>CM066318.1:86986878-87374378 GCA_033807775.1 Saussurea involucrata
AACCGTATAGGCTTTGCATGCATTCCAGTAGGTGTTGTGGTATGTTGTAATACGTTTGTCCTGGATTTTGGTGTTCATCTCCAAATGTCGACAACATAGGGCATGAGGGGTGTTTGGGTACATGTGTAACGTCCCGAAAATTACAAGCAAATTTTAAATTTTAAATTAACAATTCATTGATAACAACTCATTAAATGATCCCAACGTTTCGTTTGCAAACACATAATTAATATCTTTATAAAATAAAACCAGCGGAATAAACGTTTAATTATCAAAATCATAAAGCAACCAGCTCTCCTCGCGCGCCAGTGTGTACTCGTCACGCCTTGAAGCCGCTCGGACCTGAAACCACAGTTTATTGGGAAAGGGTAAGCACGAAGCTTAGTGAATTCCCACACATGCGCAGATAGGAATTATATACACATCACCCCTATCCGCACATAAGCAACAACATCACAGTTACATAAAACGAGTAAACGCCTACAAGTAATTATGTATCCAACACCTCAGTACCATCGAGGCCTCGGTCCCACCGAATTGTAATGTATCCAACACCTCAGTACCATCGAGGCCTCGGTCCCACCAAATTGTAATGTAACCAACACCTCAGTACCATCGAGGCCTCGGTCCCACCGAATTGTAATGTAACACATTTATACCAAGCATTCAAACCAATCAAATATTACACACCACAAACAACTAGTTCACACCACAAAGACAGTAGTACATACAAACTATTATGACATGCATACAACCCCTAACTACACAGTGAGAGAACTCACCTCGAATGCGCGCCCAGCTTAATAACACAATTCAAGCTTCACAATTACGGTCACTTCCCAGCACCTAAACGCATGTTAAAACGTGTCAATACGAGACCCGGACTCTATGACACGACACACGCTTAAACCGTCACTAAAACTAAATTCCGCTCACTCAGAACAGGTCTGTTCGGGACCTGTTTCGACCCCTTTAAACCCAGAAAATTCCCAATATTATTTCATAACCAGAAAGTACTCTGAGTTAGGGTTCCAAGGACATATTATACGCCTCCTAACGATTTTTCTACAATTTACTACGGATTTTACAAAAACAGTTTCCGGAACAGCGAAATTCAGCACCTTTCAGTATAAAACGACAAATCGACCCATGCTACGTCCCGAACTGGGTTTTGCACAAAACACAGAAACGTTTCTAGACTCAAAAAGGGAACTTTTGACACCGATTTCACCCCAAACCGAGTTACGAGCAGAAAGTTATGACCATGACAAAACAGTGGCAGATTACAACACTGTCGGTTTACCGACCTGCTGTAAAAACAGAAGTTTTCCGCCTAGCTAGGGGCCGAACCAGCCTTTCGCCAAAACACGAAAAACGTGTCCGACACAGAAAGTGAACCGTGGACACCAGAATCGCCTCAAACCGAGTTACGACGAGAAAGTTATGGCCGAAATACGAACTGGACAGAAAACTAATTTTCACATAAAATGACGAAACACCGAACTTGCGACCACTTTTTCGCCCAGCTAGAGACCGAACCAGTTTTCCGCTAAAACACGGAAAACGTGCTCGACCCTGAACTTGAACCGTGGGCGCCAGTTTCGGCTCAAACGGAGTTACGACGGAAAAGTTATGGTTGCGCGAAAACTGGACAGCACACTAAAATTTTCATAAAAGATAACTTATAAAAACGGTTCAAGGCTTAACGATTCGGGTCTTACGCTACGTGTGACACCCACTGCCACCACCCTCCACCTACAGCCACCGCAGCGACGGCGTGCGGCGGTGGTGGTCTCGCCGGAAAAACGAAAGGAACAAGGAAAAGAAACGAGACGAACGAGAGAACGACTTACCTCAAGACGACGCCTCACCACCACGACCGATCTTCTCTCCCTCGACTCCTCCGACGGACAGCAGCAGCGGTGACCTCCGCTAACAGCACATCGGCGACAGGTGGGGGGGGGGGGTTCCGGCCAACTCCTCTCTCTCTACCTCTCGGTTTCTATCTCTCTCTCTCTCTAACTCTTCTTCTCGGCGGCAAAGCACACAAGGAAAAGGAAAGGGTTATGGAAACGTTTTGGGTTTGCTTGGCTATCAAGGAAAGAAGAAACAAGGATGGAATTTGGCCATGGGCCGTGACCTATGAGATAAGTTCCAAAAATTGCACTCTAGCCCCTCAACTACACCTTATCTCACAAACTACACTAAATGACACTAAAGCTACAATTTTGGTCCTTTTTGACACCAAACCATTAACCAAACAATTAAAGGTAAACCATTTTTAAATTATTAAAATTAATTAATAAACGTACCGGGACACGGGCTTTACAACTCTCCCCCACTTGGATTAGACTTCGCCCCCGAAGTCTACGTCCGCAAACAGCTTCTAAAAATTCTCTCGCATTTGATGATATCCCAAACTCAAACCACTTTCAAGCTCTAACCCTTCTAATGGTGCTCACCAATATACCCTACAGGATACCCGACTACGATCATTCCTACCCTTAACTGTCGATTAACTACCACAAATTCTAATAGACTCCAAAGATTTTCAATAAATTATATCCACAAAACATCGACCCCCGGCCGAACATCGGTCCAACCGATTGCAATAACAAATATCGGCCACCCGCCGAACATCGGTTCAACCGATCACAATAACAAACATCGGCCACCCGCCGAACATCGGTCCAACCGATTTCAGTAACTCAAATAAGCGTGGTATTATCCTAGACATTAACACCAATAGCTATCCCCCACTACCAAATCACTAACACACACGTAGATCGTTCCACCACAACCATTCATCACAAGTGATCATTTCAGGGTTACTATTATCATCACCATGATTATCTTAACATCGGCTACAACTCTCCGATTATACTAAAGGTGTTTGGCCTCAAGCCCAAAAGTCGACACCTAAATATACCACCTACCTCGAAATGGTTGATGCACATTTATTCTCTTAATAACAAAGGGGATCAATCCCTTAACCGATACTATTCGGCCTACAGTACTAACGCGCGTGGAATGCCTACCTTCCACCGTCGACGTATCATCCACACTTGCTCTACGAAGCCAAGTCACACCGAATCGAGGATACACCTTGACGTCTACCTCCCAGGTAACGCCTCAAGACCCAGCACACCGGAACTACCTCCCAGGTAAGTGCCCACAACTATATCCTCCTAGTACCTACTGGAAAGTCTAGGTCAAAACACATGAATACCGGGGTCCCACCCCGATATACCCAACCGACCATTACCAACGACTGACTAACGTGTCTAGGGATCCAAAGCAAACAGCCCACCAACAACATGCCTATTCCTGATTGACTCACGCACCCAAACATGTAAACACTCAACGTGCAAAGAATGCCAAACGGTGCGACAAAAACAACTCCTCAACTATACTCCACATCGAGCCATTAAACCCGGGCAATTGGCCCATGACTAACTCCAAGTCAAAACCGAGCAAAATGCTCCACGCTTGCTAGACCCATAGGTCGGAAAATGCGTTTAAACAAAGTTTAAGCAAGCAATACTCTGAAATCAACCTTAGTCTCAGACTCAATACGGGTTAAACAAAAGAGTTTTTCCAAAAGGACTCACACCCTAAAAAAATTCTCGAAATGACACATGACACTTAAAAGCACATTTCCCCAAATGGTTTACAAAATCATTTACAAAATATTTTCAACAACAGGATTTTCATCTCAAAAAGATCGTATGTAATAATACTACTATTACCTGATCGATGGTTACGCAAAACTGGACACACCCGTCCCACATAGGAAAAATCATGTTGAAAATCGTTCCATTGCGGTTCAGTTTACTCACACAAACACAAGCGTAATACACAATTTCTTTAAAATGAACCGCCTCGATTCCAGTATGGATTGACTCATGACGTGCACTTAAAGTAACCGCTTGACCTTAAACAGGGTGCGACAAAGGTGTGCACATAATTCAAATTAAGTTTCACGACATTTGATTCAAAAATTCCTCTTTTTAATCATAAAATGACGTGGCACAGGGTTCGCCACAAATTTTTCGCGCGTCAGCTAGTCACACAAAACGATGACACGGTTTACAAATATATTTTTGTTAAAACACAATTGTCTCGTGTAAGTTGCAAACTTGAAGACAGAAACCAGTCTGCTTCTAATAATTGGAAATATCGACTAAAAAACCTCGTAAAATCTCAAACTGGGGGCAGGCATGCAAGCTTGTAACACTTCCTCAAGTTTCGTACTTGGGGCATATAATGTCAAAACATTATAGTTTAAAAAAATGTATTTATCGAAAATGCTCAAAATACTCGTTTCCTCCAAAGCAAAAGTTTTTACTTTCCCAAAAAAAATGATCGGTAATTCTACATTAACCGAATGTCAAAAATCTACGCATTTATATTTCCAAAATATAACACATTGTAATCGTATGCATGATGTTCACAATATTAAAACACTCCTTGGATCAAATGGTCTTTCATTTTGACAAAAAGGAACTAAAACATTTTCATGCACGACTCGTTCATCAAAATGTCGAGAACAAAGGTTACCCCAGTATGCATACCCCTAAGTCGATAAATCGCATTTTCATGGAAATGTCAATAAAACCTTTAGCTGACTAAAAAGCGCACTAAACAACTCCTTATGAAATGTTACCAAATTCCTCCATGCATCACTTATGTCACGCATGAATCAATCCACACACTGAACTATTTGCAAAATAAACACTTAGTAACACAAACTCTCGAACGAAAAGTTAAGCGACACTAGAATTCCAAACTCATTTTAGACAAATCACTAAAATAGCCTTTAAACAGACATCGTGGAATGTAACTTTCTGTCTCAACTCTAACACATGTGGAGGAGTTCCAATGTTAGAGTCTCAAGCCGTAGTCACTTACCCAACATCTTAACCACCACAAAACACGGATATTATCGTACCCGAAAGAACCGTTGGAAAATAATCAAATGAAACAATCTTTTACAAAGTTTTCAACTCCCGTGATAAAACGGTTTCAAGCATTTTCAAACTATAATTCGAAATCTTGTGTGTGTGCTAAACATTTCCCAAAGTTTCAAAACACAATCCATATAAGGATTGGAAACACAAGGATTAGTTAATGCAATCCTATTTTCAAAATAAACTCTGTGCATGACTCAGTCGGCATTCGATGTCTCGACTCATATCCCTCCAAAACTCCCCGATCCACAATCGTCATCCGGACATTTAAATCTCTTAAGGAAAGTTGGGAAATCACATCAAATCATCTTACGGGTTTTCCTCAAATCAAAGTCGGCTCAAAAGCCTATGACCCAAAATGGTCTACTCAAAACAAACCACATCCTCATCGTCACTCCAAGTGATTGCTACTGGACACGTCCTTCTATCCCAACGACTACTAGTTTAGAACCTTCGTCACTACCCCAACGATCATCACCTCAAAGCAAGTCAAATACACACTTGTACTAGCAGGTTTACTATAGTTGTTCCTCCTTGTGATGGCTATTCTGGGTAGACAATACAACGCGTTATTAGCACATAATAACTCATACTAACAACACTCACGCTCAACTCCTTGGATTCCTCGTGACTTCCCCGACTCGAGCATTGATCCTGTGCTTCCGGTAGTAGGAGCTCTACTACTACCATCCACACCTATCATCGCCCGTTCCGAGTTCCATCCCAAGGGGTCCAAGTAGTTTCTTGCCGAAACTATACAAATATGCCCGCACCGGCATATGTACACACTCTTCCTAGCTCCCTAGGAATTCCATCCAAACCACTACCCTTGCTACTGCCAAATCCCTAATAGCAAGCAGCAGACATGCAATACAGTGTAACAAGCACCAAGCAATTTAGCATACATACTTTTATGTTCTAGAAAGCAATCTAGCACACGTTCTCATACATAAACACCCTTCCCAGCTCTCTAGGAACTTCCTCTTATCCCACTACCCTTGCTACTACCGAATCCCTACTAATTATAACGGGTGACCTCGCGAATACCCGGTTATATGCAGTGCGAAATAAATAGACAGTCGAATACAAGATTCTATCCTAGAACGGTTGGACTCAAACAAGAGCTGCGCAATAGAACTAAATCGAATATTCTAAGGCTATAAATCTCTTACTGCATACAACCTAGAGGGCATCCACTTAGTAACCTATCATAATTAGCATAAATTCCTAATAGCAAGTAGTACAACATACAGCATAGTGTCCACAACAGGCAATCTAGCATGCATACTCTATGATCTAGAAAGCAATAAAACACTAAGTACTGTACCTTTCCCCTTTGGCTCCGGCTGACTGTACACACTGCGCCTCCGATCACCGTTCCTCGAACGGGTCTTTACTTTTTCTTCTATTTCCAAAAAGATTTAATAAAGAATTTGAAAATTTCCCAGCCGCAACTTGAGACCAAACACACCGAGGTGCGTTTGATTCACTCAAGCTGTGCTCTGATACCAAGTTGTAACGTCCCGAAAATTACAAGCAAATTTAAAATTTTAAATTAACAATTCATTGATAACAACTCATTAAATGATCCCAACGTTTCGTTTGCAAACACATAATTAATATCTTTATAAAATAAAACCAGCGGAATAAACGTTTAATTATCAAAATCATAAAGCAACCAGCTCTCCTCGCGCGCCAGTGTGTACTCGTCACGCCTTGAAGCCGCTCGGACCTGAAACCACAGTTTATTGGGAAAGGGTAAGCACGAAGCTTAGTGAATTCCCACACATGCGCAGATAGGAATTATATACACATCACCCCTATCCGCACATAAGCAACAACATCACAGTTACATAAAACGAGTAAACGCCTACAAGTAATTATGTATCCAACACCTCAGTACCATCGAAGCCTCGGTCCCACCGAATTGTAATGTATCCAACACCTCAGTACCATCGAGGCCTCGGTCCCACCGAATTGTAATGTAACCAACACCTCAGTACCATCGAGGCCTCGGTCCCACCGAATTGTAATGTAACCAACATCTCAGTACCATCGAGGCCTCGGTCCCACCGAATTGTAATGTAACACATTTATACCAAGCATTCAAACCAATCAAATATTACACACCACAAACAACTAGTTCACACCACAAAGACAGTAGTACATACAAACTATTATGACATGCATACAACCCCTAACTACACAGTGAGAGAACTCACCTCGAATGCGCGCCCAGCTTAATAACACAATTCAAGCTTCACAATTACGGTCACTTCCCAGCACCTAAACGCATGTTAAAACGTGTCAATACGAGACCCGGACTCTATGACACGACACACGCTTAAACCGTCACTAAAACTAAATTCCGCTCACCCAAAACAGGTCTGTTCGGGACCTGTTTCGACCCCTTTAAACCCAGAAAATTCCCAATATTATTTCATGACTAGAAAGTACTCTGAGTTAGGGTTCCAAGGACATATTATACGCCTCCTAACGATTTTTCTACAATTTACTACGGATTTTACAAAAACAGTTTCCGGAACAGCGAAATTCAGCACCTTTCAGTATAAAATGACAAATCGACCCATGCTACGTCCCGAACTGGGTTTTGCACAAAACACAGAAACGTTTCTAGACTCAAAAAGGGAACTTTTGACACCGATTTCACCCCAAACCGAGTTACGAGCAGAAAGTTATGACCATGACAAAACAGTGGCAGATTACAACACTGTCGGTTTACCGACCTGCTGTAAAAACAGAAGTTTTCCGCCTAGCTAGGGGCCGAACCAGCCTTTCGCCAAAACACGAAAAACGTGCCCGACACAGAAAGTGAACCGTGGACACCAGAATCGCCTCAAACCGAGTTACGACGAGAAAGTTATGGCCGAAATACGAACTGGACAGAAAACTAATTTTCACATAAAATGACGAAACACCGAACTTGCGACCACTTTTTCGCCCAGCTAGAGACCGAACCAGTTTTCCGCTAAAACACGGAAAACGTGTTCGACCCTGAACTTGAACCGTGGGCGCCAGTTTCGGCTCAAACGGAGTTACGACGGAAAAGTTATGGTTGCGCGAAAACTGGACAGCACACTAAAATTTTCATAAAAGATAACTTATAAAAACGGTTCAAGGCTTAACGATTCGGGTCTTACGCTACGTGTGACACCCACTGCCACCACCCTCCACCTACAGCCACCACAGCGACGGCGTGCGGCGGTGGTGGTCTCGCCGGAAAAACGAAAGGAACAAGGAAAAGAAACGAGACGAACGAGAGAACGACTTACCTCAAGACGACGCCTCACCACCACGACCGATCTTCTCTCCCTCGACTCCTCCGACGGACAGCAGCAGCGGTGACCTCCGCTAACAGCACAACGGCGACAGGTGTGGGGGGGGGGGGGGGGGTTCCGGCCAACTCCTCTCTCTCTACCTCTCGGTTTCTATCTCTCTCTCTCTCTAACTCTTCTTCTCGGCGGCAAAGCACACAAGGAAAAGGAAAGGGTTATGGAAACGTTTTGGGTTTGCTTGGCTATCAAGGAAAGAAGAAACAAGGATGGAATTTGGCCATGGGCCGTGACCTATGAGATAAGTTCCAAAAATTGCACTCTAGCCCCTCAACTACACCTTATCTCACAAACTACACTAAATGACACTAAAGCTACAATTTTGGTCCTTTTTGACACCAAACCATTAACCAAACAATTAAAGGTAAACCATTTTTAAATTATTAAAATTAATTAATAAACGTACCGGGACACGGGCTTTACAACATGGCAGAGATTGTGGTGCTTATGGAAGCAGCCCTGTTGGACATAAACACCAACCCTTCCGGGTCTCCGATACATTGTCTCAACATGGACAGAAACCAACTCCACTCCTCCCCGGTCTCGGACTTGCCTACTCCGAAAGCATTGGGCACGATGTTGTTATTCCCGTCCATGGCAACCGCCAGGAACATCATACCCAAGTAATGCCCCTTTAAATGGGCAACGTCAATTACCAGGACACGACGCAGATTTTCCAGAAATGTGCGGATCTGCAAAAACGTAGGTGGTTTCCCTTTGTAAATGTTATAATTTATAATGTGTAAACATATGACGTGTTAATATACGTACCGCGGGTCCAAGGGCAACGAAGCACAACTCAAAACGTCCCTTTGAATCGATCATTATCTTGGTGACTGTACCTGGATTATGCAGCTCCAAATTATATAAATACGTAGGGAGTCGTTCATACGACTCCTCGCGAGTGCCTCTCACCATTAGTAGTGTCCTGCATCGCGCACGCCATCCTTGGTGGTAACCAATTGTGATCCCGTACTGCTGGTTTATATCGTTGACGATGTCCTTTGGACGAAATGCCCTGCTAGCATCAAGAAATTTGCCTTTGATTATGTAGCCCAAAGTCCTTTTGTTGGCTTGTCGGTGGTTGGGATTCAGTTGCGTCCTCGAACAAGTCTGTACGTCGTGCAACTTTCTAATGGTAAACATCCCTCCTTTAGGGCCCACAGACCTCACGGACATCCTCCAATTACAATTTTCTCCCCCACATACAACCAGGTATCTGAATTTGTCGGATTTGTCCGTTTTACTTTCGAAACCTTATTCGATGAACTTAATTCCGACCTGTATGGCTAATTCATCCTTCATATCAAATATTTGACCTACATGTATCCTTGAACTACGATTACAAGGTGCGGGTTCGTCGGTTTGTATATGGGTCTCCGGGGTTGGAAGGAGAGGAGACATATCAAAATAATCATTTAACTCACTAAATGATTTATTACTAGGGGTGTTTTTTTCTCCTTCTTCGTCTTCATCACTATCGGTATCTGATCTGTCTATATCAGATCTACCCATTGTGAAAACATGGGTTTCGTCATTGTTGGACAACCTAAGGGGGGGGTAAGGTTGTATTTAAAATCTTTTTCTTTCAAAAAATCTTTGAACAAATAAATACAGTACAAACAATACAGTAAAAATAAAGCAGAGTATAAACAAGTAAATATACAACAATTATATAAACAGATATAATTTAAATGCACAGCGGAAATGTAAAGAGATAAGGGAAAGAGAATACTTGACAACGATATTTTTAAAGTGGTTCACCAAACACAAAGTTGGCTAGTCCACCTCGAGAAAATAACACTTCTCGGAGATCCAATACGAAACGTGTTCTTTACGGTAGAAACACAAACCTTAATACAACAAACGCGAAACACTCTTCTTTGAGAGATTAATGTGGATCACTCACTCTAATTCAAACACTTACAAGAGGGTATAAATTTTAATATGAATAATCACTCTTGAATAAGGTTTATCACTTGTATATTTTTAGAGAGTTTTGATCACTTGAGTTGTGTTGCTGATTCAACTAATCGAGAGATTTTAATCTGCTATCAACTCAAGATTTCTTGCTCAAAAATTAATTTTATCAGTTTAAGTGATTTAGTGTGAGTAAGAAAGCAGCAGAATAATAATCAAATGCTGAGGGAGAATTTATTGCTGAAGTTTGGTGTAGCCTTGAATGCTGCTGGATGCATGTATTTATACTGGATGATCAACAGTCTTGAGGATTTCGCGGTATACCGCCAAACCATCGCGGTATACCTGCGTCAGAAAAAAGACACTGCAAGAAGAAGGTCAACCCTGCAAAAACAAACGGAATGTGTACCCGCGGTATACCGCGTTGCACATGGCGGTATACCGCCTGATAGGGTTTCTGACAATAGAAGCTTCAAATGCAGAGGATGTGACAGGTGAACAGTACCCGCGGTATACCGCGTGGACCTTGGCGGTATACCGCCTGAATTTTTGTCCAATGAGAGCATGGCAACGCAGGGTTACAATCGGCTGATCACAATCTTGCAACAGTAAAAGGCATGGGATTTTAATAACATATATATATATATCAAGTGATTTAATATATATAAAAAAATATTGTATATATATATATTTGATTCAAATATATTTATATAGATACGAAATATCCAAGTGATAAAATATTTTAGGGTGTTTATCATTTTAAAATAAAATGACGAAACTCTTCAGACTTGGATTCTTCAGATAAAAAATTATCGAGATCATTTAAATATCTGCACACTCAGATAAAATATTAGATAACAAAAAATGCGGTGTGTTTTGTAATCATCAAAATAAATATGGAGATGTGATTTTATGTGTACCAAAAATATATCATAATATTTAAAGCTGGGTACACTTGCACCAACAATCTCCCCCTTTTTGATGATGACAAACACAACGCTAAACACGAGAGCATACTCGGTTTCTCTCCCCCTTTTGTCGAAGCAAAAAGGGTTTAAGAAAGTCGCTTATGCTCCCCCTCGAAAGATGCTCCCCCTCAAAATATGAAATATTTGAGAGTTAGTATTTATCAAGGGTTATACTCAAGCATGCCTAAACCAAGTCTTAATTTAAAGAACGCCTTCTTGTTTAGAGCTTTAGTGAAAATATCGGCCAAATTATCTTCCGAATCAACCTTTTCAAGCACGATTTTGCCTTTTTGAACATTATCTCGTAAAAAATGATGTCTCAATTCAATATGTTTGGTACGAGAATGCAAAACGGGATTTTTACTTAAGTTTATGGCACTTGAGTTATCACACATAATTGGAATTTTGGTTAGGTGTACCTCAAAATCGGTAAGTGTGTGTTTCATCCATAGGACTTGAGCACATGCTCTTGCGGCGGCTACATATTCCGCTTCGGTGGTAGACAAAGCTACGGATTGTTGTTTCTTAGAGAACCAAGATACAAGTGAGAGACCTATAAAGGCACATACCCCACTAGTACTTTTTCGGTCAACAATAGATCCACCAAGATCGGAATCGGCAAAACACGTTACTTCTAACTCGGGTTGCTTTGCGTACCATAAGCCAAGATTAGTAGTACCTCGTAAATATCGAAAAATACGCTTGACAGCTTCATAGTGAGATTGTTTAGGTGAAGATTGAAAACGAGCACATAAACATACACTAAACATAATGTCAGGTCTACTAGCAGTTAAATATAATAAACTACCAATCATACCACGATAAATCTTTTCATTAAAATCGTTTCCCTCCTCGTCACGAGATAATTGCAAATTTGTGGTCATTGGAGTTTCAACGGGTTTGACATTTTCAAAGTTAAACTTTTTCAACATATCTTTACAATATTTAGATTGACTAATAAAAATACCAGTTTCACATTGTTTTATTTGCAATCCTAAGAAGTATTTTAATTCTCCCATCATGCTCATTTCAAATTCGCTTGTCATTTTCGCAGAAAATTCATTACACAGTTTTTCATTAGTGGAACCAAAAATAATATCATCAACATATACTTGCACAACCACAATATCATTTTGAACATATTTCACAAATAAAGTATTATCAATTTTACCCATAATATAACCACTAACAATTAAAAAGGTTTTTAATCTATCATACCACGCACGCGGAGCCTGCTTTAAACCATAAAGCGCCTTTTTTAATTTATAAACATGTGTCGGGTTTTCAAACCTTTCAAAACCGGGAGGTTGAGAAACGTATACCTCCTCATTTATAATACCATTTAAGAAAGCACTTTTAACATCCATTTGAAATAACTTAAAATCTTTAGCATTTGCAAAAGCGAGAAGCATTCGAATAGACTCCAACCTTGCAACCGGTGCAAAGGTTTCGTCATAATCTATACCTTCTTGTTGACTGTACCCCTTGGCAACTAAACGTGCCTTGTTTCGTGTGACTCCACCGTTCTCGTCTACCTTGTTTCGGAAGACCCATCTTGTGCCAATAATGGTTTGACTACTAGGGCTAGGCACTAAGTCCCACACATCATTCCTAGAAAATTGGTTTAACTCTTCTTGCATGGCCATAATCCAATCCTCATCACCTAAAGCTTCATCTATGGTTTTAGGTTCTATGGTTGAGATAAAAGCATGGAAAGCACAATGGGTATGGATTTGAGATCTAGTTGTCCTTTGGTTTAGGTCACCTATAATTTGATCTACGGGATGGCCTCGAGCGGTTCTAAGGTTAGGATCATCTATACCTTGTGGAATAAAGCATGGAGGGGCATCACTAGATTCAATATTATTTGTGGAAGGTTGGGTACCTAAATCCAAGGTACTAAGTTGTTGGGCTAAGACATCTCCTTCACGGATATTATCATTTGCTAAGGATGCACTCGGTTTGGGAGGACTCTCGTCAAAACTAACATTAAGGGATTCTTCCACTACCATGGTCTCCTTATTTAGGATTCTATAGGCTTTGCTATTCCAAGAATAACCTAGGAACACTCCCTCATAGGCTTTGGGGTCAAATTTGGTTAGGTAGGATTTGGTGTTTAAAATGAAACATTTACAACCAAAAACTTTTAGGTGAGCTAGGGAAGGTTTTCTACCTCGGTAAAGTTCATAGGGTGTCTTATTTAGGATACCTCTAATTAGGACACGGTTAAGCACATAGGTCGCGGTAGCAACGGCATCACACCAAAACTTTTGGGGAACTTGATGTTCGTTTAGCATAGTTCTACTCATTTCTTGCAACGTTCGATTTTTCCTTTCAACAACCCCGTTAGATTGAGGAGTTCGAGGAGCCGAAAAGTTATGAGTTATACCATGTTTATCACAAAAGGCACCAAATTGTACATCATTATCGAATTCTCGTCCATGGTCCGTACGTATGGAAACAATCGTACAACCTTGTTGGTTTTGAATTCGTTTTCCCAAAATTTTAAACTTTTCAAAAGCCTCATTTTTATGTCTCAAAAATAAAGTCCAAGTATAACGGGAATAATCATCCACAATAACCAAAGTATAAAAATTTCCTCCAAAACTTTGAACAGCCATCGGGCCAAAAAGATCCATATGTAAAAGTTCTAAAACTCTTTGAGTAGAAATAACATTTTTTGATTTATGAGAAACGTGATGTTGTTTGCCGACACGACAAGCATCACAAAAATGATTATCAAACTTTAATTTTGGCAGGTCACTCACAAGCTCCTTATTTTTTAAGTTTTGCATTAATCTCAGATTAGCGTGACCTAAACGCCTATGCCATAAAGTAGAAACATCATTAATAGAAGATAAGCATACATTATCAGATACAACAGTTTTACAAATATATAAATTTCCTTTTACAAAGTCATTTAAAAGAACTTTGCCATTTTTTATGATTTTACAAGAATCTTCTTCGAAGACAACAGTTGTATTATTTTTACACAATTGGCGAACACTTAACAAATTAAAATGTAAATTATCAACATGATTAACATTAAGAAATTGAACATTATTGCAAGAAACTGTACCTCTACCAATTATATTTCCTTTGGAGTTTCCTCCAAAAATTACCTGTCCACCATCACATGACTTATATGAAGAAAAGAGATTATTGTTTCCGGTCATGTGACGTGTGCAACCACTATCGAGTATCCAGTCCATATCAAGGTCAATCTACAATAATGAAGATGTAACTTTTATGGTCCCCATTTCTTGTGGGTCCTTGACAATTAGTTTCAATGTCAACCAATATGCATATATATAAAGTCAAACAATATATATATATATATAATACATTACACAATATATAATACATCAAACCATATTAATATATATATATATAACACATTAAACAAACATAATATATATATATAAGAATTAAAAGAATTAAATAAAATGTGTATATATATGTGCAGTACGTAGGTATATATATATATGAATAGTATAAAAAGTATAAATAACAATATTTTACTTATATATAATATATAACACATATACATAACACATTTAAAACCATAAACGCATACCACCGGGATTATCATTACTAAACATTCCTTTTGGAATCCATTTATTTACCATTTTAATTTTGCGATTATATTTATCATACACATAAAAACAGGCATTTACATTCGCATTATTATTAGGTTTAGAATATTTATCATGGTACATGCGAGCATACGGTTTTCTCGTATTATAATTTACATTATTTATTTTACGCACATACGGAGGTTTTTGCACATATTGATTTCTTGTATTTACTTTAGGTGATTCATAAAATCTTTTGATGGGTATACATGAACATTTATCAACACAAGTATTGGAACCAATGCCTTTTCTACATTTTATACGGTTAGGCATATTAAGCATGTTAAGAACTTTCTCATTGCTACTTTCAAAGGCTTTAGCTAGCATGTTATCTTTTTCATATGAAGCACATTTAGCCTTTAAACATGTAATCTCATTATCAAGAATATCACATTTTGTACAAATAATATTTTCATGTGATTTTTTATTCAAGCATGCAATTTCTTTATTTAAAACATCACAAGATTTACAAAAATCTTTTTCTCCTAATTTAGTTTCTAATTTAGCAATTATATCCATATCATTTTCAGATTTTTGTTTAACATTTTTTATTTCCTTTTTACATGTATTTACAGTTTCTTTTAACATAGCATTCTCATCTTGGTAACGATTTGCAAGAGCGGCCAATTTATGAAAAGATTCATATAATTCTTCAAGATTATTTTCATTATCACTTTCATAATCACTATCGTAATCTGAGTAAGAAGATTTTACCTCGTCGTCGCTTTCGGCCATAAGACAAATGGCTTGATAGTCATCTTCTTCTTCACTCTCGCTCCACGCGCCTCCAATGAAGGCTTTCTCCTTCTTCTTTTGGAACTTGTTCTTTTTCGGACATTCATTGGCGTAGTGGTCTTTGTCACCACATGAGTAGCAAAAGCCTCTCTTTGGCTTAGCTTTATCGTCTTCACTCGAGTCGCCATTTTTCTTAACTTTTTCGTCTCGTTTATGGAACTTACGACTTCGATTTTCACCACCACGACGGTAGTTACCGTTTCTTTGAAATCTGCCATTGTTAGAAAATTTATTATTATTATTAAGAAATTTGGAAAAGTTTCTTACCAACATGGCGACTTCATCGAGAGTTTCGGATGGATCTTTCGAGGAGCTAGCTTTCTCCTTTTTCTTCTCATCTTTTGGTGTTGAGACATTGAGAGCGATTGATTTCTTTTTAACTTGCTCCCGATCTTTGTTTCTTTTAAGTGCAATTTCATGCACTTTAAGATTACCGATCAAGTCATCTATCTTCATTATGGAAAGGTCACGGGAGTCTTCTAAGGATGTTATCTTTTGCATCCACTCCGAAGGAAGGGCTCGTAGGATTTTCCTTATATAGTCCTCGTTAGGATAAGTGCGATCCAAACCTTTCAAAGTAGTCACAATAAGGTTAAATCTTTTAAACATTGAGTCAATTGACTCATCTTGTTTCATTTCGAATAGTTCATAATCGTGAACTAAAATATTCACTTTACTAGATTTAACCTCCGTGTTTCCACGATGAGTATTATTTAAACTTTCCCATATTTGATTTGCAGTTTTATATGTATATACTCTTTCAATCTCATCAGTTGTTAAAGCAGCATATAATATATTCTTAGCTTCGAAGTTTAAACAAAAATGAGCTTCATCAGAAGTAGTCCAGTCATCTATAGGTTTATCAATATAAACATCATCTTTCACAATGGTGGGTTTAAAATTCCCTTTTTCTATAATATTCCAAATCTTTTGATTTTTGCCACGCACGTGACATTCAAATAGCTCGGCCCAAATGCCAAACTTTTCAGTATCTATCAAAGGAGGTTTTGAAAACACGATATTAGTTTGTTGAGCCATTTAGAAGAATAAGAGAAAAAAAATATGCAGAATATTTTTGAAAGACCTGCTCTGATACCAAATGTTGGACAACCTAAGGGGGGGGGGGGGTAAGGTTGTATTTAAAATCTTTTTCTTTCAAAAAATCTTTGAACAAATAAATACAGTACAAACAATACAATAAAAATAAAGCAGAGTATAAACAAGTAAATATACAACAATTATATAAACAGATATAATTTAAATGCACAGCGGAAATGTAAAGAGATAAGGGAAAGAGAATACTTGACAACGATATTTTTAAAGTGGTTCACCAAACACAAAGTTGGCTAGTCCACCTCGAGAAAATAACACTTCTCGGAGATCCAATACGAAACGTGTTCTTTACGGTAGAAACACAAACCTTAATACAACAAACGCGAAACACTCTTCTTTGAGAGATTAATGTGGATCACTCACTCTAATTCAAACACTTACAAGAGGGTATAAATTTTAATATGAATAATCACTCTTGAATAAGGTTTATCACTTGTATATTTTTAGAGAGTTTTGATCACTTGAGTTGTGTTGCTGATTCAACTAATCGAGAGATTTTAATCTGCTATCAACTCAAGATTTCTTGCTCAAAAATTAATTTTATCAGTTTAAGTGATTTAGTGTGAGTAAGAAAGCAGCAGAATAATAATCAAATGCTGAGGGAGAATTTATTGCTGAAGTTTGGTGTAGCCTTGAATGCTGCTGGATGCATGTATTTATACTGGATGATCAACAGTCTTGAGGATTTCGCGGTATACCGCCAAACCATCGCGGTATACCTGCGTCAGAAAAAAGACACTGCAAGAAGAAGGTCAACCCTGCAAAAACAAACGGAATGTGTACCCGCGGTATACCGCGTTGCACATGGCGGTATACCGCCTGATAGGGTTTCTGACAATAGAAGCTTCAAATGCAGAGGATGTGACAGGTGAACAGTACCCGCGGTATACCGCGTGGACCTTGGCGGTATACCGCCTGAATTTTTGTCCAATGAGAGCATGGCAACGCAGGGTTACAATCGGCTGATCACAATCTTGCAACAGTAAAAGGCATGGGATTTTAATAACATATATATATATATCAAGTGATTTAATATATATAAAAAAATATTGTATATATATATATTTGATTCAAATATATTTATATAGATACGAAATATCCAAGTGATAAAATATTTTAGGGTGTTTATCATTTTAAAATAAAATGACGAAACTCTTCAGACTTGGATTCTTCAGATAAAAAATTATCGAGATCATTTAAATATCTGCACACTCAGATAAAATATTAGATAACAAAAAATGCGGTGTGTTTTGTAATCATCAAAATAAATATGGAGATGTGATTTTATGTGTACCAAAAATATATCATAATATTTAAAGCTGGGTACACTTGCACCAACAGTCATCAGCAACTCCAGCAATTCTTCTTTCTTGGTCTTATTATTCTTCTTCTTCTTGTTGCGTCTCCGGAACAAAATCAGGATAGCAGTCGTTAAGACCATGTGTATGATCCGAATAAACTATTGGGTCGTAGGACGCCTGGAATTGAGAATCAGGCTCCAGTTGGGCTTCGTCATCACATTCGGCATCGTCTTCGGCATACACAAAAAGTGCTGGAGGTCTTTCTGACTGGGCTGCAAATTGTAGAAAACCAGATATATCTCCATCGTTGGATAACTCCACCATTGACCCATTATCATTCTTATACACTAACTTGCAAACAGCAGAAGGTTCGATTCCACATTTTTGAATGGCGTATGCAAGAAACTTCTTATGAGTAAAGTTTACTGGCAATTTTACACCATGCTTAGATCTATAAGCAAAATTCCACTGATTGTTGTCTTGCACCCATTCACTATCGTAACAGAAATATAGCTTAGCTTTTGCAACAACTGAACTCATTTTTTCAGTAGTATCTCACAAAGAAAATACTGAAATGATGAAGAAAGAAAGCAAGGAAGAAGGATGGAATGGATGTGAATTGCAATCACAATAGAATGGATGAATGATTATGGATTGCATTTTACTGATATTTATGGATGAAATTTCATTAAGGAAGATGAATTGCAACCACAAATTCATCTTCCAAGTACAATAATTCAATATTGCTGAAACAACTCAGTGAATTGCAACCACAAATTGGTCTTCCAAGTACAATAATTGAAACAACCCAGACAATAAGTGTGGAAAAAAACAGTAAAAACACGAAAATCGCGGCCCAATCGCGGACAGGGACCAAACTGAAAATTAGGCCAAAATCGCAACCCATCGCGGGCCACATGGGCCGGGTCCGCGATCGTGGCCTAAATCACGGGATAGTAGGGTATTTTTGCAAAACGGGAGAAAGAAATGGTAGTTTTGTAAGAAAAAAATCAAACTTAGGGTATTTTAATTAATTTCCCTAATATAAAACTCATTTGTTACATGTTTGATGTAACAAATATTGTAATAAATTTTTATTTAGTTACGGCTCAAATATTTATTAACAAAAACATCATAACTTTGCAATGTAAATAATTATCAATATCAATGTTTTGTAAATAAAATCAAAATTAAAAGTCTAATTGCAAACATATGAATTTGAGCTGAATGCCTATAAAAAGGAATGTTTCATTTTGTTACTACTTTACAAAAACAAGTAAAAATCCGATCATAATGCGGTTAAAATAAGATACACCATGTGATACATATCGATAGTATTAAAAATAAGATACACACTTTGATATATAACAGGCATTACTATTGTTAAAAGATATACATACAAAAGATACACGTTGTGGTATATACAAATGATTGACGTTGTTAAAATAATATACATAACGTTAAAAGAAGATATACATAAGATATATATATAAAGTGCACACATAATGACACCAATTTTTGGTGCTATTTATATACCACTTTCCGTGCAGTTTTGCTTATTTTTAAGTAAACGAAGCGAAATTTTCTCAATTTAAGTCAACTTTTTACTCGAATTATCTTATCATGGAAAACTCAAGAAATTGTTCGGTAAATGAGGAAAATCCAATCGGAAGAGATCACAAAAAAGTTTAAATGTTCAAGGAGGAGATTTATCCAATTGAAGAAGTGGGTTAAAAGCTTCATTTTTAGACGCATATCTTGACTTTTTGCAAGCTAATAATTCATAAATCAAGGCCCTTTGAGCAAAACTCATATCTTTATCACTTGGGCAATTAATCATTGCCTTTATAATATTTTTGTAGCTTGGTGTACACCCTTTGGACGTTTTTGATGGGAAAAGTCGTGGACGGAAAAATAGCGAGATAGTAGTGTGTTGCAACTTCAAGTCGTCTCATGATTCAAAAAAATATTCATTGAAAATTCTTCCCATTTGCTAGCTAGTAAAATCTTGGAAGATTTCCACATGTGATGTAACAACCTACACCAAACAACATGCAAAAAGCTATAACGTTAAATAAAAACGCCAAAATGGCCCAACAGGGTTACACTGCCAAAAGTTTACAAAACTGGGTTCGCGGAAATAACCCTAACTACAACTGAGAACATAACTACAAAATAAAAGGAAAGTCTTCTAATCCTTCTATACGCAAGCTGCAACTCACATCTTGTCATTTTCTTTAAACGGGTTCTCGGCTACCTGCTTACCTGAAAAGGTTGTAGTTTTGAAAAGCGAGGGTTAGACCATGAGGTCTAGTGAGATCCCTCTTGCTACCAACACCACGCCGCAATTATCAACTAAAGAGAGTTTATAAGCATTTATAAACGGTCACACTTACATCAGTTTAAGTACACACACAACACATATTAATGGCTCACACTTACTCACGTACACACCTGTGACACGTGTTAGGGCACACACCTGCCCTTAGTGATCATATGAAACGAATTCATATATCCTGCCTGGGACACACTCCCCATATATCCATATTAAATCATCACATGCCCCGCACATACCCATAATATAATTTACACACCTTGATCATGCATATTTAAAAGAACGTAAATCATGCAATTCAATCGGTACAAGTAATAAATTCGAGTATCGATAAAGCTTCAGTTTAGAAAGACTCACCTGGCGTCCATGCTAACACGTCCTTACTTGAAACCGCTATTCTTTAACTGCACACCTACATTTTCACTCAACACACGAGAGTGAATAAGTCACTCAACATCCCACAAGGATTTCTATCACACCGCCCGAGACACATCCCGACTTTCTTAAGGCACTTTCTACTCGGCACACAAAAGGATCCCAAAGGATTACTGACACAATCCCAAACAGTGGAGTTTTCCGAACAACCACTTTCGGACAAACCACTTCCAAACAACCCACTTCCGGACAACCCACTTCCGGATTCCGGAACTTTCCGGACTTCATCCGGATTCCAGTACATTCCGGATTCCCAACATTCTCCGGGAAACCTCTTCCGGTATCCGGTAACCACTCCCGGATTCCCTCTTCCAGTATCCGGTAACGACTCCCGGACTCCCTCTTCCGGTATTCGGTATCCGGTACCAACTTCTGGATTCCTCTGGGTTCCGGTATCCAATCTTCCAGACTACTCCAGACTTCCGGATTCCCATGGGTTTCCGGATTGGGCGAGTTTCGGACTACAGGGTTTTTTTTATCGAACACTAACTTTTCCACCAGATAAGAAATCCAACTGAAACAAGAATTAAAGCTACCCCCAAATATATTTGGCCATTCAAAACATTAATAGGAATCGGTCCTAAACTAAACACACTCTTAACTCACCGATTCCTCCATTTAATACTCGTCCCCAAATCTCACACCATTTGAAGAGTTTCAAAGAGGAAACATCAACAAACCCACTATAGACATAGAAATTTAAAGGAGACGCGATTACTTCGAAGAAGATGAAGATTCACACTCCAAAGCTTTCCAATTCCAGGCTCTCTTTCCCAAATCAACAAGTTCCTTCTTCAAACACACAATAACACCTAGTCGCACCTTTTTCTGATAAGGAGAGAATGAGGGTTTTAGGGGTTTTAACCCTAATCCCTTCTAATTGCATTCAAGTCCCTCAACTTTCACTCTTCACACCACACCCACCAACTCCACCTATTTACAAAATGAACCCGGTTATTACAACATCCTCCCCTTAAAATGATTCCGTCCCCGGAATTCCATCTTCGAACAATCGAGGGTAACGGCACCTCACGCCCGACTCCACTTCCCAAGTTGCCTCCTGACCCTTATGGAAGCTCCCACTGAGCCTTCACTAGAGATCTTTTTAGTTCTCAACTTCCTGATCATTTGATCCACAATCGCCAACGACTCCCTAACATTGTTTAATTTCTCATCCACACAAATGTCTTCCAACAGTACTGCCATACTTTCCTTGGCCAAGCACTTCCTTCAATTCGACACGTTAAAAGGTAGAATAAACTCCCCGAAGTTTCTCGAGCATCCCCAACTTATACGCCACTTCACCCACACGCTCGGTGATAACAGACGGCCCGACATACCTAGGCCTTAGCTCCCCTTTCTTTCCTAAACACACAACGCCTTTCAACGACAGAACTTTAAGCATCACTTTGTCACCTACTAGAAATCCAATCGATCTCCTCCTTTTTTCTCACATATACCCTGTGGCGGTCTTGAGCTAGCCTTAACTTCTCGCGAATCTGGTTGACTTATCAACGGTCAACCGCGCGACCTTCGGTCTCACCCAATGCCTCTTTCCCACGATACCTCTTTATTCTTGGAAGCTTCACAGATAACTGCACATGCCAACCTCTTTGCTTCTCTAAGGATTCTATCACTCCCACTATGCATAACCCTTCAACAATAGGGCGTATACCAACAAATTATCACACTTTCGGTTAACTACAACTCTTACCCTAGAAAATTCGCGTAACATAAAAAAAACGCCTCAGGCCAACTGTACCAATTGTAACAATTGTACACAATATCATTTACACCTAGACTCACTGTGTTAAAACGCGCCAAATTAAGGGTTTCACACACAATTCTACAATCGTTTTCCCCAACACGATATACGTCTAAAGCAGATAACACTTCCTTGCCTGAATTGCATTGACTACAATTCATCAATGATAAACAATTCATACGTTCTCACCACATCATCACCCCACACTATACTTAGCTAATAGTAGGAAAATTCCACACTCCCACATCTGAAGCAGTCCCCAACCAAACCGAACCAATCTTGAAGACACACATTCAAATTTTTACTGCATCCAACAATCGTCCATCCACATAAGAATAAATCCAAGTTTCACCCACTCAATAGGAAGGGGTGTCCATGCTCACACCAAAACTATTCCCATTAGCTTAACACCGGACGACAAGCTCACTTGGAATATTTCCCTCACTATCACCAAGTGTAACCCAATGGTCCTTCATTCCGAGAACTACATTTAACTTCCTTCTCAAAACATAAAACATGTTTCCAAAGAACGTCTCACTAGATGGTGCACACTTTCGACCAACCTCACAAGCTAGCTTTCCTCGACCCTTAAACCATCACATACACACAAATTCTCTTTCTCATACTCCCACTAGGAGTTCATGTACCGACGATGTCACTCTGTACCCATTGATTCACATTTTCAGTCACTTGCCAAACTTTCTACTTCCAGTTCACTCATTATTTCAACATACCATCCCTACCTCCTCAGACTAGTATGAAACATCGTTCGTCTAACATTGACCACTCCATACATGCAATTCCAACGATTACTATGCCTAATCAACGGTTTCACCACATCTCACACGAGAAATCCAACCAAGTCATTCCGAAATAATACCCAATGCTCGAAGCCACCACACACTTCTCGTTTCCTAAACGGGGCTAAGCCACTCCTTTGAATTCCTTTACACACAAAGAATAATTCAACATTCCCAAAGATTTCGTATCTGCTACGAACCATCATGAATTAACCAATCCAACATCTTCATAAATATGCCAACGACATAAGACAACTCACCCATCAGCTCATGGCAACATATGAGCACTCAGTTTTCTTCTTTAGGTAGTCACCAACTACTCCTCCACTCTTTTATTCTCAAACTAGCAATACAAAATCACCAACCAAGCATCCATGCATCTCATCACACCTATACATGCCACCTTTGAATAATTTAACAACAATCTTCGAGCAAAGATTCCCACTTGCATTTATCCCACATCAACAACAGTCCCACCACTTAACTTCACAACAACTCACTACCACACCAATGACTCGCATGCCTACTTTGTATAAGTTACCACTAACTTATCCACACAACCACCACACTAGAGGCAAAATCCTCACGATCATTCGTACACACAATAGGCCTTGCCTTCTCCATGCAAATCACAACATGTATTTGAAATAAAGCTATCACGACCTGGTCTTTTCTCAAACCTAGATGAACCACAACTTATGATCGTCTACTTCACTCGATGTCTTTGTCCCCAGCCGGCTCTTCAGAATCCACACGAAACACGCTCAAATAAACCAGACGATAAGACGTTCCCTTGCAGACCAACAAAATCCACGTGTCCCACCTGAGTTGTGCTAACTACTTCATTCACGAACGAAACATCAACCATACTGGAAATCACCTATCCAACTAGTGATCTTCAACTCTCATAACACTCGCACAAGACGGTTCAGCATCCTGACAGGTACACACCTTTCTCCGTACGACCTTTTACATCTTTGCATAAACCCGACAAAATAAGCACACCAGAGTTTCCTTTTCCATTTCCAGCCCCCCGACAACGATATTAACAACAGTAGTTGACTTCCACATCAACGACCGACATGATGTTTCAACGGTGTCTCTGACAAACGAAAATTCCTAACAAAATCTACCTCTTCCCGCACATCGTAACTAACCTTGTGCCCCACAGTCCTCACTCGATTGAGATACAAAACTTACTTGACAAATAGCCTAAATACAAGACCACCTCAAACTCCGGCTCCACGCCGATACCATTTCATCATCATACTACATCGCTACTTATTAACAGCCTATTTTTTGAAGTATCTTGCCTACTTGGAAATTCATCGGGGACACACACCCGCCACCAACTACGCCTCAAATTACTGAACAAGAGCACATGTTACTCTAATACAAGCATCACTAAAGTCAAATACTGAGACTTCTGATAATCGTCGCCCTCCCAAAAAGGGAACACCAGGTCACGAATCGACCATCGACGACTCAACCACACATTTCCACTCTCGAAACTTTCCCTCATCCTTAAATACAATATCTCTCACTACCTAGCGAGTTCATAGCCTTCATGCATGACAACACAATGATTTAAATCGTTTTGCACATTTGAAAATACGTCGTGAAACAAGGTTAGATATGCATGACATGACACCGCCATAAAATGGCCACACACACATCGATCTCAAGGATCGCTCACACGCAACCCATGATATCTCACAACCTTGTCCAACAATCGAAAACTGCATTCACTGAAACTCTTTTCGTGCAATTTTAAAATACGGCAAAATTACTCGCACCGAGCGAGTCGGTCGACTCTCACATTCATTGATATGACAACAACGTGTCCATACCGATTTCACTTATAAAACCATGCGATCAAATGTTGTTATGTTTTCTACAACAAGGTTAACTCATTTGTAAAAGAGGTGAAATAATTCATTATTTCCCCAAGTTCGAAATTTATCACACAACGTAAATAAATTTGTCTTTTCCTTCAAACACACACTTGCACGCGCCCACTAATTTTTCAAAACCAAAAACTTACAAGGCACACACACATAAATCTCGCAACAAGTTTTTGGCGCCGTTGCCGGGGAAAAGACGATAAAAGTTTTTAGAAGTAAAATTAACGATTTGATTTTTCTTACACCGTTCGAATCTATTTTTTCTACCATCTTTGTTTCTTGTCATACGTCTCCATGTGTACAAGTAACAAATCTTTGAGTTTATCTTTCTGTGAATATGGATTTAATGAGACATTCTGTAACACACTAAAATTTAAACAATAAATATAGGGAAAATTCTAGAAAATGGGTAAATTTAAACATCAAAATATAAGCCAACTCAAACCCTTAAGTGTAACGGGGTAGTTTGGACAATGTACAAATAAAAGAGTATTGAGACATAACATACAACAACCTATTAATCTAGACTATAATTAACTAGATTAATCCGGGTGTCACTATATCTCCAAAAGTGTCTCTCATCTCGATTCCCAAAAGCCCGACCTTCCCAGCTCCTAAGCATGGTCGACAACACGACGAACTAGACGCCGCTAGGTGGAACCTGTAATCCACAACATACACTCAAGTGTTAGACCAAAAGTCTAATAGGATTTAAATTATTGATGCAATATCAAAGAATTATAACAATGCCAAAAGTAAAGATATCGGCTCCACTTAATTCCCACATTACCAATTTTCCATAAGTTATAGTGATCCACACCTATCATAAAATAAAAGAGACAATTCTCTAAAACGGGGGAGACCCGTTACCATCTAGGTGACGAGAACACGTGAGTGGGGTCACCTCGATGTTGATAGATTACAACTCAAGTCCCGGTTTTAGTTCCCATGCCATCACGACATCACAACCTCAAACCATAAATAAATTGCCTTTATTGCCTACTTCGTCGAGTTACACCTCAAGGACTTACGGAGACCATATTGCCTATCCATCCTAGACGAGTTACACCTCAAGGACGAATGTCCCTTATTGCCTACTCGCTAGTAGCCACCAATGGTTTAACCAAAATGAACTCAAAATCCATAAGGGTCTAAATCCTCGTGCACAAGGAGATAGACACCAAAAACCGAACCAAAATTGTGAGTTACAAATAAACAAGTACCATCATGAAGTTTTCCATATCAACATTATACATGAGTGCCCATTATCTCTTTTAGCATGAAAACCTCATATTGTTCTATGAACTCAAGATACAAAGTCTATACACATAATCATACACATTTATATACTTGAACATTTTTATATATGTATGTATATCGACATCAAAATATTTATAACACATATCCACACACTCATGTGCCTCTAACACAAAACTTGGGTAAAACACTAGATTTAAATCACACTTCCAAGTATGGATGAGACCTTTCACATTTAGTATAAGGTAGCTAATAAGCATGTAAAGTAAGTAAGACTCACCAACTAGGGTTTGTGAAGTGAAAACCCCCAACTTGAAGGAAACCCTAGTTTTAACAAAGTCTCATGGTTAGGTTCCATAATACTTGCAAACCAAAATCAACAAGTGTAATAAATGCTTAAACCTCTCACCTAAGGGTTTATAAAGAGCCCTATCTCTTAGAAGAACCCAAGATCTTGAACTTGACACTTCTAGCCTTTAGATATTAATGTAGCTTGCTCTAGCAATTAATGAGGGTGAACATTCTAGGTTTAAATGATCCAAGGATGTTGGAGAAGTAGTTGAACTTAGTAAATGATGGAGGAGGGTGTAAGAGTGAAAATCGCTGCAGGAGAGAGAGAGGTTCGGCTGCCAAAAATTCAAGAAATGGTTTCCTCCCCTAAAAACCCGTCGACAACATCTATTTAAGGGGAAAAGGCGTCGGCGGAAGTGACACTCGCGAGAGTGCCCCCGGCACTATCGTTGGGCACTCTCGCCTGAAAGGTACCGCGAGATTCCAAGTGCTGCAGATGGAACTTCGGCGAATATGACCAACGCGAGAGTGCCCCAGGCACTATCGCCGGTCACTCTCGCCTGAAAGGTACCGGGAGAAATTTAGAGCTGGAACAGATCTAGGAGGAGTGCTGCGATTTCTTTCACATGCTAAGCCAATGAACCGATCCCATGTCATCCTCTAAGAATCCATTGAGGCAACGTGTACATGCACACCAAGGCCACGTGGAAGAACCCTCACCACGTGTATGCATGCATGCACACACCAACATACTCATAAATGAGGCTTGCTACGAGGAAAAGAATCAAGGAGGATACCAAGAACTCGAATTAAGATTTATTAAATAAAACGAAAGTTTACTCGGAAATTTGGAGTGTTGCAATCCTCCCCTCCTTGGAGAAGATTTCGTCCTCGAAATCTAGCACTTCTCGAAAAGATGAGGATACCGCCTCCTCATATTCTCTTTCGATTCCCACATGACGTTTGCCCCCGGTGGTGCTTCCATTGTACTTTTACCATCACTACCTCTTTATGGCGAAGCTTCTTCGTTTGCCTTTCCAATATAGATTATGGCTCCTCTACGCATCGGTTGTTGTCCACGCGGATTTTCGATAGAGGACCGACGTCCTTTTCTTCCGCTAAGCACTTCCGTAAGTAACAAACATGAAAAGTAGGGTGAATTCCACTCATCTCGGGCGGTAGTTCTACCTTGTAGGCTTGAAGTCCCACTCGTTTGACAATTGGAAAAGGTCCAAGGAAACGAGGGCTCAACTTTCCACGTTTCCCGAATCTAATGATCCCCTTCCATGGAAAGACCTTCAACATTATATGATCACCCATATGGAACTCAATCGGCCGTCTCTTCTTATCGGCATAACTCTTTTGACGATCCTGAGCGGCCTTCAACCGTTCTCGTATGCCTTTTACTTTGTCGGCCGTTTCTTGCACTAGTTCGGGTCCAGCAAACTGCTTTTCACCCGCCTCAAGCCAACAAACGGTTGTTCTACATTTTCGCCCATACAACACCTCAAACAGACTCGAATGGTAACTATTATTGTAGGCAAATTCCACCAATGGAAGATGAGAATCCCAATTTCCTCCAAAGTCGATAACACACGACCTCAACATATCTTTCAAGGTTTGTATGGTCCGCTCGCTTTGCCCGTCTGTCTGAGGATGATAAGTCGTGCTCAATTTCACCTTCGTTTCCAATTCTCTTTGGAAGGCGTTCCAAAAGTGAGAAGTAAAACGGCTATCCCGGTCGGATACAATAGACAATGGCACCCCGTGCCTCGAGACCACTTCATTTATATACACTCTTACCAATTTGTCCAATAGTAGTGTTGCCCGCATAGCCAAGAAGTGAGCGCTCTTGGTCATTCAATCCACAATTACCCAAATGGTGTCGTGACCCTTCAAAGTCCTTGGTAGTTTCATCACAAAGTCCATCGTAATGTGATCCCACTTCCATTCCGGTATCTCAAGCGATTGCAAACTACCGTAAGGTCGTTGATGCTCGGCTTTCACTAGCGAACACGTGATACACTTTTTCACAACACCGGCCACATCAAGCTTCAAGACCGGCCACCAATAATTCAATTTCAGATCTCTATACATCTTGGTGCTTCCGAGATGTATTGAGTACTTTGACTTGTGGGCTTCTTCCATAAGTAACTCTCGACACCCTCTGATTTTAGGCACCCAAATCCGTCCTTGGAAAAGTTTTAGTCCTCTACTATCTTCCGTCAATAGAAGATGATGCTTCACCATCGATTCATCTTTGAGGTTCGCCTCAAGTAATGCTTCGGCTTGGGCGGTCTTGATCATATCCATCAATCTCGAGATAATTTCGATTCTTGCCAATGAAGTTTGCACCTTCCCACTATACTCTTTCCGACTCAAGGCGTCCGCTACCACATTTGCCTTGCCCGAATGATATAGTAGTTCGCAGTCATAGTCTTTAAGCAACTTCAACCATCTCCGTTGACGCATATTCAATTCCTTTTGCTCGAAGACATATTTCAAACTTTTATGATCGGTTTAGAGCGTACATTTCGTACCATACAAATAGTGTCGCCATAACTTCAAGGTAAACACGACCACCGCCAACTCGAGATCATGAGTTGGGTAATTCTTTTCGTGTTCTTTCATCTGTCTCGAGGCATATGCTATTACCTTCCCTCTTTGCATCAAAACACAACCCAAACCCATCTTGGATGCATCACTATACACTACGAAGTCTTCCGTTCCTTCGGGTAAGGACAAGATTGAAGCTTCACAAAGTTTTCGTTGCAAGGTCCGAAATGATTCCTCTTGCACGCTAGTCTACACAAATTTTACATTCTTTCGAGTCAATGCCGTTAGCGACGAAGCGATCTTGGGGAAGTCTTGAATGAATCTTCGGTAGTACCCAGCTAACCCCAAAAAGCTTCTAATTTCCGTACAACTCTTTGGAGCATCCCAATTCATCATTGCCTCAACCTTTGCGGGATCCACTTTCACACCCTCTCGGGTCACTACATGCCCAAGGAATTGTACTTCCTACAACCAAAATTCGCACTTAGAGAATTTAGCGTACAACTTTCTTAATACTTCCAAAACTTCCCGAAGATGTTGCTCATGCTCTTCTTCATTTTTGGAGTACACTAAAATATCGTCGATGAACACGATAACTGACTTGTCCAAGAATGGTCGACACACTCGGTTCATCAAGTTCATAAAAATTGCCGGAGCGTTCGTTAAACTGAATGGCATGACTAGGAACTCGTAGTGCCCATACCGAGTCCTAAATGCCGTCTTTGAAACGTCTTCTTCCTTAACTTTCACTTGGTGGTAACTGTTAATGCCAAAAATCGCACCAAAGGGACAACTTAAGGTCGATGTGGACTTAATCAACTAAAGAAAGGATCTTTCGACGAGACGTGCGATGAGGGAAAAAATAAACAAGACAAGGGATTTGATGACGCAGGAAAAACCTCAATCGAGGAAAAAACCTGCGGACGACAATGGGTGTCGTCGCTGCACTATGGTCGCCAATCAGGGGCGACGTCCTTGGTACTGGCGTCGGTCGTACGATGATTACAATACAAATGAAGGAAATACTTCGAAATGTAAAGTACAAGTGTTTGGTGTGTGAATACAAAGTGTAAATAACTGTTGGTCGAAAGCTGCTGCCGTGCATCGAGAGCGATAACTTGAGCTTTCCTTCGAGTGTTCTTGAGTCCTTTGCGAGATTCTGGACTTTAATACTTGATTTCCAGAGTTTGATTATTCTTCTGTGTGAACTTGGATGCTTTTCTATGCTATTTTGTAATATTCGCTGATGATCGCTGATGTGTATCGGATTTTTTTGATGGATCCTTGAAATGAGGCTTTAGCTTGGCTTTTATAGTCTTCGTGCCATTAATTAGCTCCTTGAATGCTTTGATTAACGGCTACAACGGTCGGAAACGGTTGCCGGAGTGATTATCCATAATGCTCTTCGTCCGTTACGACTGCTTGCTGTTAATGGCTTTGACTTCTGCATTAAATACTTAACAAACGTAACAGACAAGGTTAACGTTAGCTTTGGTCGTAGGTGCAATGATCTTACGCGATGGTCGTACGGGACGGGCGATGCTATGGTCGAGCGTCATGGGAGACGTACGACTTACCTTTTACGGGAGACGATGGAGGTTTTCTGGGTTCTTGTCGAGACCTTATCTTAATACAAGATTTGGATTATGACGTGCGTCTTACCTGCTCTGGTCGTGGTCGTACGACGTGAATTTTTTGCCCAAACAGTTTACCCACAAAATTTAAAAATTGAATGTCAAACTTAAGTTTTAAATTTTGCTTGTCGAATACTTGTGACCTGGGTTGAGGGACTTACCTGGTTGTCGTGGGACTAGACCGGTTCGTTTCTAACTGAATGGGAAGTTGAAAAGGGAACAAGGTCGTGACGTCATGATGACACACGATTGTGCTTACCAGCTGTCGATGACATGTGTCGACGATCCCTGCGGTCATACGAAGGGACGAGAGCACGCGGTGATTAACAAAGGGCTCGACCTGACATGATCGACTGCGTAAATAAAGATTACGATGGATCTTTTCTTGGCGATTTCCGCTTGATTAAAACTTGCAAGAATCTTTGACCTAATTTAAGTTTTTCTGAGATCATATAAGATACGACCCTCCAGTTTGCGTATGCATCGCAAGTCTATCGGTAGAAAGCCTAAAAAAACTTGGATATCTGGGGCCTTTCAGAAGTGCAAATCAATTTAACGGGGCTGGCAATGTCGACAGAGCCTAGAAGCACCATTAAAAACGAAGAAGATCTCGACGATTTTAGAAGTCTAGCGAGGATTCCCATGGGGATTACCGTAAGCAAGGTTGGCGAGGTTCGACCGGAAATGTGCCTCGAGGGGTACGTTGTTATATACGAATACCCGTTCAAGATAGGCTTTCACTGGCCATATTCGCCTTTAGTCAAAGAGTTCCTGTGTGAATTTGATCTTTCGCCGGAGCAATTGATGCCCCAGTTTTGGTGAGTTATCTTGATCATCGAACGACTTACCTCCAACTGGAATCCACCGATTAATGTGAGGGACCTTCTGACGGCGTATAAGGTCAAGAATGACCGGTACCGTCGCTATAGTTTGTTTTCAAGGTGCAAATGGTGATCGTACCCTGGTTTTAAATACTGCGGTCAACGACCGTGGATGGAAGAAGAGGTACGTATTCGTACGGGTGTCGACGCTGGACACTGATAGTGACTGGATTAGGGAGGGTTGGAATATGACGGGTGAGCCTTTGACTGTACGTTTTCATGTTATTCTGTTGCTCGATTGTTTTTTCGACTGATCTTCTTTTTTATGCGTAGATATTGATTTCGATAAGGTAAAGTCGGATGATGCTTCTCGGGCTAAGATCGAAAAGTTCTTGGAATTTAGTACTGAAGACCGGTCGTACGCCACGCGTCATTTGATAGACGTGGATGATGACACCATTTTCTTGAGCGATAGAGTGAGGCTAGGTCGAGAGGAGAAAGAAGAAGAGGAGGACTCTGAGAAGACTGAGGAGGGAGAGAAGAGTGAAGAGCCAGAGGTAGAGATAATTGGTAAGTATCTTTTTGTCTTCTTTTCGCTTGACCTGATCTTTCTTTGTTCTGATTCGTCTAATTTCTTTCTTTTACCGTACAGGTGAATCTCAAGCGCGGGCGACATCTTCTGTTGCTAGGAAGATGGCCCAAGTCGAAGTAGCTCGTGAGGCGACGGAGAAGGACGTTTCGACAACTAGGTCGGGAGTCCTGAAGAGAAAAGAGATCCCGATAGCCAGGTCGGGCCTCTTAAAGAGGACAAAGGTGTCCGTTCTGAGGGAACCGTCTTTGAAGACGGGTAACCCATCGAGGGATGCCTTGTCCAGGAAGGCGAAGGCGTCGGTTGAGTTTGACGCGACCGGCGCAAAATTTGTGGATACTGCGCAACTGGAGACGATGTCTCCCGTCGTCCTATCCGGCCCTTCATCGGCCGACAGGGGCAAAGGCGCGCAGAAGAGACCTGTGGGGGAAACGACGGTCAACTTTACGTTACCATCGGGTTTTCTGGACGACAATGTCTTGGACGAGACGAAGTTGTTCCCCCATTTGGAAAAATACTTGCTTCCGTCTTTCAGGGAGCGTTTTGACGGGTTTTCTTTTGAGAAGAAAGAGATCCATGCAACTGGACTCTTATTCTTGGTAAGTCTTTCTTTCAAGACTTGTCATTGTCATTGTTGTTGTCGTTGTCGTTGTTGTTGTTTACTAAATGCGCTCATATTATGATTCTTCAGGCGTTCCAAGCTTCCTTGGCATTGCAGGCCAAGACGACGAATATAGAGGTTTTAACGGCTTCTGTTACCAAAGATGAAGATGCTGCGTTAGCTAAAGAGAAAACTGCTTTGGAGCATGAAGAAGAGATGTCGGTGCGCCTTGACCATGCTCTGGACGAATTGGATGCCCTCAGTCATACAAAAAATGAGATAAACTCGCATTTGAAGGAGTCCCTGACTTTGATGCGTGACCAGAGAGAGAAGCTGGAGGGGATGAAGGAGTCCATAACCGCGAAGAGGAAGGAAGTCGAGGGAATCAAGGCTAAGGTGATAAATTTGGAGAAGGAGTCTGATGAGTTGAAGGACGAAAATAAGTCTTTCTTTTCTTATGCTTGACTTACTGCGCGTGCGGCAGTTATGCGTCGTCACCTGCAGGGTAAGGATCCTTTGGCTTCAGCGTCAGATGTGCTACGTCTCTTTTATGAGAGAGTCGGGACCGAGAGAGATCTCGACTTGGATGACGAGAAGGAGGTCGAAGAGGAGGTGGCTAGCGAGAGTTTTCAGGATGAGGTATCGGACAAGGTTGTGATCGATACTCCTCCACAACCTTAGAGAAAATGTATTTGTTTGTTTGTGCTGCTCGACCGTTAGTGGTCGATTATGTACTCGATGGCTTATATAATGAACGCAACTTTTGTTTGGACTTTATGCTTTATCCCAACCATGTTTAATTATGAATTTGAACATAGGACACATAGGAAATCATGCGACCGAGGCATACATTGTAATGCGATGAGTAAAACAAATATGTGAACACGCGATTAAAGCATCCATTCAGGGTATGAAAGTTTAAGAAACTTAGGGGTAAAGTCGTTTTAGACTCTGCGATCGTACGACCATATCGTACAATGAGTTTGTATCGTATGCCCCTGTGGAGAAATGATCAAGTTAGAGACCTGATCGTTTATGTCGTTTCGACCTTGCGATATTAAAGTCATATATTAGACTTAATGATTACTGTCGTGCGATTCTGCGATAAAACGATGTCAGGGGTTTGGTCGTTGGCTAGCCAACGACCCTCCGATGCTTAAGTCAGTAAACGTTTTGTGAGAAAAAATCGTATGAAAAAGGGTTAGAGAACGTACCTTTTCAGACTCTCTCTATTTGCCCCCTGTCATTTATTACCTTATTCTTTTTGGGAGGAGAAGACAGGTTTTAAATGACAGAACGACACGGCGATCCTGTCGAAAGCTTGATCTTGCGACTTCGGTTTATTTTCACGGCTTCAAGGTAGACTTGTAACACTCACGAGCGACTTTTGGCTCGCTTTTGATCTCCTGGATTCCCCAAGGCGTAGGGAATTTCAACATTTGATGATATGTCGAAGGAACGACTTTCATATCGTGGATCCATGGTCGACCTAAGATGATGTTATAGGCCGACGCACAATCGATGACACTGAACTTGGTCTGCTTGTTGACTCCTTCGGCGTAGACGGGCAAGATTATCTCTCCGAAGGTGCTCGTCGTTTCTCCATTGAAACCGACCAAAGTCGTCGAACGTCGGGTGATTTCCGAGCGATCGATTCCCATGGCTTTAATGGTGTTGAGAAAAATGACATTTGCTGAGCTACCCCCGTCGATCAAGACTCGACGCGTTAGGCAGTTACCGGCTGTGAGCTGAATGATCAACCCGTCGTGATGCTTCTGATACGAGTCGCCAAGGTCGACGTGGTCGAACACAATCTTCATGGCTTCTAGCTCCAAATCTCCTTTGGGTCTAGACGAGCGAGGAATAGGCCGATCATCGGGTGCCTGACTGGCATGACGCTTGGCCGCGGAATACGTCAGACCACACACATCTGAACCACCGGTAATGCAATTGACGACCTTCGCATGCTCGGGGGTCGTCGTTCGATGTCCGTTAGCTGAAACAGCGACATCGTCGATGATATCTTTGAGATTTCCTTTCGGGAAGTGATATGCCAACTCTTTTTTGAGATTTATGCAATCATCTGTCGCATGGCCATGGTCGATGTGGAAGTCGTACCACTTTGATTTGTCTTTCTTAGCATCGTCTAGGTCGGACTTCTTTGGCCATCGAATGGTAGCTTGAGCGGTCTTCAGAGCTCCGACTAAGTCCTTTGCAGATCCTTTGAATCCGTAAGAGGATATCTTGGGGTACTGAGTGAACTTAGTCGCTGTCTTGGCCTCTGCTTTTGTCTTGAAACGAACATTTGAAATTTAGTGCGCTGACTCTATTCTGGAAACAGCCTTTGTCTTGAACTCTGGCTTTCTGACGCCTAACGACTTTTTGTCGTCAGTGTGCTTGCGATGAAAGGCGACATCGTCCTCGACCCTCATATATGCTAAGGTTCGAGCTCGGACATCTTCGAAAGTCTCTGGGGGATACTTGGTCAGATCGATATATAGACCTGCACTATCGTCTAGACCACGCTTATAAGCTTCGATCGCAGTTTTGATGTCACAATTGCGGATACTGATCATTTCGGCATTGAATCTATTGAAATAACTTCGAATAGACTCATTGGTCTTCGGCACGACATAGTATAGATCACTAGTCTGTTTTTCCATCTTACGACTGCTGGAGAATTGCCGGGAGAATTGGTTGACCAACTCAGCGAACGACCCGATGGATTTGGGTTTGAGGTTGATCAACCACTGGAGAGCTGGACCAGTGAGAGTTGCTCCGAAACTCTTGCACATGCATACTTCCTGGTACATATGTGGGATCGAGATTGTCCACATGAGCTGCTTATACTGCGCGACATGCTCGGTTGGGTCGGTCACACCCGAATACTTGGGAGTGAAGGCAGGAATGTTATACTTCTTTGGGACCTCGACGGTGGCGATCTCGTCGATGAAGGGCGACGCCTGATAACCCGAGCGAGGCTCGACGTCGACAGGCACGGCTGCCCCAGGCAACTTGGCGAGCAAGGACAGGACGCGCTCATTTTGGTCTTCTAACATCTTCAAACGCTGGGCGACGGGATCGTTAAGATCAGGATTTGCCCCTGTCGAGGGATTGGTCCCTGGACTAGTTCCATTACCATGCGACGAACCATTGGTGTCCCCGTTGAACGAGACAAAATATGGCTGCGACCCATAGTGGAATTGTTGTGGTCCATTCTGAAACGGCTGCGATCCTTGCTGGAAAGGCTGCGACCCTTGCAATGGCTGAGACCCATTATTCACGGGCGGTGGCCTTATGTGCTAAGGAGGAACTGTCCCAAACTGAGGATTTGGGTTGAACGACCCTGGTTGTTGATTCTGCATGAACGGGCCTGGATGCTGATTCTGCGCGGATGAACCTAGATTCGGGACAAATGGTCTAGGGCCATTCTGGTCGAACGATCTTGGAATTGGGTTCTACACGAACGGCCTAGGACCATTTTGAGGCCCAAGATGATTTCTTAACCGCGCGAACTCCTCAGTTGCTCTGCGATTCTGCTCTGCCATTGCATTGAGCTGATTCCTGGCGACTTTGAGCTCCTGATACATCTGAGCAACAACGGCTGCCATTGTTCCTGCAATAGAGAGCAGAAAAAACTCCAAGAAACTGTTAGTAGGGTGCACATTCGTCGAGGATTTTCTCTAGATGTAGTCCCACGGATGGCGCCAAACTGTTAATGCCAAAAATCGCACCAAAGGGACAACTCAAGGTCGATGTGGACTTAATCAACTAAAGAAAGGATCTTTCGACAAGACGTGCGATGAGGGAACAAAATAAACAAGACAAGGGATTTGATGACGCAGGAAAAACCTCAATCGATGAAAAGACCTGCGGACGACAATGGGTGTCGTCGCTGCACTATGGTCGCTAATCAGGGGCGACGTCCTTGGTACTGGCGTTGGTCGTACGATGATTACAATACAAATGAAGGAAATACTTCGAAATGTAAAGTACAAGTGTTTGGTGTGTGAATACAAAGTGTAAATAACTGTTGGTCGAAAGCTGCTGCCGTGCGTCGAGAGCGATAACTTGAGCTTTCCTTCGAGTGTTCTTGAGTCCGTTGCGAGATTCTGGACTTTAATACTTGATTTCCAAAGTTTGATTATTCTTCTGTTTGAACTTGGATGCTTTTCTATGCTGTTTTGTAATATTCGCTGATGATCGCTGATGTGTGTCGGATTTTTCTGATGGATCCTTGAAATGAGGCTTTAGCTTGGCTTTTATAGTCTTCGTGCCATTAAGTAGCTCCTTGAATGCTTTGATTAACAGCTACAACGGTCGGAAACGGTTGCCAGAGTGATTATCCATAACGCTCTTCGTCCGTTACGACTGCTTGCTGTTAATGGCTTTGACTTCTGCATTAAATACTTAACAAACGTAACAGACAAGGTTAACGTTAGCTTTGGTCGTAGGTGCAATGATCTTATGCGATGGTCGTATGGGACGGGCGATGCTATGGTCGAACGTCATGGGAGACGTACGACTTACCTTTTACGGGAGACGACGGAGGTTTTCTGGGTTCTTGTCGAGACCTTATCTTAATACAAGATTTGGATTATGACGTGCGTCTTACCTGCTCTGGTCGTGGTCGTACGACGTGAATTTTTTGCCCAAACAGTAACCGGATCGGAGATCAATCTTGGAGAAGCATCCGGCTCCTTGAAGTTGATCAAAAAGGTCATCTATTCGGGGAAGTGGATACTTATTCTTCACGGTTACCTTGTTTAACTCCCGATAGTCGATACACATCTGCATCGACCCATCCTTCTTTTTGACAAACAACACCGGAGCTCCCCAAGGCGATGAGCTCGGCCTTTCGAAACCTTTCTATAGAAGTTCTTGTAGTTGTGTCATCATTTCTTGCATTTCTGTAGGAGCGAGACGGTAAGGTGCGCATGCTATCGGTGCCGCACCCGGAACCAAATCGATCTTGAACTCTACTTGACGGTCGGGTGGCAAACCTGGCAAGTCGTCGGGGAAAACGTCCGGATACTCTTTGACTACCTTTACATCTTCTACTTTCTTTTTATCTAGCTTGGTGTCCACGGCATAGGATAAGAACGAAGGGTAGTTCTTTATCAGACACTTCCTAGCTTTGATGGAAGAGACAATAGCCACTTTGCCCTTACGTTTTTCTCTGTACACTAGGACAAAGTCTCCACTTAGGAGAGGTATTCTTATAAGCTTCTTTGAGCACAAAATCTCCGCTTTGTGTTTAGCCAACCAATCCATTCCAATCTCTACGTCAAAACTCCCAATAGACATAGGAAGTAGGTCAACTTCAAAAGTTTCACCGCTAATCTCTAGGCGACATCTCTCTAATATTTCCCGCAAGACTACCTTTTCCCCATTTGCTACCTCAATGACTAACACATCGCGCAAAGTACTACTAGGCACATTCAAAGACTTGCAAAACACATCTGACACAAAAGAATAGTTTGCACCCGAATCAAACAATACTCTAGCGGGAAAAGAGTTGAGTAAGAACGTACCCGACACCACGTCGGTGGTTCCCTTCGCTTCTTCTTTCGTCATTTGGAAAGCCCTCCCTTGAGGTTTGGGAATGGCCTTCCGCCTCGGTTGACGTCCCGAATCGGTCCCTCTAGCATCTCCTTTCAGCTTGGGGCAATCCCGCTTCAGGTGCCCGATCTCCTTGCACTAAAAAAAACCGTCCCCTTAATGTGGCACTCCGGACTAGTGTTCCCCGTCTTCCCGCACTTGTAACAAGTAACTTAACCTGGATTTCAAGACCCGAAGTGTTTGCTTTTGCACTTGGGGCACCACCTTGCCTCGCGGCGGTTGTCCCCTCCTCTACTACTTGGTTGGAACCTCGGTTTCTTGAACGAATTCTGTGGGCTCTCCCACTTCCTCTTCTTCCCAACCTTAGCTTTCTCCTCTTTGTCTCTAGCATAGACCCTTTCCATAACCTTGGCCTCTTCAATAGTCTCTTGAAGATTAGTCGCTTTGGAGTTCCGAACCATTTCCATCATATCCGCGGGCAATCCCTCAAGTACGCCTTCATCTTTTCCTTCTCAGTTGGAGCCACATGCCCTACAAGGTTCAGCTTCTCCATTAAGAGTCGTGTGTATTCTTTGACTAACAAATTTCCCTTCTTGATTGATCGGAACTCTTCCTCGATCATGTCCATCTCTTGTTCATCGCAATACTCTTCTAAAATCTTCTTCTTAAAAGTGACCCAAGTCATCTTGGTCAAAACAAAAGTTTCTATGGTGGAAGTGTAGACATTCCACCATGTCAAAGCCGAACTCCGAAGCATCTGAGAACCAAAATTTACTTTCTGGTTCTCCTCACAGTCACAAGCCCTGAAGGCCTGTTCGATCTCCCGAATCCAGTTCATGCAGGCGACTGGGTTGTCAAAACCGGAAAACTCCGGTGGTTTGCAACATAGGAAAGTCTTGTAGGAACATGCCCTTCCCGTCGGCCTCGTCTCCAAAGTAACTAACCCATCAGTCCGGTTATCATCACCTGTTCCCCCAGAACCCACAACGCCCACATTTTCTTCAATCGTCTCGTGACGGCACGATTGGGCATCCCTATCTTCCAATAGTTTCATGAACAACTATTTCTGCTTAGCCATAGTATCATTCATGGCTCGCATCATGTCCATCATTTGAGTTTGGGGGGGGGGGGGTCACTTCCGTTATGACCGGGTTGGTAGAGGCAATATTTCTTCTTGGAATTTGTTCCACTCTCCCACCCAACAAAGGCGAAAGTGGAGGAGGTAAGGCTGATGCATCGACGTTCAGTTGATCGACCGTGGATTCGGTCACGACATTATCCTCTTGAGTCCTGCCCCGAGTATTTACCATTTATGTCTGTCACATCAGGGTTAAAGATAAGAACGTGGCCACTAGATATATATAAGAAACGTACTATAACAATCATTGATCCTCATAATTATAGCAATCAAGCATGCTCACGTAACAATATATTCATAATAGCAGTAGCTAGTTGAAATTATGAACATACTACACATAAGGATTCTCGTCACCAATTTCATAATTCACAACAATGTAATTTTCGTCGACTCCGTAACGTCCCAACCTAATGTTTCTACCCAAATTCCTCGCACTTCAGTGCTTAATGGTCTCAACTTAAGTCTAGGCATCATATTAGCACACCTAGTTCACTTAAACTAGAGCTCTGATACCAACTTGTAACACCCTAAAATTTAAACAATAAATATAGGGGAAAATTCCAAATAATGGGTAAATTTAAACCTCAAAATATAAGCCAACTCAAACCCTTAAGTGTAACGGGGTAGTTTGGACAATGTACAAATAAAAGAGTATTGAGACATAACATACAACAACCTATTAATCTAGACTATAATTAAGTAGATTAATCTCGATTCCCAAAAGCCTGATCTTCCCAGTTCCTAAGCATGGCCGGCAACACGACAAACTAGACGCCGCTAGGTGAACCTGTAATCCACAACATACACTCAAGTGTTAGACCAAAAGTCTAATATGATTTAAATTATTGATGCAATATCAAAGAATTATAACAATGCCAAAAGTAAAGATACCGGCTCCACTTAATTCCCACATTACTAATTTTCCACAAGTTATAGTGATCCACACCTGTCATAAAATAAAAGAGATGATTCTCTAAAACGAGGGAGTCCCATTACCATCTAGGTGATGAGAACACGTGAGTGGGGTCACCTCGATGTTGATAGATTACAACTCAAGTCCCGGTTTTAGTTCCCATGCCATCACGACATCACAACCTCAAACCATAAATAAATTGCCTTTATTGCCTACTCCGTCGAGTTACACCTCAAGGACATACGGGGACCATATTGCCTATCCATCCTAGACGAGTTACACCTCAAGGACGAATGTCCCTTATTGCCTACTCGCCAGTAGCCACCAATGGCTTAACCAAAATGAACTCAAAATCCATAAGGGTCTAAATCCTCGTGCACAAGGAGGTAGACACCAAAAACCGAACCAAAATTGTGAGTTACAAATAAACAAGTACCATCATGAAGTTTTCCATATCAACATTATACATGAGTGCCCATTATCTCTTTTAGCATGAAAACCTCATATTGTTCTATGAACTCAAGATACAAAGTCTCTACACATAATCATACATATTTATATACTTGAACATTTTTATATATGTATGTATATCGACATCAAAATATTTATAACACGTATCCACACACTCATGTGCCTCTAACACAAAACTTGGGTAAAACCCTAGATTTAAATCACTTCCAAGTATGGATGAGACCTTTCACATTTAGTATAAGGTAGTTAATAAGCATGTAAAGTAAGTAAGACTCACCAACTAGGGTTTGTGAAGTGAAAACCCCCAACTTGAAGGAAACCCTAGTTTTAACAAAGTCTCATGGTTAGGTTCCATAATACTTGCAAACCAAAATCTACAAGTGTAATAAATGTTTAAACCTCTCACCTAAGGGTTTATAAAGAGCCCTAGCTCTTAGAAGAACCCTAGATCTTGAACTTGACACTTCTAGCCTTTAGATATTAATGTAGCTTGCTCTAGCAATTAATGAGGGTGGACATTCTAGGTTTAAATAATCCAAGGATGTTGGAGAAGTAGTTGAACTTAGTAAATGATGGAAGAGGGTGTAAGAGTGAAAATCGCTGCAGGAGAGAGAGAGGTTCGGCTGCCAAAAATACAAGAAATGGTTTCCTCCCCTAAAAACCCGTCGACATCATCTATTTAAGGGGAAAAGGCGTCGGCGGAAGTGACACTCATGAGAGTGCCCCCAGCACTATCTCCGGGCACTCTCGCCTGAAAGGTACCACGAGATTCCAAGCGCTGCAGATGGGACTTCGGCGAATATGACCACCGCGAGAGTGCCCCGGGCACTCTCGCCTGAAAGGTACCGGGAGAAATTTAGAGTTGGAACCAATCTAGGAGGAGTGTTGCGATTTCTTTCACATGCTAAGCCAATGAACCGATCCCAAGGCATCCTCAAAGAATCCATTGAGGCAACGTGTACATGCACACCAAGGCCACGTGGAAGAACCCTCACCACGTGTATGCATGCATGCACACACCAACATACTCACACGTGAGGCTTGCTACAAAGAAAAGTATCAAGGAGGATACCAAGAACTCGAATTAAGATTTATTAAATAAAACGAAAGTTTACCCAGAAATTTGGGGTGTTACAATCCTCCCCTCCTTGGAGAAGATTTCGTCCTCGAAATCTAGCACTTCTCGAAAAGATGAGGATACTGTTAGGGATAAATTCAGATTGAATAGAAGTTCAAGGGTCATATGGTTATTATTCTATTTTGAACCTTATTGTGTAATGGGCCATGGGGTTGCTTGTTTAGGGCCCATGGTATATAAAGTCTATTTCGTTTAGAGTTTAGACTAATCGTCATTATTGTATTCAATCACACGTATTGTAATTCTCTGAATTAATCAAAGTGAATTGGATGACCAGTTGAAATCATTCTGGCTGTTTCTACATATTGATTTCTACTGTTTGTATGCACTAATCTGGAACTCACAATTGGTATCAGAGCATACGGACGATTCGATTCGATTCAAGGTGATAAAAAGGTTTCTGGTAAGATTCTTATTGAGTTTATCGACTGTGTTCTTGAGTTCATTATTCCATATTTTGATTCTGATTAAATTGCCTATTCTCGTTTATTACACTCGATTCGTATCATCTTTATTAGCGATTCTGCAATTTTTCTCATTCTAATTCAATCATCTGAATTGTTTTTAAGCAAAATCAAGTTTGTGGTTTTTGGGTTCTGTTCATATCAAAAATCAAAAATTTTCTTCAAAACCGTGCTATTTTGCTTGATTTTTGATTTGGGTATTGTTATTTTGTTGTTTTTGGAGGGTTTCTAACTTTTCAGGAAGATTCCCATCAACCCTAATCAAATTCCTATCGAATTGGAAACCACAGTCGCAGTGTTCGGACACCACATCCGTAGTTTTCGGATACTTGCCCCACGTTCCGGAACATCCTTATTTCCTTCCGGGTAAGTTCTCAAATTCATTACTTTCTGGACAAAACTCATCCGGTAACCTAAAGTTTCCGGTAAATTCACTTTATCCGGACAACTCCAAGTTTCCGGTAATTTTGTTTCTGGTAAAGTATCCGGTAAGCTCTTTCATTCAGAAACCTCAGCTATCCGGTAAGCTCTTTCATTCAGAAACCTCAGCTATTCGGTAAGTTTTTCAATTTTCATTCGGAAACTCCCATTTTATCCGGTAAGTCATTTCTATTCGGTAAACTTAGTTCATCCGATAACCTTCTGTTATCCGGAAATTTGAGTTGATTGGTACGTGCGAAATAGGTGATTTAATCGCAGTGGGTTGCAAACTGTCCACATCGGGAAGCGCAAGTGTACACTGGCCACTATGATCGTCACAGCAAGTAATAGTTGGTAAAAATACCAGAATCGAATCCACAAGGACTGGGCAATCAAGACAATACGGTTCTCATGAGATTCCTTTTACAAGTTTCAATTACAGAAGAAGCAATATTTTGGTTGGTTCGGTGAAATGCTACTTTTACGATTTTGCTTAAGATTTAAAGGAAGGAATGTAGGTTAGATTTTCCCTAGATTTTATAATAAATACTTGATCCCACAAGTGATCCTTGTACTTGAGGTGGGCATTTTCGCTAGAAAAGCCCGGTTACAAAATACTCACATCGTTAGGTAAAAATCCCATACTCTTAGTACTTGTTGTTTTGTCAATGGTAATCTCAAGATGGACCTTTTCAGGTCTCGATGGAATGTGTAGAGACAAATACTCTAAGTGTTTTAAATACACCAACTAGCTTGCCTACTACTCCAGTGGGTTGAGATTAGCTCACTGTGCCGACCTCACTTTCGCAAGTGTCATAAGAATTTTTTCGAATCCCCTAGCATCATCCAAGCTCGTGTCACTGCATTCTACTCATTTCTGAGTTAAGAACTAGACTTTAGATCCTTACAAGTGATCGGCTTGTTCGCATCATTGGGCAATAATCGAGAGTGAATGACCAAAACAACAAATATTCCCAGTATAAAGATTACTCAAGCATTCCTTCTAAAATCCAGGTACTTTTCTTTCCTACACCCCAAAGGATGTTTAGCCTAACATTTTCGAAGTAAAGAAAACAAAAGATGAAGATTTGCACATAAGTAAACTGAAAGTGACTTGTATTAAAACCGCAGTGGGGAACGAGGGTACGTCACTGCCACTAACGATTAGAAACTACAATTACACTAGGAATTGAAAATACAGAAATTTAAAGAGAACTACTGCAGTAAATGATGAACTAACCCTAGAACTACACTACACTTAATGTGGTAGTAGGAGATTTCTTGGATGAATTGAATGGAACCCAACACCCCTATTTATACTAAAGGAAAGGTTTGGGTTTTACACAAAAATGGGTTGTCTAGAGAATAAGGACTGAAGTGGGAAAACATAAAATTCAGCTTCTTTGTGCAACACTTCTATCCATCATCTTGAAGCTCTTTACCCATAGGACCCTTCACCTTTTCAATAAGTCAACTTTAAAGTACCATGGGTATTATTATTTTATTCATCTTGCCATGCTTTTAGGAACATTTTGTAATCCTCAAACCCATGCCTTCTGCCAACTGAACTTTTCATTCCCCAAACTTTACTTTCCAACTAAGAGTTGATTATCTTTTGTCTTCTTTTTCTAGCTCGATAGTGGGGTCTGGAGTGGGATGCACAAGTCACTGCAGGAATTTCGTGAAAAAGCAACAAAACACCACCAAATAATTTATTAAAGACTATGGTTCACTCTTTTTGCTCATTTTCGTGAATGTTACCAAGAATGGAGATTTTGAGAAGTGAAATAGCTAAAATTTGACAAAATAAAATAAAAATAAAAGGAAATAATAACTCTAAACAACCTCAAACTTAAACCATTACATGTCCCCAAGTAATAAAAAGAAGAAAATAAAAATAACAAAAATAATGCATTTTAGAACTTACAGGGACTTACCGAATTCTCACTCTGAATGAATGTTGATCTCCCTCCACAAGTACTTCTTTTGGTTTCCAAAATTAAAGCTTCACTTTTGTACTTGACGAAATCTTTCCCTTGTTCACATTTGATCAATAGGACTTTCTTAGGTTCGAAGGGTTTGTGGCTTTGAATATTTTCCCAAGGATTTTCGGCAAGCATTTCCAAACATGGACCGAAGATCTCGCTTTGAGATTTTTATTTCAAGAAGTGAGTGTTTTGTGTTTTGCATGGGTAAGTTCGTACACTTCAGGCTTTTTATTTGGGTATGGATATTTTTTGTGAGAGTGGATATTCTGATGGTCCAGAATAGGCACACCATCTTTTTCTAGGAGTGAGCACTTTGATGGTCCAGAAAAGGCACACCATCAAGCTTTTGTAGTGGCACTCCGATTTTCTTCTGGTTTTGTATTATTATTTTTTTGGGAGGGGGTATACCCACCTCAAACTTAGGACCTCACAGTGTCCCCACTGTGGAAAGACTAGAAGTTACTCTGGAAGTCCTCACCTCAAACTTAAGATTGCACAGTGTCCTCAATGTGACTTGGAAAGTAGGTTCAAAGAGGTATTTGGGGTAACAAAAAGGGTCGTGTTTGGATGCAAAAATGGCCTATATCATTTCATGGTGACAAGTTGAGATTCGTACTTACAAAAGGGACCTTTTAAATCGGAATCCGAAAGTTGTACCTTGAAATGGAAAGGGATCAAACAAGCATTCAAACAAGAAGTAAGTTAGTACTCAAAATCACCTGCTTAGCAGCAGGATTTCATGCATCATTAAATAAAATAAGAAGTAGCAAATATTGTCATATTCCTAGCCATAGGCAGAATACGAAACAAACAAAAAATTAAAAATGTTTTTGAGAGCATCAAAGTGGGAACCAAAGTTCTTAACAAACCATTCAGTGGGTCGGAGTCGCTGGCGGTGAGCTTTCGGGGGAGTCTTCCTGGAAACCATCTTCACTGTCATTAGAGGGGCAGATTCCCTCTGAAAAAATAGGAAGTTGTGCGTGCAACTCAGGATCACCACCTTGTAACATTTGGTTGACAACCGCATCCCTATCCCTCGTATACATCCAGAATGATTTGGTGCCTCGGTTGATATGCTTCTGCTGGGCTTCCATGAGATCGATACGATACGTGAGTGCTGTTAAGGCGCTCAGAATGGCAATCAAGGGATTGCTAGAGCTTCCTGGAGTGGGATGGCGTTGTGGGTTGCTGGAGGATCTTACTGTGGCTTCTGCATTAACAGGCGCTTCAGGGGGAGCAGTGATTGCTCTTCCCATCTTCTTGATCGTGACAATGCTAATGTTATTCATGGACTCAAGCCACTTGTCCTCCTGAGCAGATGGTACTCCAGCCTCTATTAGTAATGAAGTGATAAGACAAGGTAGGGGGAGGATTACCTTCTTCCGTGTGCGAGCTTGGTAGATGGCACCGTGCATTACGATTCCCAGGTTGATTGGTTTACCCGCAAGAATGCAGTAAAGCAAAGCGCACTTGTGCATCGATAGGGTCGTGTCATGAGTAGTTGGGGACAAGGAAGCACGTAAAAACAGGAACCACACAGCAGACTCGGTAGTGAGGGAGCTAGCGTGCAGGCATTTTCTAGTGCCATCCCTATCCCAAGGCTTCCCTTCATTTGCCAAAACTTTTAAAATAACATCTTCATCTGTCGGGCTCATCTTTTTTAGGAACTGTGCAAAGGCGCATGTAGTTGGGGTCCTTATTCCAAGGACCCGATTGATAGCACTGCCGGTAAAATGCACGGTTCGACCCGGGATTTTCACAAATGGGTCCTTCATCTGAGAGGCCTCGGCATAGAACTCTCGAACCAAAGAAGCATTGGCCCGACGATTGGCAGATGCCAATGTCGTCCAATCATGATGTATAACCTTATCCTTTATAAATGGGTTGGCCTCTACAAAGTCGGGATCAAAACCCCTCTCTAAGTTCAACTTTTGCTTGTAAATGCAGTCATCGTGGGCAGCTGCCTCTGGGGTCGTAAATTGCCTGGGCACCCCACTGGGGGCGTGCTCAGTGCCCACTGTGGACTGATGAGGGTTTTCATATTGAATTTGTTCATTCCCAGCATCAGTTTCAACAGATGATGAACTTAAAGATGGTTCAAGACCCTTACCTTTTCCAGATGGTTGCTTCCTTGGTTTCTTTACCAGTGTTTTCTGCGAAATGGTCACCCCAGATCTGGTGACCATTCCTTTCTTCCGTAAAGCTCTTCTCACAGGGTCTTCCTCACTGTGGGCATCCTTCTTAAGTGCCTCCAAATCAACGGTGATTGCAACTTGGGGGTTTTCATCAATCTGAATCTGCTCCTTGTGCATGAGTGTTGCATCCTCTGCCTCTTTTCTTCGATTTTCCTCCTCTTGTTTGATTCGGTCTTGTTCTTCCTTTCTCATCCTTTCTTCTTCAGCCTTTTTGTTCTCTTCTTCTGCCCGTTTCCTTTCTTCTTCAAGAAGTTTCTCTTGTTCAATCTTTTGTCTTTCCTCTTCCTCTCTCGCCAACCGTTCGGATTCTTCCTTTCGGATTCTCTCTTCCTCCTCTTTCCTTATTCTTTCTGCCTCCTCTTTTGCCAACCTTTCTTCCTCCTCTTTCTTTTCCTCTCGACCTATTCCTTCTTTTTCCGAAGTGCAAGAAGTTTTTCTTCCAACTTCTGAATATCTTCTTCAGTTTGTGATTCCTCTTCCTCAAAAAGCTTCAGACTGGTATCCGAAGTTTTTGAGGAAGAAGCAGCTTTTGAGCCTTCTTGCTTGGATGACCCTTCATCTGCTACGTCGGTCGTCGTTGGATGTTCGCCGGACAATGGTGGCGGTTCGTTCAGATCGCCGATGATATTTTCCGGCGGGTTGTCTTCGAGGGTTCGACGGCGGACCGCAGCACGGCCGAGTTCATTAGGGTTAGGGTTTAATCTTTTGCTTCTAGCCATTGGAAGGGTTTCTTGGTTCTGGTTCGTGAGAGAAAAGATGGAAAGAAGAAGTGTTTGTTTTTAAATAATTTAGAGGAAAAGGTGTTTTTAGACTTTTGTGGGTAAAGGAAGTATTTTTTGGGTATTATTTTGGAGGGAACGGTTACTTAGGAGAGAGAGAGAGGGGTAATGATAGTTTGTTTCTTGAAAAATGGCGAAATAGGTGCAGGGGCAGAAAAAGGAGATACATGGTGTAAGAAAAGGTGATGTGTGTCAGCTCTTAGGCCCCCAAAACCGTCCCATCTCATCTTCAGATCGGCAGTGGGAAGCGCAGTGACTAGTGCGAAGTCACTGCGAGGCAAAAACTTGACTTTTCCTTCAAAAATTGGCAATCTCTCCTACACACAGTAAAACAAACTACCATGCAAAATTAAAAAGATAAAAAAAATAAAAACAAAGCAAATAACTGAAATAAAATATTTACAAGCGGTTCCGACTTTTCTTAACCAGAGTGGGGTGGAGAGTGGGATGGAATGTGAGCACTCTCGCTCAGGAAATGCTTCATTCTCTGCCCATTGACTTTAAATGTTTGACCAGACTGTAGGGACTTTAATTCCACTGTTCCAAAGGGACTTACTTTGACAATGGTGTATGGTCCCGTCCATCGTAACTTTAGTTTACCTGGAAAGAGTTTAAGACGGGAATTGAACAATAATACTTGTTGGCCTTCAAAGAACTCCCGATGGTTGATTCTTCGATCATGCCACATCTTGGTCTTTTCCTTGTACAACTTTGCATTTTCATAGGAGTGGTATCGCAACTCCTCTAGTTCATGCATTTGTAAACATCTCTTAATTCCCGCAGCATCCTCACTCATGTTAAGCTCTTTAAGGGCCCAAAACGCCTTGTGTTCCAACTTGATTGGTAAATGGCAAGCTTTGCCAAATACCAATTTAAAAGGAGACATTCCCAAAGGAGTTTTGTAGGCCGTACGATAGGCCCAAAGAGCATCATCAAGCTTGGTTGACCAATCCTTGCGATGTGGTTTAACGACTTTTTCCAAAATACTTTTGATCTCACGGTTTGAAAGTTCGGCTAAACCGTTGGTTTGCGGGTGGTATGCGGTGGCTACTCGATGATGTATATCATACTTAGCAAGAACCGAGCTCATGACTTTGTTCAAAAAATGGGTGCCTTCGTCGCTAATCAATGCCCATGGTGTTCCAAATCGAGTGAAAATATTTTTATGCAAAAATTTCACCACGGTGTTGGCATCATTAGAGTGACATGCAACGACTTCCACCCATTTCGAAACATAGTCTACCGCAACCAAGATATAAAAATTATTGTTTGAATTTGGAAAGGGCCCCATGAAATCAATCCCCCAAACATCAAAAAGTTCTACCTCTAAAATGTTATTAAGAGGCATCTCGTTCCTTTGCGAAATGTTCCCGGTGCGTTGACATTGCTCACAATTTTTCACAAATTCATATGAGTCCTTAAACACAGTGGGCCAAAAGAATCCACTTTGCAAGATTTTTGCAGCAGTGCGGTTTCCACCAAAGTGGCCACCATAGTGGGATGTGTGACAACCATGGAGTATTTGATGTTGCTCACTCCCGTGGACACAACGCCTCAATATTTGGTCCGCTCCTATCTTATATAAGAAAGGGTCGTCCCAAGCATATTGTCGTGTATCATGTAAAAACTTTTTAAATGGTTGTCCACTCATCCCGTGGGGTTTTAGTCCACTTGCTAAAAAGTTTGCAATGTCAGCATACCAAGGAATATTATTTTCATGATGTTGGGCTGATAACAATTGTTTATCGGGAAAATTCTCTTTTACCAGAGTGATATCTACAGTGGTCACTATCTTCTCGAGCCTGGACAAATGGTCAGCTACCTGATTGCTTGTTCCCTTTCTATCAACGATCTCAAGGTCGAATTCTTGCAGTAACAAAACCCATATAATCAGACGTGGCTTGGAATCAGCCTTGTTGATCAAATATTTTATCGCTGCATGATCAGTGTGAATGATGACCTTCGTCCCTATCAGATACGACCTGAAACGATCAAAAGCAAACACCACCGCAAGTAATTCTTTTTCAGTAACAGTATAATTAATTTGAGCTTCAATCAGTGTTCTACTTGCATAATAAATAGGGTGAAAGATTCTGTTCTTCCTTTGTCCGAGAACAGCCCCCACAACCCACTCGCTGGCGTCACACATCACTTCGATGGGAGTGACCAGTCAGGAGTGGTCACCATGGGTGCAGTAACTAAGGCTTTTTTAATCGTTTCAAAGGCATCTCGACATTCTTTGGTAAAATTAAATTCTTTTTCATGTTGCAACAGGTTACACAGGGGTTTAGTTATTTTTGAAAAGTCTTTGATGAACCTCCTATAAAAACCTGCATGACCCAAGAAACTTCGAATACCTTTAATAGTTGTGGGTTCGGGAAGTTGTGCCACTACTTCAAGCTTGGCTTTGTCAACTTCCAACCCTCTTTTTGAGACAAGATGGCCTAGGACAATACCTTCCTCTACCGTAAAATGGCATTTTTCCCAATTCAAAATAAGGTCGTGGGTCTCACATCTCACTAGGCTTTTCTCTAAATTTCCCAGGCAGTTGTCAAACGATGTCCCTATCACAGAAAAGTCATCCATAAAAACTTCTATGGTGTCTTCAATCATATCGGTGAAAATGGCCATCATACAACGTTGGAAAGTAGCTGGGGCATTACACAATCCAAATGGCATCCTCCGGAATGCAAAAGTACCGTAGGGACAAGTAAAGGTGGTCTTTTCTTGGTCCTCGGGGGCGATATGGATTTGGTTGTATCCAGAGTATCCATCTAGAAAACAATAGAATTCTTTTCTCGCTAACCTATCAAGCATTTGGTCGATGAAAGGTAAGGGAAAATGGTCTTTCTTAGTGGCTAGATTGAGTTGTCTATAGTCCATGCATATTCTCCACCCCGTGACAGTCCTAGTGGGAATAAGTTCGTTCTTCACTACGGTCGTCCCTCCCTTTTTAGGGACACATTGAACGGGGCTCACCCAACTACTATTAGCTATTAGGTAGATAATACCGGCGTCTAACCACTTCAAGACTTCTTTCTTAACTACCTCCTTCATTATGGGGTTCAACCTTCTTTGAGGTTGGACTTTTCCAGGGTGATCACTCTCCAAGTTAATCTTATGTTGACACAGGGAAGGGCTAATACCTCTAATGTCTGCTATGGTCCAACCAATTGCCCTCTTATGATTTATCAACAAATCAATCAGAAGTTGTTCTTGTTCCTCACTAAGTTTGGAAGAGATAATAACGGGAAGTTTATTATCCTTAGCGAGATAAGCATATTTTAAGTGGGAAGGCAATGGCTTTAGCTCTAACTCGGGAGGCTGTTCTATTGAAGGAGGTTGAACATCTCTATCCTTAAAGTCCAGAGGTTCAAAGGCTGCCACTATTGCGTTACACTCATCCTCAAAAGTGTCATCACTCTCGGAGTCAGAGTGATCACTTTCACTCCCCACTGTGTCTACTGTTTCAAAACTATGGGTTCCACTAATCGAACTTAAAGCAAAACAGTCTTCGGTTTCTATGTACTCAAGGGACTTGAAGACATTAAATGTTACCTCTTGGTCATTGACTCTCATAGTGAGTTCCCCTTTATGCACATCGATCAAAGTACGTCCGGTTGCAAGAAACGGATGCCCTAAGATGATTGGGATATCTTTATCGGCCTCATAATCTAAAACTAGAAAATCGGCAGGGAAGATAAATTTATCCACTTGGACCAAGACGTCTTCTATTTTTCCCCTGGGGTAGGCAATGGACCGATCAGCTAGTTGTAATGTCATGGTTGTGGGTCTAGCCTCTCCAATACCTAATTTGTTAAAATAGACAACGACATCAAGTTTATACTAGCTCCCAAATCACAAAGTGCTTGACCTACTTCTTGTCCTCCTATTGTGCATGGAATGGTGAAACAACCCGAGTCTTTCAACTTAGGTGGAATCTTGCTAGTTAGGAGGGCACTACATTCCTTGGTCAAAGCCACAGTCTCAAACTCACCCAACTTTCTCTTTTTGTTCAAAATATCCTTTAAAAATTTAACATAGCTTGGCATTTGCTCGAGAGCCTCTACCAAGGGTATGTTAATGTGAAGTTGTTTAAAAATGTCTAAGAATTTTTTAAATTGGACATCGACATTTTTAGTCTTCATTCTTCCAGGAAAAGGTACACTTCGTGGATCAATTTGAGTTTGATGTGGTGTTGGCTTTGGAACAGTAGGTTTTGGTATGGGTCCAAAAGTGGGAAGCTCAGGGATGTCGGTCCTCACTGTGGGTTTGACAGTGACTTGAGGAGTCGCCACTGTGGTTTTAGGGACAGTGGGTATTTGAGGCGAATCATCAGAATCAAAAACGATATCTTTCAGATCCTTTCCACTCCTAAGCGTGATGGACTTGACTTGTTCAGATCCTTTTCCTATTACTCTAGCATGTTCGGTGTCACTAGGTAACGTCCCTGGTGGTCTACTCTTAACTTCGACGACTAGTTATCCTACTTGAGTTTCTATGTTCCTAATGGCTGCTTGAGTTTGATTCATGAAACCTTTGAGAATTGATTCTATTGATGGTTGAGTCTCAGCGTTTTGAGTTGGTCGTGGTTGGAACTGTTGTGAGGATTGTCCGTGGTAAAAGTTCTGTGGTTGCTGCCCACTGTGATGTTGCTGAAATCCAGGGGGTTTTGTGGTCTTTGCTGGACATGACTCGCCCCGTGGGGTTGGAGTCCTGGATTACCAGCCCAAGAGAAATTCGGGTGATTTCTCCAACCTGGATTATAGGTCTGTGAATACGGGTTGTTCCTCGGGTTGGTCCCTGTTAACGGATTCGGGATTTGCTGGACAATAGTCAAAAACATGTTCTTCTCCACAGAGAGAACAGTTTTCAGGGAGATGTGTTTCTGATTTGACTTGGCCTCTATTTGGACTCAAAACTATTTTAGCCAGGGCCACTAACTGCGCATTCATGGTTTTGAGTGCATCGGAGTCAATGGTGTTGGTCTTTGGTATTGGCGTTCTAGGATTTGACCACTCGGTATTATTGTTAGACACTTTTTCTAAGATTTGATATCCTTAATTGTAAGTTTTACTCGTGAATGTTCCACCTGCGGTTGCATCTAAGATGATTTTGGCTGCATTGGAAAGACCATTGTAAAAGATCTCCAATTGGATGCAATGTGGGATGCCATGGTGTGGGCACTTTCGAAGTAAATCTTTAAATCGTTCCCATGCATCCGAAACAGCCTCATCTTCTTCTTGCCTAAACAAAATAATATCATTTCGAAACCTTACATTCCTCGTGGGAGGAAAGTATTTTTGCAAAAACTTATCAGAAAGTTCTTGCCAAGTGGTTATCGAGTGAGGTGCATGCGAGTTTAGCCAAGCCTTTGCTTTATCCCTTAAGGTAAAAGGAAAAAGTCTTAGCCTTAATGCTTCATCACTCACACCTTGCAATTGAAAGGAATCAGTCATTTCTAAAAACGATTTTAAGTGCGAGTGTGGATCCTCAGATGGTGATCCTCCAAACTGACCCATGGCTTGGATCATTTGAAACATCACTGGTTTGAGTTCAAAATGAGTTGCAATAATGTTGGGTCTTAAAATTCCGAAGCTTAAATCACCAACTCCGGAAGTAGTATAGTCCCGTATTTTTCGATCTTTGCTATCGGCAATCGTCACTGTGGTTTCCACTAATGGTGGTGGGTTGACGGGTCTTTCACCTGCCACACCATCCATATTTGCAGTGGGGTTCACAGGGGGTTGTTGATTTGTTTTCTTGTTTTTACGTCTTTTTCGAAAAGTCTTCTCTATTTCAAGATCGATTGGTAACAAAGGTCCGTATTGTTGCCTTGGCATACAACACGAACAACTTAGAAAAACGAGTTACTCGGGCTCGAAAAAAAACTAATGTCTTGAGATTTAAAATCACGCCAGTCCCCGGCAGCGGCGCCAAAAACTTGGTACGTGCGAAATATGTGATTTAATCGCAGTGGGTTGCAAACTGTCCACAGTGGGAAGCACAAGTGTACACTGGCCACTATGATCGTCACAACAAGTAATAGTTGGTAAATTACCAGAATCGAATCCACATGGACTGGGCAATCAAGACAATACGGTTCTCATGAGATTCCTTTTACAAGTTTCAATTACAGAAGAAGCAATATTTTGGTTGGTTCGGTGAAATGCTACTTTTACGATTTTGCTTAAGATTTAAAGGAAGGAATGTAGGTTAGATTTTCCCTAGATTTTATAATAAATACTTGATCCCACAAGTGATCCTTGTACTTGAGGTGGCCATTTTCGCTAGAAAAGCCCGGTTACAAAATACTCACACCGTTAGGTAAAAATCCCATACTCTTAGTACTTGTTGTTTTGTCAATAGTAATCTCAAGATGGACCTTTTCAGGTCTCGATGGAATGTGTAGAGACAAATACTCTAAGTGTTTTAAATACACCAACTAGCTTGCCTACTACTCCAGTGGGTTGAGATTAGCTCACTGTGCCGACCTCACTTTCGCAAGTGTCATAAGAATTTTTTCGATTCCCCTAGCATCATCCAAGCTCGTGTCACTGCATTCTACTCATTTCTGAGTTAAGAACTAGACTTTAGATCCTTACAAGTGATCGGCTTATTCGCATCATTGGGCAATAATCGAGAGTGAATGACCAAAACAACAAATATTCCCAGTATAAAGATTACTCAAGCATTCCTTCTAAAATCCAGGTACTTTTCTTTCCTACACCCCAAAGGATGTTTAGCCTAACATTTTCGAAGTAAAGAAAACAAAAGATGAAGATTTGCACATAAGTAAACTGAAAGTGACTTGTATTAAAACCGCAATGGGGAACGAGGGTACGTCACTGCCACTAACGATTGGAAACTACAATTACACTAGGAATTGAAAATACAAAAATTTAAAGAGAACTACTGCAGTAAATGATGAACTAACACTAGAACTACACTACACTCAATGTGGTAGTAGGAGATTTCTTGGATTAATTGAATGAAACCCAACACCCCTATTTATACTAAAGGAAAGGTTTGGGTTTTACACAAAAATGGGTTGTCTAGAGAACAAGGACTGAAGTGGGAAAACATAAAATTCAGCTTCTTTGTGCTACACTTCTATCCATCATCTTGAAGCTCTTTACCCATAGGACCCTTCACCTTTTCAATAAGTCAACTTTAAAGTACCATGGGTGTTATTATTTTATTCATCTTGCCATGCTTTTAGGAACATTTTGTAATCCTCAATCCCATGCCTTCTGCCAACTGAACTTTCCATTCCCCAAACTTTACTTCCCAACTAAGAGTTGATTATCTTTTGTCTTCTTCTCTGCTCGATAGTGGGGTCTGGAGTGGGATGCGCAAGTCACTGCAGGAATTTCGTGAAAAAGCAACAAAACACCACCAAATAATTTATTAAAGACTATGGTTCACTCTTTTTACTCATTTTCGTGAATGTTACCAAGAATGGAGATTTTGAGAAGTGAAATGGCTAAAATTTGACAAAATAAAATAAAAATAAAAGGAAATAATAACTCTAAAAATAGAGTTATCATTGATCCAGACACTACTGCTTATCCAGACACTTCTGCTAATTTGAACATTTTCACACACATCTGATCTGGACACTTCCAGATCAGACACTTTTCATCCGGATTCCTATTCGGTAAGTTCTGATTATCTAGTTTCTTACCTGTTTAGCCTAGATCACTCTTAGAACCTGCGTTAGGACATCACTCTTAGTGCCTTGCGTTAGGAAACCACTTTGAATCGAACAATCGTCTGACGATCACCTTAGTGCAATCAACAAATATGTCTTCTCGAGATGATCTTGGTGTCGGCACCGACTCCAAGCCGCCGACCCTCTACCAGGGAGAATACAGGCAATGGCGGGACAGGTTTATGATATTCATCGAGTCGAAGGATAATTTCGAGTACATTTGGCGCGCTATAACTAATGGGCCACAACCTAAACCCATGAAGGCTTTACCAGCAACAGCTGCACATGCTCCAGTTGAGTATGAGGAGAAGTCATACGCGGAGATGAGCGAGGACGAAAAGGGCATGCATGATGGTGAAAAGCATGCCAAAAGGTATCTTGTTCAGGCTCTACCGAATCCGATCTACACAGCCATCGACAACTACAAGGACACGACAAAGGGCATGCGGGATCAGGTGGAGAAAATGATGAGTGGGAGCAAAGTCGGAAACCAATTAAAGATCAATAGATGCATCACAAAGTTTGACAGCTTCAAGCAACACACCGGAGAATCACTCTCACAGACTTATGAACGTTTCTGTCTCCTACTGAACGAGCTCCATAAGAATAAAATCACTCGTTCAAATATGGAGAATGCACTTAAATTCTTGAACAACCTCCTTCCTGAATGGAAAGTGTTTGCTTCTCACGTCAAACACAACCACTTGATGGAGGACGTTCCTATTCACGAACTCTATGAGATTCTTCACCAGGACGAAGATGAAGTGATGGAGATTTTGAGCGAAAAGAAGTCTGCGTCCAAGTCACCTGCTGATCCACTAGCTCTTATGTCTTCAAAACGAGTCAAATCATCCAACCGTCGTTCCAAACGTGCCCAAGAGCCAAGTGAATCTGAGCCAGAATCTGAGAAAGAAGAGAACAGTGATTCTGATCTTGAGTTGACTGCTGTGAAGAAAGCAATGGCTCTGCTCTCCAGATCCTTTCAGCAGCAGAAGTTCTTCAAAAAGCCTACATCCAATAATCAGCGCTACTCCACCTCCTCCAACAAGCGCCATGACTATCAGGATAAATACGAAGGCAAGAAGAAGGTAGATGAGCACAAGCAGCCTAATAAGAAGGAGAAGACTGAGAAAGAAGACTGCAAGCCCGAAACGAAGAAGAAAGACGAACCCGTCACCTACTACAACTGCGGGAAGCTAGGTCATTTTGCAAAGGACTATAGGAAGCCTGTTGTGAAGAACGCATACTACTACAAGGCAAAGCTCGCACTGGCAGAACAAAAGGAAGCAGGCGGAGCTCTACTTGTTGAAGATGACCACTGGCTAGCTCGTTCTGATGACGAGAGCGATTCTGAAGATGCCGACGCTTTCATGGGCTACCACTCTCCTCCAGAAGAACAGGCAAAGCTGTGTCAGGTATGTGATCCTATCCATCAAGGCTTATCCAAACAGTTCGGACCTATTGTTGCACTAATTGATTCCTATAAGGCCACCATGAATGAACAACTACTTGAAATCAAATCCTTAACTGAAAAGCTAGATGTTCAAAAACGAATAACTAAAAAGTATAAGTCCGAAAATGCTAACTTAAAAGACAAATGTACAAATCTTTCAATAGCCCCTAAGGACTTATGGGCCAAAATATCTGAACTGAATTCACAGCTGGATCAGTATAAGAATGAGAACATAGAGATTGTTTATCAATGCTTTTCTCTTCAAATTCAGCATAAGGAAATGGTTTCCAAAATAACAGATCTTGAAACCAAACTCCACAAGAGGGGTCAAACAGACCAGACTATTCACATGAATAAACCCAAGGAATTCACATACTTCAACAAGGAATGGGTATCGGATACGAAAACCCTCAGTACTTAAAAAGGGGTATAGCTAAAACACCGTTACTTTATCACTTTAATTGTCTCGGTATAACTAAAAAACGTCCGGAATACAACATCAAATGGATTGGTCCTCTTGAACCAGAGAAAGAAGAGGAAACTGAGGAATACAAGCGCAAACATACCACCAAAATGCGACTTCCTTTTTGCTACGAGCCTATGAACTGGCCGTACAAGAAAAATCCAAAGAAATACCACTCGAATGTCTACTTTGATTGTTATAAAGTTTCTACACCCAATGATTCCTCCAAAAAGGATGAGGCTCAAGCACCTGAACCCAAAACTGAGACGGACGAGTTTAAACTCTATGTCCCGCCTCTCATTTTGGAAGCAAAAATAGTCGAATTATAGGAGTCACTCGAGAAGGAAAGATCATGTTCTCAAAAGGAAAAGCAAGCGCTCATAACCGAACTTGAGGCATTTAAAACAGTTAAAACCGAGTCTGTATCGGATGAAGGACATGAAATCCTTCAGAATGAAATCGATCGGCTCACATCAAAACTGTCTGCTTTGGCGACAGAAGCGATGAAGGAGCATGTGAGAAATGGTCAACTTCAAGAGAAGATTGACCTACTCTAAGAAGAAAAGACGATTTCACCTGAATCTTCCTCGGACTCATCTGAGACATCCTCGTGCAAAGCTTTCATTGGCAAAACATCATCTTCAAACGGTAAAGGATCTCAAGATGAGTGTGTTTTAAAGAATCTAAACTCTGATTTTTTCTTAGCTTCCGCACCAGATTCACCTAAGCACACCGACACCAAGTGTTCCTCACCTCCCTCGACCAATCCAAGTCCAGTGATTTCGGATATAGATTTTTCCGAATTTAAGAATTCCGAGGGTAATTCTGATGAAGAGTTTGAATCGTTCCCATTCGACAAACCTCTTCCAAGTCATACTGACTTTCTTTCGCCAGTGGTAAATCGACCGGTCAATTTTCAAAAAGGCGAATGTTCCACAAAACCGAAGACCCCGACTGTGATCAAGGTTTCTAAAACTGAGTCTTGTTATAAAAAACAATCACAACTGAGGCAAAAGACCGGACGATCGACTGATAAACGTCCTGTCCACTATACCTCTGCTGACCATACTGTTAATCCTGTTTCAGATAAAAATGGTCGGGCTAAACAAGACAAACCAAAGTGGGTAGGCAAGGAATCGGTCGAGAACAATGTTGCGTCGAAGTCATTTAACACTGTTTTCTATCCTAGAATGAACAAGAATGATTGTGCTTTGAATCATAAGAATGATTTTGTTGAACAAGATATTAAATTTTCGATTAAACTTTATTCTATTCAGCAATTGATTTAATTATCGCATGATTATTTGTGTTGTTCTAGTTGTGGTTGGAATGACTTTGATGACATTAATAATCCAACTGATTGGTTTGGTTCTTATCATGTTTATAACTCTGCACCCAAACGCAAACCCCATAAAAACAAAAAGAAACCAAAAACAAAATGGGGTTCCCAATCAGAGGTTAAACCTAAACAAGAAAGGAAACCCAGTTCAAAACTGGTTTCTCCTACACAGGTTAAACCTACACCCAAGAGGAAACCTGCCTCAAAACAGGTCCCTTCGACAGGTGTAAAACCTAACCCTCTAGGACCCATTTTCAAATGGGTACCTAAAGTCCGCTAAACTTGTTTTTGCAGGACGGTCATGTGTGGTACTTAGATTCTGGATGCTCCAAGCACATGACCGGAATGAGGGAGCTGCTCACGAACTACAAAGAAAAATATTGCGGAGACGTGAGATTCGGGAACTATGAGAAGGCGCCAATATTGGGCTACGACGACATTGTCCAAGACCAGATCACCATAAAGAAAGTCTTATACGTCGCGGGATTGGGACACAACTTTTTCAGCATCGTCCAATTCTGCGATAAAGATCTCGAGGTCAGATTCAAAGCCAAAAGGTGTAGCGTCTGCACTGACGACAGAACCAAACTACTGGTTGGAACGCGAAAGACCAACCTCTATACCATAGACCTCTCAGCCCTAAAGACCGATGACTCTGTCTGCCTGATGTCAAAGGCCAATACCCAACAAACGGGTGATCGACGGACACGTGAAAGGCATGCCCGACCTTCAATTCGTGAAGAACCGACTCTGCGGGGCATGCAAAATGGGAAAGATGAAACGAGCGTCGCACAAGCCGAAGGCCGCTCCGAGCACGTCCCGGTCCCTCGAACTTATCCATATGGATTTGTGTGGACTGATACGTGTTCAGAGCATCAACAAACGCAAGTACGTCCTGGTGATGGTGGATGACTTCTTACGCTACACCTGGGTAAAGTTCCTACGCTCGAAGGACGAAACCCCGGAGCTGATTATCAACCACCTGAAGACTATCCAACTGAACCTTCGACAGCAAGTTCAGACCATTAAGACCGACAATGGGACGGAATTTAAGAATCAAACGGTGAATAACTACCTGACATCCGTCGGTATTTCGCAAACCTTCTCGGCCGCACGCACTCCTCAGCAAAACGGAGTGGTGGAAATACGCAACCGTACCCTCGTCAAAGCGGATCGCATGATGCTGTCACAGTCAAAGCTGCCTCTATTTCTATGGGCTGAAGCGGTGTCAACTGCATGCTACACGCAAAACCGTTCCATCATCAACAAGCGGTTCAACAAGACGCCGTACGAGATCATCAACAACCGCATCCCTAACATCAAGTACTTCCACGCGTTCGGATGCACGTGCTACGTCCTCAATGACTAGGATGATATCAGGAAATTCAGTCCGAAGGCAGACGAAGGAGTCTTCATAGGATACTCCATGTAGGCTAAGGCGTATCGTGTTTACAACAAACGGACCAAAACCATTACTAAGAGTGTAAACGTGACATTCGCCGAAGCCGCATATTTGGCTTATAAACACATCAGTTCAGAACCCGGTTTAACTGGCGTGATAGCTTTCATACTTTCACGTTCGGGATCTGCACAAACAACAATAAATCCAGATCATGCATCTACGTCGAATGCTCAACTTTCTGATTTAGATTTACTATTTCAATATTTTTATGATGATATGTTTAACGCTTCTACCCCTCGTGTCTCAGCGCAACCAAGAATTGAAGCTGCTCAAATCGAGGACTCGACGAATCTATCTGGTCCGCCGCCTTCGACGAGCACTCCAACAATCACTGTGGAGACACCTCATCCCTCAACGTCAACATCAACTGATACAACCATCCCCTCGGAGGAACCAGCACAAAACCCAGAGATCGCTCCTGATGATTTGTCCTCGACTACACTCATCGATCAACCTCTGCCTTCCCCGGAACCAGACGTTGCTCAAACTTCGACGAATCCTCCCAAGTCTCCTCCGAGAAACCAACCCGCTACACTTGAAGCCGTTCAAGACCTTCCAACTGGTGGATACGTGGATCCGGACACCTCACACTCCACTCATCAGCCGCTTCCACAGTCCACCAAGTGGACAAGAGCTCATCCCCTACACCAAATTATCGGTGATCCCTCTACTCCAGTTTAAACACGAGGCGCATCGGCCAACTTCTGCCTCTTCTCTGGCTTCCTGAGTAAGATCGAGCCTACAACCGTCTCCGAAGCGTTAGAAGATCCTGACTGGGTCATGGCCATACAAGAGGAACTTAATCAATTTGAGGCCCTCAAAGTATGGTGACTTGTCCCACGTCCTACTCACAAGACGGTGATCGACACCAAATGGATCTTCAAGAACAAGAAGGACGAAGATGGCATCATCGTACGAAACAAGGCGCGACTCGTGGCCAAGGGATACCGCCAACAATAAGGGATTGACTATGACGAGACGTACGCTCCGGTGGCGAGAATCGAAGCAATACATATGTTCCTTGCATACGCCGCGCACAAAAACTTCACGGTCTTCCAAATGGATGTGAAGACCGCTTTCCTTAACGGAGAGATCAAGGAAGAGGTGTACGTATCTCAACCAGATGGTTTCGTGGACGAGAAGAAGCCCAATCATGTCTACATTCTAGACAAGGCGCTTTATGGTTTGAAGAAAGCTCCACGGGCCTGGTATGATATGTTAACAAAGTTTTTAATAAAATCGGGATTTTCAAGAGGTAAAATCGATACAATCCTATTTATTAAAATTGAAAAAGGTCACATAGTGTTAGTTCAAGTGTATGTTGATGACATAATCTTTGGTTCTACTAACCCGCTGTACTGTAAGAACGTTGTCACTCTAATGGGACAGTATTTTAAAATGAGTATGTTGTGTGAGATGAATTTTTTCCTCGGTCTTCAAGTTAAACAACTGTCGACCGGGATATTCATAAATTAGGCTAAGTACATCCGGGATATTCTTCGGAAATTCCAGATGGAACAGTCCTCACCAATGATAACTCCCATGGCACCCGGTACAAAGTTACACGCCGATCCTAACGGAAAGGATGTGGACATAAAAACAGACCGGGGAATGATCAGTTCCTTAATATATCTAACAACTAGTAGACCGGATATCATGTTTTCGACCTTTCTTTGCGCCCGTTTTCAGTCAAAACCTAAGGAGTCTCACTTACTAGCTATTAAACGAATATTTCATTATTTAAGAGGTACTACTGATCTTGGCTTGTGGTACCCGAAAGAGACAGGTTTTGAACTGTAGGCATATTCTGATGCGGACCACGCGGGCAGTATGATGGATCGGAAGAGCACATCGGGACATGTGCAGTTCTTGGGCGACAGTCTGGTGAGTTTGGCATCCTAGAAGCAGCAGTGCGTTTCTACGTCGACTGCCGAGGAGGAATACGTGGCCGCTGCAAGCTGCTGTTCACAAGTCATATGGATGCGCACGCAGCTCAAGGATTACGGTTTCACATACACCAAGGTGCCTATCTACTGCGACTCGAAGAGCGCCATTGCAATATCCATCAATCCGGTCCAGCATACCAAGATGAAGCACATAGACGTTCGGTACCATTTTATCAAGGATCACGTCGAAAGAGGTACAGTCGAACTCTACTTTGTGAATACAGAACATCAGTTAGCAGACCTGTTTACAAAACCCCTGGACGAAAAATGCTTTAATTATCTAGTGTCCAGGTTAGGTATGCTAAATCTGCTTGACTTGATTGTGCGCCCATTACAGGTTCCATACATCTACGAGAAACTGTCCATTCATCATCTGTTGTTTACACCCCAGATGATTGAGTATACACTGTCTCGCATCTGTATTCTACTTGTATCGTGTACATTTTTTTGGTTAAGTCTTTGTATTTATTAGGTAGATTTCGTCTGTTTTCTTTCTTTTAACGTGTGGTTTCTTTTTTGTTAACTACTGTCGTCTACTTTCTGTGATAATATCTGTGCTTTCGCAAGTTATTCATGTGTTCAGGGGGAGCACAAACAAGTATCAGGTAAGTACATTCTAATTTTGAGGGACAGTGTCACACAACTGTTTTTCTAACTGTCAAAAGTTTTTGTGTGTGGACATTCCAAGTGTGCTTCATTTCACTCTACGTGCACATTCTGAGGGGGAGCATATTCCTATTTGTTCATCCTTTGAGGGGGAATGACACACAATTTTTCTTTAAATGTGTCAAAGTTTTCTTTATGTGTGTTCTTCTCTCCATCGCACTCACATGCATAATCCGAGGGGGAGCAGAGAGATCCCCATGCTCAGTTCGAGGGGCAGCGAGGAAAGGTTCTTTCAAAACCAAAATGATAATTTTTTTTAAGAAACTTGGTAGAACATGAGAATTTTTAACTAAAATCACAAGGTGTCCGGACGAGTTCCAGGACACCCATCTGTTCGGATGACTTTCCGGACTGGATAGGTTTCCGTGTAACACCTATCCGGAAAGTCCGACTCCCATAAATAGCATCCGAAACCTTCCCTATTCATTCTATCCGGATATTCTTCAAAAACCCATAAAACCCTCGATATTCTCTCTCACTCGGAAACTCTCATAAATCGATCATCTTCGATCGATATTGTCTCCAATCACAGGTATATTCATCCTCAATCACTATTGATGTTATCAATCAATCACACACACGTATCTACGGTCCAATCAACCCTCCGATTGATCGAGATGGGTTTCTGAAACCCCTTTTTCCCGTATCTACACATTCGGGTCATTTCAGTGAAGTTCAGATCGTTTTAAATGCTTTCGTAAACTTATGTGCTAGAGTCGACACTGTTAGACTACTTGGATACATGTTTGAAGTTGATTTTGGCTCGATTGAACACATCTGGATGTCGTCCGGATAGTTTCAAACTATCCGGACACATTCAAATCATCCGGAAACTAGCAACGGAATTAGATATTTTATCCGGACACCACTAACATCCGGTAACCCTAGTTATCCGGAAAACTTAGGGTTTCCAGTTAGTTCAACTATCCGGATTGTCGAGGTGTCCAGTTACCAAGTCATCCAGTAACCAAGTCATCCGGAAACCTTTAACATGTCCGGAAACTACTTGTTGTCCGGATACCATTTTTATCCGAAAACCTTTGACATGTCCGGAAACTACTTGTTGTCCGGATACCATTTTTATCCGGAAACCTTTGATATGTCCGGAATCTACTTGTTGTTCGGAAACTATCTTTGTCCGGATACCTTAGTTTGTCCGAAAACCTTTGGTTCCACATGCCTTTGTCCGGTCACTTCCAATTCCAACAGTCCAATACCCTGTTTTCACTGCCAGTCCTCAATCTGTTCCAGATTGAGCCAATTATCGCAAAGGTACGTGTCGACAATTGTTCATCCGCCTGTTTGCTAACACTGCTATTTTTCAGATATTAAATGGCGGATCAAGAACAACAACAACCCCAAGAGCAAATTCCTCCTCAAGAGGAATTCATTGACGAAGCAGCTGACAATGCATTGGTCTAACCAGACCATGGCATTGAAATCGAAGCCAACAACCACCAACTGGACGCCGCCGAGTTCCGACCACAACACCGTGTGGTCGTGGACATCCTACTTGGTCACCCTCTCCGTGAGTCCCTCACTGCAATGGCCGACGTCCCAGTTTTGTACATCTATCAAGTATGGCTCTCAGCCCAAGTCGTCCCGGCTGCCAACTCTCAAACGATCACGGCACAGATAGACAATCACCCATTCACGCTCACACCTGAGTCATTCCGCCGTCTGCTCTCACTGCCCGAAGCCACCGCCGACGGCCGTGCAGCTTACGACCCTGCAGTCAAAGACACGACCCTCTGCGCCCAGATCCGAGCACCCGGATACAACCATGCCCTCGAGCGTCCATCCGCCTTCACCCGCAAATATCTGGCGCCCATCTGGTACACCCTGTTCACGATTATGTACAGGTGTCTCTCATCCAGATGGAGGGGCATAGATTAGTGTACCCGCGACTTCCTACGGTTGTTCCATGCTGTATGCTACAACAGACACATCGACTACGCCATGGTGATATAGCGCGAACTGGTTCAGGGTATCTGACAAATCGGTGGATCAAAGCAGAAGAAATTCCCCTCGTTTCCACGATTCCTCTCACTAGTAGTAAGACAACACATGAACGCGAATCCAGGAATATCGCGACGCATTAACCATCCGGTATGTCCCCTATTTCATTTACGTTACCTTGTGATTCGAAACCCGTCCGAAGCCAGAGCCATGCCCTTACCTGAAGCCCTACTGGCACAAGCGGACCCAACGCACCGAGTGTGTTAGAATATAGGCGAGAGTTAGGTGCTCCTATGGTCCAGCCAGAGCCGGAGGAACCTCCCCAGGGACATAGACCTGAGAGGCGTGAGGATCCAAGGACGAGAGGGGGTAGAGTCCGGGTAGCTGGGGCTCCTGGACGGGGTGTGTTGAGAGTACATGGCAGGGGAACAGGCGCAAGCGATGCATTGGATACGCATGCCAGTACTACCCACTCCAACCGACCCAGAACTAGACAACAACCACCTGTACAAACCACCCGACTGACTGACGAAGCCGGACCGTCAACTAGCCTACACGAGGTCCCGGTTGGCATTGCCCCTCTACTCGAAGAGGATCCCAACACTGACACAACAGAACCGATGTCACCATTCACCCAGGTCAAAACTGTCGAATCCGACACGGACACCGATACAGATCTAGCCATCCAGGCATCCCTGATTCCATCCCGTATCGGTCGTCGACCTCCTATGACTGAAGGATCTCCTTCTGACTCATCCACACCCCATCACTCCTACATCCCAGCCTATTACGGGAGACACAAGGAGAGAGGAGGGAGAATTAGTTGAAAATCTTGAACAGGCGAGTCAGAGAGAATAGAGATCAAAACAAAACCAAGAGAGGACGAGCATTAGGACTAGAGAGGCCAAGAGCGACCCCAAACCAGCGTCAACCAGGTATCCACATCTACTATCTTGTCTCATCCGTTGGGACAAGGTATTGAAGAAGCCGTCGTGGACCTAGCGGCGCAATTGCACAACCTCCCTAGACACTCATCCGTCTCTCAACAGACGGGTGTTTCACTATCACACGGGGACTTAGCACAACGTCTACCGATCTCTTACTCGGAGAGTATTGGTATTGAACCAAGAGACCAGCCTCCCCCGGTCTCGCCTTCTTTCATTGCACGTTCTAGTCTAGAGCCACTTGATATAATACATTCTTCGGCTAGGACACAGGAAGAGACTCTACAAATCGGTGTTCTTCGTGACCCGATCGGAACTTCCGTAGTGTCTCCGCCTTTGAGCAGAACGCGAGGATCGGAAGGAAATCCTACCACGGCCACCCCTTTGCCATCCATGAATGTAGGTGGCACTACCTCTAAGGTAGATGCCTCAACGGGTAATCTAAGTGATCCCGGAGTTAAGTTACTCGACGTAATGTCAAGGGAATATCTGGACAACGCCCTAAAGGTTGTCTGCGAGGCAATGGAGCAGCAGTTCACCACCGAGCTCGACAAACTCAAAAGCTTGATCAAAGGGAAAGAGAAGGTAGTCGTATCTGAAAGCACACCAACACCTCCACCGGCTCCCGTTCAGCAATCTTATTTGGTGGACACACTCAAGACTATGCTTCTGGCTCAACTGCTCCAGCATACCAACACCGATGCCTCTACCGAAGCAGACATGGTCTCAGTTCTACGATCACAGGTATTTGCTCCTTCGTCATCCATGACTAATAGATTGGACCATCTTGATTCGACTCTCAAGGACATTCAGAAAGCTTTAAACCTTCTGTCTGAGAGAGTCGCCTCACTAGAAGACACTTGCAAAGGTCAAGCTGGCGGACTCAAGAGACGGCATGATGACTAGGATGATCCTGATAACCGTGAGGGGGAGAACAAGAGACAACGATTGTCTGAGTCCGCACCAATCATCACTGAAACTGCAATGGTACAACCGGAACCATCAACTGTGGCAACTGCAACCGAAGACGAACCTGAAGCCCAATTGAGTTTAGCTGAAATGGAGATAGACATGGATATCTCTGATGATGAAGACCCGACGGTTGAAAAGCCCAAAGGAGATTCACAGGTACTGGTCGTTTACACTGCACCAAAAGGGGATGTTCTTAACCTGATTGATCCCGATTCAGAGATTGACCCGGAAGCCGAAAATGCATGGTATCAAAAAGCCACCAGTGCGATAAACTTTGAGGTAAATCTCGTATTTCCCACCGATGCCGACGACGATATCGACTACGACCAGTTCTTGTTGCAAAACTTGTATGGTACACCTGCCCACACTTCACAGGCTCCAGAAACTTCTACCACTACAAATTCGACAACTCCTCAACAACCAACAGCTTCTGATCAACCTCCTCCTCCACCTCCACAAATCCGATGGGAGAAGATTATGATCCTTATTCCTCACCTGGAGGAATCTTTGAAGAAGCTCTTTGTTCACAGGTTACGCCCGATCGAGCCGACTTTCTGCCTTGGGATTTCCAAATTCGACAAGGAATACCAAAGCCAGTACGTAAATGCAATGAAGCGGTGTCTGCCAGTTAGCCAAGTCCGAACGAAGCACAAGATCACTGAAGTGCTCAACATCCAAACCGGCCGAATCCTTAGAGTCATGTTTCCAGTATTCACTGTCCGACACGAAGACATAAATGAATGGAGATTTTCCGAAGTTGACTTTAAGAACCTCAGACCGTTCGACTTCCACGCTCTACTGAAAGACCTCCAAACCAAAACTATCCGACTGCTTCATGTTACTAAAGCGCTCGAGGTTGTCCGTCTATTCCTAGTTCACACAATCATGATGTCCTACCTCACAGACTTCCAAATAGGGATCGAGCACAAAGCAAAGAAGATAAACCTGCTGAAACCGAACCTGAAAGCACCCGAGCTGAAGATGTATCCCGAGAATGCACTGCTTCTAGAACCAGAATTTGGAATAGTATACCTTAATGATCAGAAAGAAAAGAGGTTTCTCCGCTTCAGCCAGGTCGACAGATTCTATGATGGCACATTCCTCAAAGTCAGAGATGCTCTTCGAAACATCATCACCACCGAATCCAAAAATTGAAAGTCTTCGTTTGTTCCCAACTCAAACGAGACAACCGCACGAGAAGCATTAGAAGTGATTGAAGACCGCATCGACTACCGCAGAGCCATCCGAAGTTTCGAGATCTACTTTACGCTTCGAAAAAGATACGTCGAGAACTGGCGCGAACTCGAACTTCAATTCAAAGGGGGAGATTGTTAGGGATAAATTCAGATTGAATAGAAGTTCAAGGGTCATATGGTTATTATTCTATTTTGAGCCTTATTGTGTAACAGGCCATGGGCTTGCTTGTTTAGGGCCCATGGTATATAAAGTCTATTTTGTTTAGAGTTTAGACTAATCGTCATTATTGTATTCAATCACACGTATTGTAATTCTCTGAATTAATCAAAGTGAATTGGATGACCAGTTGAAATCTTTCTGACTGTTTCTACATATTGATTTCTACTGTTTGTATGCACTAATCTGGAATTCACAGATACCGCCTCCTCATATTCTCTTCTGATTCCCACGTGACGTTTTCCCCTCGGTGGTGCTTCCATTGCACTTTTACCATCACTACCTCTTTGTGGCGAAGCTTATTCGTTTCCTTTTCCAAAATAGATTCCAGCTCCTCTACGCATCGGTTGTCGTCCATGCGGATTTCCGATAGAGGAACGTGTAACACCCTAAAAATCAGGGCCAATTTGAACCTTAAAATAAACATGGTAAATCAGAAAAATCATCCGAACCTTTTTATATAAGCAAAGAGTTAACTATGAGGGTTCTTATATATACCAATTGAATTCTCTAAATAACCCATTAATCTAATCATGTCAACTATAATCAGATCAACTTGGTTATCTAAGCAATTCATCAAAAGTCTCCTTGCATCGTCAAAGTTCTCCACTTATCATCAACAGTTGAATACCAAAAGCACTCGTCCCACATTCCATTACTTCCCTGAACTTGTACCTGGTAAGAAAATTGAATTTGAACGATTAGGCTTACGCCTAGTGAGAACATCCAAATTCAAATTAAGACAATAACAACTTGAAAACTCAAATATTCAAGCATATCAACAAACCTGGTTTACCATCATTCTTACCGTACTAGTACTCGTATCATAATGACGGGAACATACCCGATCCCATGAATATGACTAACATTCAGAAAGTCATATCATCATATCCGAGAGCCTACTACGAATCATCAAGGATTCTAGTTTGTCGATCAAGCCTAAGGACTTACAATCAATCACCATACCTTTTTCTTGGAATGGAAGCAGAAATAACACTCATATATTGCCTATTTCTAATCCACCGAAAGCAAGTGAAAACAACACTTACACTTTGTCTAATTCACGTTTCCATGTCTTAATTACGAATAGCAGTTATACTTGCCTATTCACTACAGTCAATACGAATAGCAACTATATTTTGCCTATTCCACTTCTCAACAAGAATATCAATTAAACTTTTCCTATTCAATCATATCAACATGAATAACAATTCTACATTGCATATTCAATCATTTTAAGTCAACGGGAATTACAAATTACTTTATGCCTATTCCTCGTTACTAATCACCTCTCGAAATGGGAATTACAAATTACTTTATGCCTATTCCACATTATAGGTCAACGGGAAATACAAATTACTTTATGTATATTCCACGTTAATAATCACCTCTCGAAATGGGATTAACAATCCACGTTATAGGTTATCACCTCCCGAAATGGGATTAACAATCCACATTATAGGTTATCACCTCCCGAAATAGGATTAACAATCCACATTATAGGTCAACGGGAATAATCCACGTTCAACAAATCAACGGGAATCACCATTAAGAGCCCGGTCTATTCCACGTGATCGTATACTACTAGTGCCTATGGATCCATTACACTTACCAACGTATATGTATAAAACATATCATGCTATATCTCGTACATATTCTTAACTTAAGAATATTAACACTTTATCGTTTCTTTATTCTCAATGGATTTCCTTCCAAATACTATAATAGAAAGTATTCTGAAATTCATTTACGGAACCAATCCAAAATGAGATAATAACTTCAATTGAGCTCGTATTCTAAAAATAAAACTATAATGGACCTTAAAACCAATTTCTGAGATTAATCTATATGAATCAATTTTAATCTTCCGGGATCCAAATAACTCAAGGCCCAATCTGGGTCTCAAGCCCAACACCGAAACATCCAGCCCATTCTGGATTTCAAATTAATACCGGAACTCCCTTAAATTTCCAGATCTAGTGGCCCAATACCGGAACCCCATAACCAAGGCCCACTTCTGGTATTTTGTTAGTTACGGATCCGAACAAAACCCCATTCCGGAATTTAATTACCGGACCCAATCAATTGAGGCCTATCTTCTGGAAATAATTAACACCGGGCTTCGGCCCAAGTTCCGGTTTCTAATACCGGATCCCATTCACGAGCCCAATTTCGGAATTTGATTATGGATCCACACACTGAGCCCACTTCCGGTATTTAATTCAATACCCGATCATAGCCCACTACCCCAATTCCGAAACCTATATACTGGAACTCAAAACCCCATTTCCGGATCCCAAGTCAGTTTCGGAACCAACCAGTTCCGGACTCCCATACCCAGTTCTGGAATTTCTAAAATATCGGGACTTCGATACTGACTCGTTCAATTCTCATCGAATTAACTCCAAAAACTCATCTAAAATACAATTTACTGATCGATTCATTTCCATACAGACATACCATTTTATTCAGACAGTTTATGTACTAAACCTGATTTAATTTCAAATGTTAAATTTCAAAATGAACATGATGAACTCACCTCAAGCAGATGAACCCAACAATCCAAAATTCTTCCTTCTTTCTGACTCAATCAATCAATCACAAAATCACAGATCAATTCTTCCTCCTTCTCTTCTTCTTTCTTTCTCCTCTTTATCTCTGAATTTCTCTCAACCGACTCACAAAACACTTTTGAGATATTTTCTCAAAAGATACTGATTACCCTTACTTAAGGTAATCTCAACTATTGAGAGTTGACCAAACATACCCCTCAAGTTAATTTCCAATATTAACTTTAAACTGTGATCTAAATAGCAATTCAACCCCGGAGTTTACATTTACAAATACTCCACAACTTAGACTAAATTACAATTCGACCTCATTTATATTAATTAAAATATCATGGAAATTCAGGGTGTCCTTTTCTTCCGCTAAGCACTTCCGTAAGTAACAAACATGAAAGTAGGGTAAATTCCCCTCATCTCGGGTGGTAGTTCTACCTTGTAGGCTTGAAGTCCCACCCGTTCGACAATTGGAAAAGGTCCAAGGAAACGAGGGCTCAACTTTCCACGTTTCCCGAATCTAATGACCCCCTTCCATGGAGAGACCTTCAACATTACACGATCACCCACATGGAACTCAATCGGCCGTCTCTTCTTATCGTGATAACTCTTTTGACGATCCTGAGCTACCTTCAACCGTTCCCGTATGCCTTTTACTTTGTCGGCCATTTCTTGCACTAGTTCGGGTCTAGCAAACTGCTTTTCACCCGCCTCAAGCCAACAAATGGGAGTTCTACATTTCCGCCCATACAACACCTCAAATAGTGCAACTCCAAGACTCGAATGGTAACTATTATTGTAGGAAAATTCCACCAATGGAAGATGAGAATCCCAATTCCCTCCAAATTCGATAACACACGACCTCAACATATCTTCCAAGGTTTGTATGGTCCGCTCGCTTTGCCCGTCTGTCTGAGGGTGATAAGTCGTGCTCAATTTCACCTTCGTTCCCAATTCTCTTTGGAAGGTGTTCCAAAAGTGAGAAGTAAAATGGCTATCCCGGTCGGATACAATAGACAATGGCACCCCGTGCCTCGAGACCACTTCATTTATATACACTCTTGCCAATTTGTCCAATGGTAGTGTTGCCTGCATAGCCAAGAAGTGAGCGCTCTTGGTCATTCGATCCACAATTACCCAAATGGTGTCGTGACCCTTCAAAGTCCTTGGTAGTTTCGTCACAAAGTCCATCGTAATGTGATCCCACTTCCATTCCGGTATCTCAAGCGATTGCAAACTACCGTAAGGTCGTTGATGCTCGACTTTCACTAGCAAACACATGATACACTTTTCCACAACACCGGCCACATCAAGCTTCATGACCGGCCACCAATAGTTCAATTTTAGATCTCTATACATCTTGGTGCTTCCGGGATGTATTGAGTACTTTGACTTGTGGGCTTCTTCCATAAGTAACTCTCGGCACCCTCCGATTTTAGGCACCCAAATCCGGCCTTGGAAATGTTTTAGTCCTCTACTATCTTCCGGCAATAGAAGATGATGCTTCACCATCAATTCATCTTTGAGGTTCGCCTCAAGTAATGCTTCGGCTTGGGCAGTCTTGATCATATCCATCAAGCTCGAGATAATTTCGATTCTTGCCAATGAAGTTTGCACCTTCCCACTATACTCCTTCCAACTCAAGGCATCTGCTACCACGTTTGCCTTGCCCGGATGATATAGCAGTTCGTAGTCATAGTCTTTAAGCAATTCCAACCATCTCCGTTGACGCATATTCAATTCATTTTGCTCGAAGACATGTTTCAAACTTTTATGATCGGTGTAGAGCGTACATTTCGTACCATACAAATAGTGTCGCCATAACTTCAAGGTAAACACGACCGCCGCCAACTCGAGATCATGAGTTGGGTAATTCTTTTCGTGTTCTTTCAACTGTCTCGAGGCTTACGCTATTACCTTCCCTCTTTGCATCAAAACACAACCCAAACCCATCTTGGATGCATCACTATACACGACGAAGTCTTCCGTTCCTTCGGGTAAGGACAAGATTGGAGCTTCACAAAGTTTTCGTTCCAAGGTCCGAAATGCTTTCTCTTACACGCTAGTCCACACAAATTTTACATTCTTTCAAGTCAATGCCGTTAGCGACGAAACGATCTTGGAGAAGTCTTGAATGAATATTCGGTAGTACCCAGCTAACCCCAAAATGCTTCTAATTTCCATAGGACTCTATGGAGGATCCCAATTCATCATCGCCCAACCTTTACGTGATCCCCTTTCACACCCTCTCGGTTCACTACATGCCCGAGGAATTGTACTTCCCGCAACCAAAATTCGCACTTAGAGAATTTATCGTACAACTTCCTTAATACTTCCAAAACTTCCCGAAGATGTTGCTCATGCTCTTCTTCATTTTTGGAGTACACTAAAATATCGTCGATGAACACGATAACTGACTTGTCCAAGAATGGTCGATACACTCATTTCATCAAGTCCATAAAAATTACCGGAGCGTTCGTTAAACCAAATGGCATGACTAGGAACTCATAGTGCCCATACCGAGTCCTAAATGCCGTCTTTGAAACGACTTCTTCCTTAACTTTCACTTGGTGGTAACCGGATCGGAGATCAATCTTGGAGAAGCATCCGACTCCTTGAAGTTGATCAACAAGGTCATCTATTCGGGGAAGTGGATACTTGTTCTTCACGGTTACCTTTTTTAACTCTCGATAGTCGATACACATCCGCATCGACCCATCCTTCTTTTTGACAAACAACACCGGAGCTCCCTAAGGCGATGGGCCCGGCCTTACAAAACCTTTATCTAGAAGTTCTTGCAGTTGTGTCATCATTTCTTGCATTTCTGTCGGAGCGAGACGATAAGGTGCGCGTACTATCGGTGCCGCTCCCGGAACCAAATCGATCTTGAACTCTACTTGACGGTCGGGTGGCAAACCCGGCAAGTCATCGGGGAAAATGTCCTGATACTCTTTGACTACCTTTACATGTTCTACTTTCTTTTTCTCTAGCTTGGTGTCCACCACATAGGCTAAGAACGAAGGGTACTTCTTTATCAGACACTTCCTAGCTTTGATGGAAGAGATAATAGCCACTTCGCCCTTACGTTTTTCTCCGTACACTAGGACAAAGTCTCCACTTAGGAGAGGTATTCTTATAAGCTTCTTTGAGCACAAAATCTCCGCTTTGTGTTTAGCCAACCAATCCATTCCAATCACTACGTCAAAACTCCCAATAGACATAGGAAGTAGGTCCACTTCAAAAGTTTCACCGCTAATCTCTAGGCGACATCTCTCCAATATTTCCCGCAAGACTACCTTTTCCCCATTTGCTACCTCAATGACTAATGCATCGCGCAAAGTACTACTAGGCACATTCAAAGACTTTCAAAACACATCCGACACAAAAGAACAGTTTGCACCCGAATCAAACAACACTCTAGCGGGAAAATAGTTGAGTAAGAACGTACCCGACACCACGTCGGTGGTTCCCTTCGCTTCTTCTTTCTTTATTTGGAAAGCCCTCCCTTGAGGTTTGGGAACGGTCTCCCGCCTCGGTTGACTTCCCGAACCGGTCCCTCTAGCGTCTCCTTTCAGCTTGGGGCAATCCCGCTTCACGTGCCCGATCTCATTGCACTCAAAACAAACCGTCCCTTAATGTGGCTCTTCGGACTAGTGTGCCCCGTCTTCCCGTACTTGTAACAAGTAACTCGACCTGGATTGCAAGAACCGAAGTGTTTGCTTTTGCACTTGGAGCACCACCTTGCCTCACGGCGGTTGTCCACTCCTCTACCACTTGGTTGGAACCTCGGTTTCTTGAATGAATTCTGTGGGCTCTCCTACTTCCTCTTCTTCCCAGCCTTAGCTTTCTCCTCTTTGTCTCTAGCATAGACCCTTTCCATAACCTTGGCCTCTTCAATAGTCTCTCGAAGATTAGTTGCTTTGGAGTTCCGAACCATTGCCATCATATCCGCGGGCAATCCCTTCAAGTACGCCTTCATCTTTTCCTTCTCAGTTGGGGCCACATGCCCCACAAGGTTCAGCTTCTCCATGAAGAGTCATGTGTATTCTTTGGCTGACAAATTTCCCTTCTTGATTGATCGAAACTCTCCCTTGATCAAGTCCATCTCTTGTTCATTGAAATACTCTTCTAAAATCTTCTTCTTAAAAGTGGCCCAAGTCATCATGGTCAAAACAGAAGTTTCTATGGTGGAAGTGTAGACATTCCACCATGTCAAAGCCGAACTCCGAAGCATCTCAGAACCAAACTTTACTTTCTGGTTCTCCTTACAGTCACAAGCCCTGAAGGCCTGTTCGATCTCCCGAATCCAGTTCATGCAGGCGACTGGATTGTCAGAACCGGGAAACTCCGGTGGTTTGCAACATAGGAAAGTTGGTACGTGCGAAATATGTGTTTTAATCGCAGTGGGTTGCAAATTGTCCACAGTGGGAAGTGCAAGTGTACACTGTCCACTATGATCGTCACAGCAAGTAATAGTTGGTAAAATACCAGAATCGAATCCACAGGGACTGGACAATCAAGACAATACGGTTCTCATGAGCTCCTTTTACAAGTTTCAACTAGAGAGGAAAATAATACTTTGGTTTGGTTTGGTGAAATGGCTATTTTAACGATTTTACTAAGATTAAAAAGGAGGAATGTAGGTTAGATTTTCTCTAGATTTTATACCAAATACTCGGGCCTAAAAATGATCCTTGTATTCGAGGTGGGTATTTTCGCTAGAAAAGCCCGGTTACAAAATACTCACACCGTTAGATAAAAATACCATACTCTTAGTACTTGTTGTTTTGTCAATGGTAATCTCTAAATGGACCTTTTCAGGCCTCGATGGAATGTGTAGAGACAAATACTCTAAGTGTTTTTAATACACAAATTAGCTTGCCTACTACTCCAGTGGGCAGAGATTAGCTCACTATGCCGACCTCACTTTCGTAAGTGTCATAAGAATTCTTTCGAATCCCCTAGCATCATTCAAGCTCGTGTCACTGCGTTCTACTTATTTCTAAGTTGAGAACTAGACTTTAGGTCCTTGCAAGTTATCGGCTTGTTCGCATCCTTGGGTAAATATCGAGAATGAATGACCATAACAACAAATATTCTAAGTATAAAGATTACTCAAGCATTTTTAATAAAATCTAGGTACTTCTCTTCCCTACATCCCAAAGGATGTTTAGCCTAGCATTTCCGAAGTAAAGAAAACAAAAGATGAAGATTTGCACATAATAAAACTGAAAGTGACTTGAATTAACTGCTCACAGTGGGGAACGAGAAGTCGTCCCTGCACTGTGTAATACGAACTACAATTTAAACTAAGAAAGTAAATTACTGAAAATTAAAGCTAGTTACTGCAGTAAATAAAAGACTAAAGCTAATGTGGTAGTTGAGAGAATTTAAGACTAAAAGTATTCAAGGATGATAACCAAGCATGCATTTAATGGCACCCAAGTGCTCCTTTATATACTAGGAGAAGGAGTTGGGTATTACACAAAAGAGGTGGGTCTTCCAATGGGTAAAGACTGCTGAGTTGTGGCAGAATTCAGCTCCTTGTGCAATTCTTTTATCCAATGGTCCCTTTTCCAAGTCAATCTCCAAGTACAAAGAGGTGTACTTGATGCTATCTTCAATGAGAACTACCTTGTACTTCTCCAGCCATTTCTCTGCCATATGAACCTTCATCCTCCAGAAAATTAGATCCCAACAAATAGTTTCTTTTTGATCAGCTCGAAGAGTGGGGACCCGAAGTGGGCACTGTATACGTCACTGCAGATAGAAAATCGTGAAAAACACCCAAACTTCCACCAAATAATTTATTAAAGACCATGGTTCACTCCTTTTGCTCGTTTTCGTAAATCATACCAAGAATGGGGGTTTTTAGAAGTGAAATGGCTAAAATTGACAAAATAAAGTGGAAAATAAATGGAAATAATAACTCTAAAAATAGAGTTATCACAACCTCAAACTTAAATCATTACTTGTCCCCAAGTAATAAAAAGAAAGAAATAAAATGAAAAACAATGCATAAAGATCTTTGAGGGACTTACATACTTCTTGACTTGAATGAGCGTTTGATCTCCTTCCTCCGATACTTCCTTCGGTCCGAAACTAAACAACTTCACTTTTGTACTTGACGAAATCTTTCCCTTGTTTACCATTTGATCAATAGGGCTTTCTTGGGTTTGAAGGGTTTATGGCTTTGAATCTTTTCCCAAGGGTGTTTGGCAAGAATTTCCAAACATGGACCGAAGATCTCGCTTTGAGATTTTTATTTCAAGAAGTGGGTGTTTAGTATTTTGCAATGATAGGTACGTACACTTTCAGGCTTTATTTGGGTATGGCTATTTTTTCTTCTGATGGTCCAGAATGGGCACACCATCTTTTTCTGGGAGTGAGCACTTTGATGGTCCAGAAAAGGCACACCATCACTTTTGTTAGTGACACTCCGTTTTTCTTCTGTTTTTGTATTTTTGTATTTTCTCTTTTTTTTTGGGAGGGGGTGTGGCTTACCCACCTCAAACTTGGACTTCACAGTGTCCCCACTGTGGGCAACTGGAAGTCACTCTGGAAATCCCCACCTCAAACTTAAGATCTCACAGTGTCCCCACTGTGACATAGAAATATGGACCGAAGGAGGTGGTTGTGGGTACAAAAAGGGTCGTGTTTAGATGCGAAAAACGGCCTATATCATTTCATGGTATCAAGTTGAGATTCGTACTTACAAAAGGGGCCTTTTTAAGTCGGAAGCCGAAAGTTGTACCTTAAGATGGAAACGAGATCAAACAAGCAATCAAACAACAAATACGTTAGTACCCAAAAGTACCTACCCAGTGGTAGGATTTTCATGCATCAAAACGCGAAAAAAAAGAAATATGTAGCAAACATTGTCAAAGCCTAGCCATAGGCACAAAATATAAAACAAAACAGCAAAATAAAATTGTTTTAGGGAGCAAACGAGCGAAACCATTGTTTTAACAAACCATTAGTGGGTCGGGGTTGCTTGCGGTGAACTGTCGCCAGAGTCCTCCTCGAAACCATCTTCTTTTCGACCCTAATCCTTTCCTCTTCCTCTCTTGCCAACCGTTCGGCTTTCTCTCGTTGTTTCCTCTCCTCCTCTTCCTTTGCCAGCCTTTCTTCCTCTTCCTTCCTCTTTCTCTCAACCTTTTCTTTCTTCTTTTTAAGTGCAAGGATTTTTTTTGGTAGGGTTGGGTTGGTGTGGTTCGAGAGAGAAAAATGGAGAAGAAGAGTATGTGTGTTTTTGAATATTTGGAGTAAAGGTGGTTTTTGGAATTTAGAATGGAAAGGGTTTATCTTTTGGGTAATAAAATGGAGGGAAACGGTCCTTTTTGGAGAGAGAGAGAGTGATAATGATAGCTTTTCTTGAAAAATGGAGAAATGGGTGTAAGATGGCAGCAAAAGTTGACTGATTTGTAAGAAAAAGTTGATGTGTGTCAGCCTTGGGCCCCTCAAAAACCGTCCTATCCTTCTTCAGATTTGGAGTGGGGAACGCAGGGACATGCATCTCCCCACTGCGAAGCCTTTTCTTGATTTTTCCTCCAAAAAGCGGCAATTTCTCCTACACACATTAAAACAAACTACCATGCAGAATTAAAAAGACCAAAAATAATAAAAAGACAGCAAATAACTGAAATAAAATATTTACAAACGGTTGTGATATTGCTTACCCAAAGCGGGAAGGAGAGTGGGCACTGTCGCTCAGAAAGTGCTTCACCCTTTGTCCATTGACTTTAAAGATTTTTCCGAATTGAGGAGCCATTAAGTCCAGAGTTCCAAAAGGACTTACCTTGACCACAGTGTAAGGCTCTTTCCATCGAGATTTTAATTTTTCCGGAAACATCCTTAACCTTGAATTAAAAAGTAGCACTTTTTGTCCCTCCACAAAATTTCCATGAGTGATTTTTTGGTCAGGCCACCTCTTGATCTTCTCCTTGTTGGTTTTTTCATTTATGTAGGAGTGGTGACAGAGTTCTTCTAACTCATTGAGGTAGGCATACTTTAAGTGGGAAGGCAATGACTTCAAATTCAAGTCAGGGGGATGTTTATATGGTAGTTTGACATGTCTCTCCTTGAAATCTAGCAGCTCAAAAGCTGCCAAAATTTCGTTACACTCATCCTCAAAAGTGTCATCATTTTTAGAGTCGGAGTGCTCACTCTTACTCCCCACTGTGGGCACTCTGCTTCTCACTGTGGGCACTGTGTCAAAACTGTGGGATCCATAAATCGAACTCAAAGCAAAACAGTCTTCGGTGTCTATATACTTAAGGGCCTTGAAGACATTGAATGTTACCTCTTGGTCATTAACTCGCATCGTGAGTTCCCCTTTGTGCACATCAATCAAAGTACGTCCGGTTGCAAGAAACGGACGCCCTAAGATGATTGGGATTTCTTTATCGGCCTCATAATGTAGAACTAGAAAATCGGCGGGGAAGATAAATTTATCCACTTGGACCAAAACGTCTTCTATTTTTCCCTTGGGATAGGTAATGGACCGGTCGGCTAGTTGTAATGTCACGGTTGTGGGTCTAGCCTCTCCAATACCTAACTTTTTAAAAATGGACAGTGGCATCAAGTTGACACTAGCTCCTAGATCACAGGGTGCTTGACCTACTTCTTGTCCTCCTATTGTGCATGGAATGGTGAAACTACCCGGGTATTTCAACTTAGGTGGAATCTTGCTAGTAAGGAGGGCACTACATTCTTCGGTCAAAGCCACAGTCTCAAATTCACCCAACTTTCTCTTTTTGTTCAAAATATCCTTTAAAAATTTAACATAGCTTGGCATTTTCTCGAGAGCCTCTACCAAGGGTATGTTAATGTGAAGTTGCTTAAAAATGTCTAAGAATTTTTTAAACTGAACATCGACATTTTTAGGCTTCATTCTTTGAGGAAAGGGAATGCTTCGTGGGTCAATTTGAGTTTGCTGTGGTATTGGCTTTGAAACAGTAGGTTTGGGAACAGGTCCAAAAGTGGGAAGGTCAGGGATGTCGTTCCCCACTGTGGGGATGACAGTGACTTGAGGAGTGCCCACTGTGGGAATGACAGTGACTTGAGGAGTACCCACTGTGGGAATGACAGTGGGTATTTGAGGTGAATCATCAGACTCGAAAACAATGTCTTTCAGATCCTTTCCACTCCTAAGCGTTATGGACTTGACATGTTCTATTCCTAGTCCCTTGGGATGCTCAGTGTCGCTAGGCAATTTACCGGGTAGTCTATTCTTAACTTCGGCGGCTAATTGTCCTAGTTGAGTCTCAAAATTTCTCATGGCTGCTTGAGTTTGACTCATGAAACCTTTCAGTAATGATTCGAGCGAAGATGGTGCATCAAGTGCGTGTTGTTGTCTTTGTTGAAAATTTTGTGGGGACTGCCCACTGTGAAAATTTTGTGGGGACTGCCCACTATGAAAATTTTGTGGAGAGTGCCCACTGTGAAAATGACTAGGCTGGTGAATTCCAGGTGGATTTTGTGGCCTGTTTTGTCCTTGACTCACCCCATGGGGTTGGAATCCTTGATTCAAAGTCCAGGAGAAGTTAGGGTGATTTCTCCAATTCGGATTGTAGGTTTGTGAAAATGGGCTATTTCTAGATTGAGTTCCTATCAAATTAACAGCCTCAGGGTTTCCAGGACAGTAGTCAAAGGTATGCTCTTCTCCACAAAAAGAACAACTCTCAAGGAGTTGTGGAGTGCCCACTGCTGAATTGATCTGTCCTATATTTCCATTTAAAACTAGTTTAGTTAAGGCTACTAGTTGTGCATTAATGGATTTAAGTGCATCTGAGTCAATGGAGTTGGTTTTTGGTGTGTTTGCCCTAGGGTTTGACCATTCGGTGTTGTTATTGGACACTTTCTCTAGGATTTGATACCCTTCATTGTAGGTTTTAGCTATAAAAGCTCCACCAGCTGTGGCATCTAGGATGATCTTGGCATCATTGGAAAGACCATTGTAAAAGGTCTCCAATTGGATGCAATGTGGGATGCCATGATGTGGGCACTTTCGTAAAAGTTCCTTAAAACGTTCCCATGCATCAGAAACTGCCTCATCCTCACCTTGCTGAAATAAAATGATATCATTTCGAAACTTGAGATTCCTCGTAGGAGGAAAGTATTTTTGTAAAAACTTTTCAGCAAGATTTGCCCATGTAATTATCGAATTTGGTGGTTGTGAATTTAGCCAAGCTCTGGCTCTATCCCTCAATGTAAAAGGGAAGAGTTTCAGCCTTAAGGCCACATCAGACACATCTTGAAGTTGAAAAGAGTCCGATAATTCCAAAAAAGATCTTAAGTGCGAGTGTGGATCCTCAGACGGTAATCCTCCAAATTGACCCATAGTTTGGATCATTTGAAACATCACCGGTTTAAGTTCAAAGTGTTGTGCAATAATGTTGGGCCTTAGAATCCCGGAGCTTAAATCATTAAGTCCCGGAGTAGCATAGTCCCGTATTTTTCGATCTTTGCTATCGGCAATCGTCACTGTGGTCTCCACTATTGGTGGGTTGATGGGCCTTTCACCTCCCACACCTGCCATGTTCACAGTGGGGTTCACAGGGGGTTGTCGATTTGTATTTTTTTTACCTTTACGTCTTCTTCTAAAGGTTTTTTCTATTTCAAGATCGATTGGTACCAAAGGTTCGTGTTGTTGCCGTGGCATGCAACACGAAAAGCTTAGAAAAACGAGTTACTCATGCTCGAACAAAAACTAATGTCTTGAGATTTAAAATCACGCCAGTCCCCGGCAACGGCGCCAAAAACTTGGTACGTGCGAAATATGTGTTTTAATCGCAGTGGGTTGCAAACTGTCCACAGTGGGAAGTGCAAGTGTACACTGTCCACTATGATCGTCACAGCAAGTAATAGTTGGTAAAATACCAGAATCGAATCCACAGGGACTGGACAATCAAGACAATACGGTTCTCATGAGCTCCTTTTACAAGTTTCAACTAGAGAGGAAAATAATACTTTGGTTTGGTTTGGTGAAATGGCTATTTTAACGATTTTACTAAGATTAAAAAGGAGGAATGTAGGTTAGATTTTCCCTAGATTTTATACCAAATACTCGGTCCTAAAAATGATCCTTGTATTCGAGGTGGGTATTTTCGCTAGAAAAGCCTGGTTACAAAATACTCACACCGTTAGATAAAAATCCCATACTCTTAGTACTTGTTGTTTTGTCAATGGTAATCTCTAAATGGACCTTTTCAGGCCTCGATGGAATGTGTAGAGACAAATACTCTAAGTGTTTTTAATACACAAATTAGCTTGCCTACTACTCCAGTGGGCAGAGATTAGCTCACTATGCCGACCTCATTTTCGTAAGTGTCATAAGAATTCTTTCGAATCCCCTAGCATCATTCAAGCTCGTGTCACTGCGTTCTACTTATTTCTAAGTTGAGAACTAGACTTTAGATCCTTGCAAGTGATCGGCTTGTTCGCATCCTTGGGTAAATATCGAGAATGAATGACCATAACAACAAATATTCTAAGTATAAAGATTACTCAAGCATTTTTAATAAAATCCAGGTACTTCTCTTTCCTACATCCCAAAGGATGTTTAGCCTAGCATTTCCGAAGTAAAGAAAACAAAAGATGAAGATTTGCACATAATAAAACTGAAAGTGACTTGAATTAACTGCTCACAGTGGGGAACGAGAAGTCGTCCCTGCACTGTGTAATACGAACTACAATTTAAACTAAGAAAGTAAATTACTGAAAATTAAAGCTAGTTACTGCAGTAAATAAAAGACTAATGCTAATGTGGTAGTTGAGAGAATTTAAGACTAAAAGTATTCAAGGATGATAACCAAGCATGCATTTAATGGCACCCAAGTGCTCCTTTATATACTAGGAGAAGGAGTTGGGTATTACACAAAAGAGGTGGGTCTTCCAATGGGTAAAGACTGCTGAGTTGTGGCAGAATTCAGCTCCTTGTGCAATTCTTTTATCCAATGGTCCCTTTTCCAAGTCAATCTCCAAGTACAAAGAGGTGTACTTGATGCTATCTTCAATGAGAACTACCTTGTACTTCTCCAGCCATTTCTCTGCCATATGAACCTTCCTCCTCCAGAAAATTAGATCCCAACAAATAGTTTCTTTTTGATCAGCTCGAAGAGTGGGGACCCGGAGTGGGCACTGTATACGTCACTGCGGATAGAAAATCGTGAAAAACACCCAAACTTCCACCAAATAATTTATTAAAGACCATGGTTCACTCCTTTTGCTCGTTTTCGTAAATCATACCAAGAATGGGGGTTTTTAGAAGTGAAATGGCTAAAATTGACAAAATAAAGTGGAAAATAAATGGAAATAATAACTCTAAAAATAGAGTTATCAAAAGTCTTGTAGCAACATGCCCTTCCCGTCGGCCTCGTCTCCAAAGTAACTAACCCATCAGTCCGGTTTTCATCACCTGTTCCCCCGGATCCCACAAAGCGTACATTGTCTTCAATAGTCTCGTGACAGCGCGGTTTAGCATCCTTATCTTCCAACATCTTCCAACAGTTTCATGAACAACTCTTGCTGCTTAGCCATAGTATCATTCATGGCTCGCAACATGTCCATCATTTGAGTTTGGGGGGTCACTTCCGGTATGACCGGGTTGGTAGAGTCAATATTTCTTCTTGGAATTTGTTCCACTCTCCCACCCAACAAAGGAGGAAGTGGAGGAGGTAAGGTTGATGCATCGACGTTCGGTTGATCGGCCGTGGATTCGGTCATGACATTATCCTCTTGAGTCCTGCCCCGAGTATTTACCATTTCTGTCTGTCACATCAGGGTTAAAGATAAGAACATGGCCACTGGATATATATAAGAAACGTACTATAACAATCATTGACCTCATAATTATAGCAATCAAGCATGCTCACGTAACAATATATTCATAATAGCAGTAGCTAGTTGAAATTATGAACATACTACACATAAAGATTCTCGTCACCACTTTTATAATTCACAACAATGCAAAATTCGTCGACTCCGTAACGTCCCAACCTAATGTTCTACCTAAATTCCTCGCACTTTAGTGCTTAATGGTCACAGCTTAAGTCTAGGCATCATATTAGCACACCTAGTTCACTTAAACTAGAGCTCTGATACCAACTTGTAACACCCTAAAATTTAAACAATAAATATAGGGGAAAATTCTGGAAAATGGGTAAATTTAAACCTCAAAATATAAGCCAACTCAAACCCTTAAGTGTAACGGGGTAGTTTGGACAATGTACAAATAAAAGAGTATTGAGACATAACATACAACAACCTATTAATCTAGACTATAATTAACTAGATTAATTCCGGGTGTCACTATCTCCAAAAGTGTCTCTCATCTCGATTCCCAAAAGCCCGAACTTCCCAGCTCCTAAGCATGGTCGGCAACACGACGAACTAGACGCCGCTAGGTGGAACCTGTAAACCACAACATACACTCAAGTATTAGACCAAAAGTCTAATAGGATTTAAATTATTGATGCAATATCTAAGAATTATAACAATGCCAAAAGTAAAGATACCGGCTCCACTTAATTCCCACATTACCAATTTTCCACAAGTTATAGTGATCCACACCTGTCATAAAATAAAAGAGACAATTCTCTAAAACGGGGGAGACCCGTTACCATCTAGGTGACGAGAACACGTGAGTGGGGTCACCTCGATGTTGATGGATTACAACTCAAGTATCGGTTTTAGTTCCCATGCCATCACGACATCACGACCTCAAACCATAAATAAATTGCCTTTATTGCCTACTCCGTCGAGTTACACCTCAAGGACTTACGGGGACCATATTGCCTATCCATCCTAGACGAGTTACACCTCAAGGACGAATGTCCCTTATTGCCTACTCGCTAGTAGCCACCAATGGTTTAACCAAAATGAACTCAAAATCCATAAGGGTCTAAATCCTCGTGCACAAGGAGATAGACACCAAAAACCGAACCAAAATTGTGAGTTACAAATAAACAAGTACCATCATGAAGTTTTCCATATCAACATTATACATGAGTGCCCATTATATCTTTTAGCATGAAAACCTCATATTGTTCTATGAACTCAAGATATAAAGTCTCTACATATAATCATACACATTTATATACTTGAACATTTTTATATATGTATGTATTTCGACATCAAAATATTTATAACACGTATCTACACACTCATGTGCCTCTAACACAAAACTTGGGTAAAACCCTAGATTTAAATCACACTTCCAAGTATGGATGAGACCTTTCACATTTAGTATAAGGTAGTTAATAAGCATGTAAAGTAAGTAAGACTCACCAACTAGGGTTTGTGAAGTGAAAACCCCCAACTTGAAGGAAACCCTAGTTTTAACAAAGTCTCATGGTTAGGTTCCATAATACTTGCAAACCAAAATCAATAAGTGTAATAAATGTTTAAACCTCTCACCTAAGGGTTTATAAAGAGCCCTAGCTCTTAGAAGAACTCTAGATCTTGAACTTGACACTTCTAGCCTTTAGATATTAATGTAGCTTGCTCTAGCAATTAATGAGGGTGAACATTCTAGGTTAAAATGATCCAAGGATGTTGGAGAAGTAGTTGAACTTAGTAAATGATGGAGGATGGTGTAAGAGTGAAAATCGTTGCAAGAGAGAGAGAGAGAGGTTCGGCTGCCAAAAATACAAGAAATGGTTTCCTCCCCTAAAAACCCGTCGATAACATCTATTTAAGGGGAAAAGGCGCCGACGGAAGTTACACTCGCGAGAGTGCCCCCGGCACTATCGCCAGGCACTCTCGCCTGAAAGGTACCGCGAGATTTCGAGCGATGCAGATGAGATTTCGGCGAATATGACCACCGCGAGAGTGCCCCGGGCACTATCGCTGGGCACTCTCGCCTGAAAGGTACCGGGAGAAATTTAGAGCTGGAACAGATCTAAGAGGAGTGCTGCAATTTCTTTCACATGCAAAACCAATGAACCGATCCCAAGTCATCCTCTAAGAATCCATTGAGGCAACGTGTACATGCACACAGATGAGTGAATTGATGTACCCTTTTTAAAATATACAGCCAAAAACGTATTGTTTATTAGACCAAATCCCTTAAAATTGATAATAAATAAACCTTGACGCAAGTATACATCTTAGTCTATTATCGTCTCAAAACAAGTAATAATGGTACAAAAGTACCGGATATCGAACCCACAGGGAAGCGTGGAAAAGTTTCTCTTTAAAAGTCCAGTTTGTAAAAGCAAGTTTCAGATGGCGAATTCGAAAACAGTATTTTGGTGGTTTGATTAACAACTAATGACAGAAATCAGTTATAAAAAGAAGCACAGAGTATAAAGATCCGTTGGGATGATAATAATAATTAAATATAGCGATGAGACTGCATTCCTCAGTTATCTCAAACGTCGACTATTTCATGATACAACGAACCGGGTGTCAATTGGTCAATTGTAATACACCACAAAATATAACATTGATTTAAATAACTTCGGACAATCATGCAGTACACGACACCTTTCAATTTAGCTATTAGTCTCGGTCCCAACTTTACTTTATACCCCGGACTAGGACGTTTAGCCCATCATCGTTTGGTTTCTAATTATAAAAGATGTGTAAATTTGGAAAGTAAATAATGGAGATGGACAATGTATGAAAAAGACGTAACTTGTTATGCAAGTAACGACGGGTTTATCTAATGAGAAGTTAACGACATCTTAGAATTTAAGTGGAAAGTCTTGTTTTAAATGTAAACTTTGAAATGAAAAGCTTGTGTAACAACTAACGACAATGTGATTAAAACTACTTGCATAGAAAGATAAGTAACTTTGAATTATAAAGTGAGATTAGCAATGATGAACTAAATTAGCTATGCATTTAAGGGAAGAGAAAAGCGATGGTAATAAGCAATTAAAAACTGCCAGTATCAAAATAAAGAGAGATTAACGACAAGTTAACAAACTACAACCGAAAGCAAGTAAAAGAAATTAAAGATAACGAGATTTTAAATGCCATAAGTAACGAGATTAACAAGATTAAGAGTAAACTTAACAAAACTGTAACCAAAGAAGAGAGTTAGTATCGAGATTATGAGCTGCAGTAATAAGACCGTAAGTAAGCAAGTAAAACCGTATGTAATGAAACCGAAAGTCGAGCAAGAAAGCAAGAAAATGGTGACGAGATTGTAATGGTAACCGTAGTAAATGGATTAGCAATGAGATTAAAGTAACAAGGAGAGATTTGTGGATGAGCTAACTAGTAACAAACGAGTAACAACGAGAGAGTCTTCAATGTCGAGCTTGAACTGAACCAATGGTAGAACCGAGAGGTTCGAAACGTAAGCAAGAGCCACGGTTAGCTCTAAGCTCACTTGCTAACTAACCAACTAACCAAAGCTGTCTTAACTAATGGTGTCTAACAAAGCATTGTAACCAAATATCCGGTGGAGTATAAGTTTCAGGTGTGTTTTTTCAATACATAGCATGCATATATATACTGGTAAGAATTCTTGGAGAGGAGGATAACCACCATGGGTTATACCCATGGATCTAGAGACCCATGGGCCGCAAGGCATAAGGGGTCGGTTCTTGTGAGGAGAAGCCCATCATCCAAGCCCAATCGAAAATTGCTCCAAGTCCAATCAAAAGTGTAGTTTGCATGCTATGTTCTTCGGCCCAAGTGTTAATATAAGGCCGACCCAAAAAGTCCACAAAATTCGATCCAAAAGCGAGTGTATCTACAAAAGCCCGGTCCTCAAAAGTTGGAGTCGTCAGCTTCGTTCCAAACGGTTGCTATCCGCTATCTTCTTGATTTACAAACTCCAAAAGACCGTCTTTATACAACCTGAAATACACGAAATATAAAATGAGTGATTTTGGACGTTTTTCATGCGTTTTTATATGTTTTTGGCCGACTCTATACTCAAAGGCGCTGAATGATTATTTTATGCAACTATTACTATAATTAGCTAAAACTGACTCAATGGAATAACAAAACGTGTCAAAAAATTGGAATTATATATCTACCGCTGATAGGAAACTCATGTTCATTAAATTATGTTCAGCGATACTGTTCATAAATTAAGCTCTGAGCCTGTTCAGTCTTATTGATGATCGCTGATAATCTTAGTTGTTTACTTATGATCCCTGAAGACAAGTTTCACGTCAACAAAGGTTCTACGCTGAAGTCAAAGATCGAGCCCAAGAATCGGCGACAAGTCTACTAATGAACTGATGCGGATATCAGCAAAGCTAAGATTTGTCCACTCAACGTGAAGTATCAAGTAGAAGACTTCAGCGATCGCTGAGCTTTGTCACTCGCTGATAAAGTACTGTTCAACGAACACTGATCATGAAGTCTTCCTCTACAAGTTACTTTTGTCTTACCTCCTTGCACGCCTCCGTACGAAATGTCAGAACGGACATCCGTTCTGTCCAGAATCGTACAACCAACTCTGATTCTACATTGTACACAATGCGGCTACTAAGGTTGTCTACAAAGGTCAAAACATGCAACCAATCAGCTGCTGCCACGTGTAAAGTTGTACTACAATGCATTAAATGCATGCAGTATATAAGAAGAACCCTACTTCAGTTTTGAAGTGCTCGACCATCTTCTTCTTTCTCTCTTAGTGTTAGAATATTATTCGTAGTATTCTTATCTCCTTTCTGTCTTAATTCTAGTGCAAGAACTTAGTGTTCTCATAACTTGTTTAGATTAGGCGTAGTCCTTAATCTAGTTCCGCAACAAATTGTAAATTGTTTGATTATATCAATAAACAGTTTAGAAAAGTAAAATCTGTGTGTTTGTATTCAACCCCCCTGTTAATGCCAAAAATCGCACCAAAGGGACAACTTAAGGTCGATGTGGACTTAAACAACTAAAGAAAGAATATTTTGACGAGACGTGCGACGATAAACAAAATAAAGAAACAAGGGATTTGATGACGCAGGAAAAATCTCAAACGAGGAAAAAACCTACGGACGACAGTGGGTGTCGTCGCTATACTATGGTCGCCAATCAGGGGCGATGTCCTTGGTACTGGCGTCGGTCGTACGGTGATTACAATACAAATGAAGAAAATGATTCAAAATGTAAAGTACAAGTGTTTGAACGTAAAAACAGGTGTTTGTCGTGTGCGAAACAGAGTATGAACTGCTGGTCGAAAGCTGATGACGTGCGTCGAGAGCTATTCTTCGAGAGAAATCTCTTTGCTTCTGTTGTTCTTGAGTTCGCTGAGTGATTCTGGTCTCGAGTACTTGATTTGAGTGTTATTCTTTGTGAGTTCAGGTGCGTTTTCTCTGCTGTTCGATGATGTTAGCCAATGTATGCTGGGTGTTAACTGATGTCCTTTGATGTGATGACTTAGCTTGGTATTTATAGTCTTCGCGTCATTAATTAGCTCCATTAATGCTTTGATCAACGGCTACAACGGCTGGAAACAGTTGTCGGAGTGAATATCCATAATGATCCTCGTCCGTTATGGTCGCTTGCTGTTAATGGCTTTGACTCCTGCATTAAATACTTAACAAACGTATCAGTCAAGGTTAACGTTAGCTTTGGTCGAAGGTACAATGATCTTACGCGATGGTCGGGCGACGCTGTGGTCGAGCGTCATGAGGGACGTACGACTTACCTTTTACGGGAGACGACGAATGTTTTCTGGTTTCTTGTCGAGACCTTATCTCAATGCAAGATTTGGATTATAACGTGCGTCTTACCTGTTTTGGTCGTAGTCGTACGACGTGATTTTTTTCCCAAACAGTTTGCCCCCAAAATTTGAAAGAAGGATGGCAAATTCGAGTTTAAATTTTGTCAACCAGAAGCGTAGGGAAATAAGGAAAATTACCTTTTATCGGATGGGAACTAGGCTGGTCCGTTTCCAACTAAACGAGAAGTCGAAAGAGGATCGAGGTCGTGACGTCATGCTGATGTACGATGATGCTTACTAGCTGTCGAGGACAGGTGACGAAGATCCGGGCGGGCATGCGAGAGGACGGGGATGCGTGGTGATCATCCAGGGATTCGATTTGATGCGTTTGTTTGTATAAATAAAGATCACGACGAATCTTTTCTTGCTATACTTCGAAGTGTTTATTTGGGAAGAGATTTCGCCTTGATTCCTTTCCATTCTTCGTCCGAACTTACTCGAATCGTTGCAAATCTTCGACCTAGTAGAGATTGTTCGAGGTTTAGAGCGTTTATATAACGCATTGCTCTTCCGCTTTGGTTTTTATCGATCGTCTCCTTCGTTTGATAAACAATGTCGATTGAACCAGAGAGTTCTATCGTGAGTCAGGAGGATTTAGATGCCTTTAGGCGTCTAGCGAAGATCCCTGCGGAAGTAGAGTTAACCCTTCCAGGGGATATACGTCCTGAGAATTGTCCCGAAGGATGCTTCGTGATATACGAGTATCCCTTCAAAATAGGATTTGAGTGGCCGTATTCGGTTTTATCTAAGAATTTCAAGCGATATTTTGGCCTGTCACCAGGGCAGTTGATGCCCCAACTTTGGCGGGTTTTTCTAGTTATCGAGCGATTGTCTGCAAAGTGGGATCCACCTCTGACCCTGAATGATTTCTGGTTGGCTAATCATGTTAAGAGAGACAAGAATTGGCGTTACAGTCCGTATTCCAAGTTTTAGGGTGATCGTACCCTGGTTTTAAATACTGCGGTCAACGACTGTGGATGGAAGAAGAGGTACGTATTCGTGCGTACTGACTCGCTTGACATCAATAGCAAATGGATTCGTCCTGACTGGAACATGGGAGGTATGCTTTTTTGATATATGTCACTGTTTGGTTCTTCCGCTTTCTATTTACTCATTGCTTTTTGTCGTCTTCAGAGATTCAGTATGATGCCTTGCACCCGAACGAAGGTTCTCGAGCCAAGGTCGACAGATTCCTGAGTTATAGTACTGATGATCGATCTTTCGTCACGTGGCAACCGGCGGCCGAAGACGAGGACACGATGGGAGATTCTGAAGAAGAGGGAGAGGAGGATGAGCAGGAAGAAGCGACTGGTAAACGTACCGTAGTTTTTATTTTACTTTGTTTACTCTATCTGTCTAATGCTTCATGTATTTCCTGATCAGTGCCGACCAAGAGGAAATCGGTCTCTAGGGCGAGAGGGGAGCAGGTTATGCGTGCCCTTCGGGGTGAAAATGTTTCGACAGCTGGGTCGAGCGAATAGAGAACCAGGAGGACAGTCTTGAGGGAACTGTCGTCTAGGGTTGATAACTCACCGGGAGTTGTTCTGCCTAAGGAGGCGAGGGCATCATCTAGCCGTTTTGGCGTAACGGACGCGACACCAGCAAGTTCTGCGCTTCCGGCGACGGTGACAAAACCGGTGTCTCAAGTGTCGATCCCAATGTCTGCCGACAGGGGCGAGGGATCATCGGCCGAAGTTATGACGGTCAATTTTACATTGCCGTCTAACTTTATGGCGGATGGTGTCCTAGATGGGACGGCGTCGTTCCCTCATTTGGGGAAGTATTTGCTCCCGTCTTTCGGGGAGCATTTTCATGGAGTTCCGGCCGGAGAGATTGGATCTCAAGTTGCCAGTCTGGCGTTCACGGTGAGTGTCAATCTTTCATGACTTGTCTCGTTCATTTAATCGTCTAATATTTTCGTGTGTTATTTTTCAGACGTTCCAGTCGTCTTTGGCATTACACGCTGGGATGTCGAAAGTTGAAGGGTTGATGGCGTCTGCCCTTGAAAGAAAAGCTGCGGTGTTGGAGAGAGAGAAGGCGACTTTAGATAGGGAGAGGTTTGCCTTGGCGCGTGCTGACGAGCTAGCCATCCAGCTTTTCGATGCTCAGTATGAACTGCAGGAGATTCGTGCGAGAGGAGTGGCAGATGAAGGTCTTTGGGTCGGGACTTCGAGCAGGGATACGACCGATGTTCCCCCTGCCGTCTAAAATTTTCCTTTCCTTGTTTGTTTTGCCATTCGACCAATCAGGGATCGAGTATGTATATAATGGTTTACTTAATGAATATATCTTTTGCTTATGCTTTATTCGAATCACATTAGATTATAAAGTCAAATATAAGATACATATGAAATCACGCGACTAAGGCACTCATTGTAATATGATAATAAGAACGTAAAACAAATAAAAAAACGCGATTAAAGCATCCAAAAAGCTAAGAAACTTAGATGTAAGTTATTTAGGCTTTGCGATTGTACGACGAGATCGTACGAGGAATTTTGCGTCGTATGCCCCTGTGGAGGGATGGTCAGGGAAGAAAATCCTGATTGTTTATGTCGTGCGATTCTGCGAATTTAAAGTCATCTAGTAGACTTAATGATTATTGTCGTGCGATTCTGCGATAAAACGATGTCGGGGGTTGGTCGTTGGCTAGCCAACGACCCTCCGATGCTTAAGTCAGTAAACGCTTTGTGAGAAAAAATCGTATGAAAAAGAGTTAGAGAACGTACCATTTCAGACTCTCTCTATTTGCCCCCTGTCATTTATTACCTTATTCTTTTTGGCAGGAAAAGATAGGTTTTAAATGACAGAATGACACGGCGATCCTGTGAAATATTGTCCTGCGGTCGACTATGTTGTCGTGCGACCGGGCACCATAGTAGACTTATCTCTGTGAAAAATATATTAATTTAGGGATAGAGGAACGAACCTGTCGAGAGCCTGATCTTGTGACTTTTGTTTATTCTCGCGGCTTCAAGGTAGACTTGTAGCACTCACGAGCGACTTTTGGCTCACTCTTAATCTCTTGGATTCCCCATGGCGTAGGGAATTTCAACATTTGATGATACGTCGAGGGAACGGCTTTCATATCATGGATCCATGGTCGTCCTAAGATGATGTTATAGGCCAACGCACAATCGATGACACTGAACTTGGTCTGCTTGTTGACTCATCCGGCGTAGACGGGCAAGATTATCTCTTCGAAGGTGCTCGTCGCTTCTCCATTGAAACCGACCAAAGTCGTCGAACGTCGGGTGATTTCTGAGCGATCGATTCCCATGGCTTTGATGGTGTTGAGAAAAATGACATTTGCTGAGTTTCCCCCGTCGATCAAGACTCGACGCGTTAGACAGTTACCGACTGTGAGCTGAATGATCAACCCGTCGTGATGCTTCTGATACGAGTCGCCAAGGTCGACGTGGTCGAACACAATCTTCATGGCTTCTAGCTCAAAATCTTCTTTGGGTCTAGACGAGCGAGGAATAGGCCGATCATCGGGTGCCTGACTGGCATGATGCTTGGCCGCTGAATATGTCAGACCACACACATCTGAACCACCGGTGATGCAATTGACGACCTTCGCATGCTCGGGGGTCGTCGGTCGATGGCTATTAGCTGGAATAACGATGTCATAGATGATGTCCTTGAGATTTCCTTTTAGGAAGTGATATGCTAACTCTTTTTTGAGAGCTATGCAATCATCTGTCGCATGACCATGGTCGACGTGGAAGTCACACCACTTTGATTTATCCTTCTTAGCATCGTCCAAGTCAGACTTCTTCGGCCACTGGATGGTTGTTTGGGTGGTCTTCAGAGCTTCGACTAAGTCTTTAGCTGACCCTTTGAACCCACAAGAGGAGATCTTGGGGTACATGGGGAATTTAGTCGCGGTTTTAGCTTCTGCCTTCGTCTTGAAATGAACGTTTGAAATTTGACGCGCTGGCTCTATTCTGGATATGGCTTTCGGCTTGAATTCCGGCTTCTTGACACCTGACGGCTTCTTGTCGTTAGTGTGTTTGCGATGAAAGGCTGCATCGTCTTCGACCCTCATATATGCTAAGGTTCGAGCTCGGACGTCTTCGAAAGTCTCTGGGGGATATTTGGTCAGATCGATATATAAACCTGAACTATCGTCTAGACCATGCTTATAAGATTCGATCGCAGTTTTGATGTCACAATTGCGGATACTGATCATTTCGGCATTGAATCTATTGAAATAACTTCGAATAGACTCATTGGCCTTCTACACGACATAATACAGATCACTAGTCTGCTTTTCCATCTTACGACTGCTGGCGAATTGCCGGGAGAATTGGTTGACCAATTCGGCGAAAGACCCGATAGATTTGGGTTTGAGATTGATCAACCACTGGAGAGCTGGACCAGTGAGAGTCGCCCCGAAACTCTTGCACATGCATACTTCCTGGTACATGTGTGGAATCGAGATCGTCCACATGAGCTGCATATACTGCGCAACATGCTCGGTTGGATCGGTCACACCCGAATACTTGGGAGTGAAGGTAGGAATGTTATACTTCTTTGGGACCTCGACGGTGGCGATCTCGTCGATGAAGGACGACGCCTGATACCCCGAGCGAGGCTCGACGTCGACAGGCACGGCTGCCCCAGGCAACTTGGCGAGCAAGGACAGGACGAGCTCATTTTGGTCTTCTAACATCTTCAAATGCTGGGCGACGGGATCGTTAAGATCAGGATTTGCCCCTGTCGAGGGATTGGTCCCTGGACTAGTGCCATTACCATGCGACGAACCATTGGTGTCCCCGTTGAATGGAACAAAATATGGCTGCGACCCATAGTGGAATTGCTGCGGTCCATTCTGAAACGATTGTGGTCCATGCTGAAATGGCTGCGATCTCTGCCGGAAAGATTGCGATCCTTGCTGGAAAGGTTGCGGACCACTTTGGAACGGCTGGGAAAACGGCTGGGATCCATTCTGAAACGGCTGGGCGCCACCTTGCAATGGTTGGGATCCATTGTTCAAGGGTGGTGGTCGGATGTGCTGAGGGGGAATCTGCCCAGACTAGGGATTCGGAATGAACGGACCCGGCTGCTGATTCTGCATGAATGGACCTGGATGCTGATTCTGTGCGGACGGGCCTGCTTCCGGACCTGGATTCTGGATGAATGGTCTAGGACCATTCTGGGATCCAAAAGGATTCCTTAGCCGCGCGATCTCTTCAGCTGCTCTGCCATTGCATTGAGTTGATTCCTGGCAACCTCGAGCTCCTGATACATCTGAGCGACGGTTTGCTGTGGATTTCCAGGGGCTGCCATTTTCCTGCAACAGAAAATAGAAGAAACTCCAAGAAACTATTAGTAGAATGCACGTTCGTCGAGGATTTTCTCTAGATGTAGTCCCACGGATGGCGCCAAACTGTTAATCCCAAAAATCGCACCAAAGGGACAACTTAAGGTCGACGTGGACTTAAACAACTAAAGAAAGAATCTTTCGACGAGACGTGCGACGATAAACAAAATAAAGAAACAAGGGATTTGATGACGCAGGAAAAACCTCAAACGAGGAAAAAACCTGCGGACGACAGTGGGTGTCGTCGCTATACTATGGTCGCCAATCAGGGGCGATGTCCTTGGTACTGGCGTCGGTCGTACGGTGATTACAATACAAATGAAGAAAATGCTTCGAAATGTAAAGTACAAGTGTTTGAACGTAAAAACAGGTGTTTGTCGTGTGCGAAACAGAGTATGAACTGCTGGTCGAAAGCTGATGACGTGCGTCGAGAGCTATGCTTCGAAAGAAATCTCTTTGCTTATGTTGTTCTTGAGTTCGCTGAGTGATTCTGGTCTCCAGTACTTGATTTGAGTGTTCTTCTTTGTGAGTTCGGGTGCGTTTTCTCTGCTGTTCGATGATGTTAGCCAATGTATGCTGGGAGTTAACTGATGTCCTTTGATGTGAAGACTTAGCTTGGTATTTATAGTCTTCGCGTCATTAATTAGCTCCATTAATGCTTTGATCAACGGCTACAACGGCTGGAAACGGTTGTCGGAGTGAATATCCATAATGATCCTCGTCCGTTACGGTCGCTTGCTGTTAATGGCTTTGACTCCTGCATTAAATACTTAACAAACGTATTAGTCAAGGTTAACGTTAGCTTTGGTCGAAGGTACAATGATCTTACGCGATGGTCGGGCGACGCTGTGGTCGAGCGTCATGAGGGACGTACGACTTACCTTTTACGGGAGACGACGGGTGTTTTCTGGTTTCTTGTCGAGACCTTATCTCAATGCAAGGTTTGGATTATAACGTGCGTCTTACCTGTTTTGGTCGTAGTCGTACGACGTGATTTTTTGCCCAAACACCCCCCTTCTACAAACTTGTATAACCCTTCTACAAACTTGTATAACCCTTCGGGACCAATAAGTGGTATCAGAGCAGATTATTTAATCTCATACACAAGATCTTGCTTATACTAATCTTTTCTCTTCCTTGCTATTTCTTGTAATGGCTACCAACACAAACACAAACTACATTGACAATGGTTCTCTTGCAAAACCCCCTAGATTTTCCAGAGATAACTTTAATCTATGAAAAACTAGGATGATACTCTTCTTAGTAGGTGTAGACCCTACTATGCCTTACTACATCGAAAATGGCCCATATATCCCTGTTAGAATTGACCCTGAAGTTCCAGGCACTACTACTAGAGCTGCCATTCCTGAAAGAGTCGTGCCTAAGGAAATTCACAACTGGTCTGATGAAGATAAGAAGAAAGTGGCTATCGACACAAAAGCCAGATCCATTCTTTCCATGGCTCTTCCTGACGAAGTCTACCATTCCGTTATGAACCTGAAAACCTCCAAAGCCATGTGGAACACAATCTGTGTTCAATATGAAGGTACTTCTGAAGTCCAGGACTCAAGAAAGATCAACCTGGTAAGACAGTACGAAAGCTTCATTTGTGGTAAGAATGAAACTCTCTCTTAAGTACATCAGCGGTTTAACTGTTTAATTATAGATCTGAAACCGTTGGTAAGGAATATTCTAACTTTGAAATTCTGACAAAGTTCTTAGAATGTTTACCTAAAAGCTGGGACAGTTATTCAATGTGTCTTAAGCTATCAAAGGATCTAAAATCAATGACTCTTTCTACCTTATATGGCACTATGCTCAATCATGAGCAGTCGAGTCATCTTAAGAAGAATCTAGTAAAAGATTCCAAAAGCACCCCTGTTGCTTTAATCTCAGAGTCACCTGCCACTCAGCGATCTACTATCACTATCACTGAGTTGGAGACTAACTCTGAATGCTCATCAGATCCTGATTCTTCAGATCTTGATGAATCTATGGCTCTCCTATCTAATAAGTTCAGGAGATTCGTCAAAAAGAAAAATTTCAGAAAGAACAAACCTCTTGCTATTACTGACAAACCAAGATCATCAACTCCTGTTGATAAGGCTACTGCTACATGCTTTAACTGTGAAAAAGTAGGACACTTTGCTAGTGAATGCAGGTCAAAGAAAGTCTATAAACCCTCAGCTTTCTCCAAGAAATTGTCTAACCCCAGGTCTAGAGATGACAAGTATCAAAAGCTGAAAGATAAATACGCAAAGCTGAAAGGCTTTAAGAAGAAAGGCAAAGGCCTGATGGCTGACTTTGATTGGGCTGCCTCTGATGAAGAAGAATCATCTGACTCAGAAGATGATGATGAGGCCAATCTCTGTCTTGTGGCCAAAATCGAAGATGAGGAAGATGTTGGTCCCGAAGGGTTATACAAGTTTGTAGAAGGGGGGTGGGGGTTGAATACAAACACACGATTTTTACTTTCTAAATTGTTTATTGATATAATCAAATAATTTACAATTTGTTGCGGAACAAGATTAAGGACTAATCCTAATCTAAACAAGTTAAGAACACTAAGTTTCTTGCACTAGAAATAAGCTAGAAAGGAGATAAGGAAATTACTAATAATATCCTAACACAAAGATAGATAAGAGAAGATGGTCGAGCACTTCATTTTGAAGTAGGGCTTCTCTTTATATACTGCATGCATTTTATGCATGGCAGTACAACTTTACACGTGGCAGCAGCTGATTGGTTGCATGTTTTGACCTTTGTAGACAACCTAAGTAGCCGCATGGTGTACATTGTAGAATCAGAGTTGGTTGTACGATTCTAGACAAAAGGGATGTCCGTTCTGACATTTCGTACGGAGATGTGCAAGGAGGTAAGACAAAAGTAACTTGTAGAGGAAGACTTCATGATCAGCGTTCGATGAACATTACTTTATCAGCGAGTGATAAAGCTCAGCGATTGCTAAAGTTTTCTACTTGATACTTCACGTTGAGTGGACAGGTCTTGGCTTCGCTGATATCCGCATCAGTTCATTAGTAGACTTTTCGCTGGTTCTTGGGCTTGATCTTCGACTTCATCGTAGAACATTTGTTGACGTGAAACTTGTCTTCAGGGATCATAAGTAAACAACTAAACTATCAGCGATCACCAATAGGATTGAACAGGCTCAGAGCTCCATTGATGAACAGTGTTCGCTGAATGTCTATTCTAAAAAGCGTAAGTTTCCTATCAGCAGTACTGTAGAGTCATAGTACTTATCAGCGATAGTGAAACTCTAACACATATTGTCTACTTACAATTTTCACTAAGTGTTTCTTAAAGAGTCATTATCAAATCACTGAGGGTTTGGATCAACAATCTCCCCCTATTTGATTATGACATAGCAATAAAGGAAAATTGCTAAATATGAAAACATAAGGATAAAAAGAACTTATAAAATATTTGTCCCTTTTACTGTTTTCTGGGATCTTTTAAGTACTGATGGAGTAAAGTACATTCGCTGAAATTTTTCTTCAAACTTCGTAAAGGTTACAGAGGGAAGTGGAAAAATTACAAGTACATCAAATAAATTTACAAGTACAAAAGATACATGCTGATTAAGATAGAAGAATTATAAGGAATCCTATCAGCTATTTGGGTTCTTCCTTAATGAGAAGTTCATCAAGGGTCTTGGTAGTGGGGATCATCCAATCAGGGACTTCTTTTCCCTGATTTCTTCTCTCTTGTGCTTCCTTGAAGATTATGGGCTTCATGAAGTGTCCGAGAAGATCATTTCTGAATCCACACCAATAGATGAGATCCCTGAGCTGTTTAATGGGAGTGATAGGTAGCTTAGAGATACGTTGAAAGTGTTCTCGATAATCATAGTCATGAAAGAATATACCATAAGGATTGCTTATGACTTTACCAGGGACGAAACGTTCACCAGGGGGTAGTGAGGTGTCGAGAGCTGGGAGGCCAGGTTTAGGACCAAGTACCTCAGCTCGTGAGAAGCCGATTCCTGTTTCATTCCTGATTGGAGGACCTGAGTCTGAAGGTATTATCTTTTTCTTTGCAGAGGCCCTTTTTCTTTTTGGGACAGGAGCAGCACGAGGAGGAATATCCACAGTAGAAGAAACCAAGTCGATCTGTCGATTTAGAAGTGTTTCGACATGATTTTTGAATTGAGAATGTGAATGCTGAATGGCTATTCTGATCTCCAACCATTCAGAGAGACCGTACTTCATGATTGCATCAGCATAGAAAGTTTCTTTGGTACCGTTTTCTCTGAATATATCGACCTCAACAACTGGAACTTTAATGGTCGATCTTCCCCTGATGTTTACCTTGTGAATTCTGGCAGCTTGATGTAGAAAGTGCAGCTTTTCTTTGCACCACTTCAAGGTAGAGGCAGATACCTTGGTCTTGTTTTCGATGATCTTCTGGGCGTCTTCCCATAACTGACGTTGGACTTCGATGGGAGTTCTTTTCGGTTCGGGGTCTTTCACCGATTGTTGGGCAAGCTGGATGGTGTAGGCTTTATCTTTTTCTTCAGCTTCCTTTCTTTCGGCGAGTAATCTTTCAGCTCTGAGGTGATCAGTGAACTCTTTCTTTGATAACCTGAACTTTGTAGGAACAGGAACTTTGTCTCGTGGAAGGATAATTCGCTGATCCTCAAGTTTCTTAATCATTTCATTTCTCTTTCTTTGATCTTCTTCACTCAACGTTTGAGGAGCCAAGGAAGGTATGCTTTTGTGAGAGAGCAACTGTTCTTCATGTTCATCGGTCTCAGTGATTAAATCCAAGACCGGGATTATGTCTTCAGCTCTAGAGGCTGGGATTATTGTTGGTGCAACAGTATGGACTTCAGCAGAATCCTCAAGCAGGGGAGAGGACTAGCTGAATCACAGCGATCATTTATGTAAGATCATGGGAAGAAAGAGATAGAGAAAAGAATGGGGTTTAAGTGTATAGAGGTTTTATAGAGAGGAGAACTGAGATTGAGAAGGGATAGAGCAGGGATGCAATGTAGGGAAAGAGAAGATATTGTACCTGACAAACTGGCATTATTTGTATGATTGACAGATTGCCTTCTGCAGCTAGGCCTTTGTTCTTCCCTTTATCAGCTTCAGTTGTTGCAGGTTTTGTCTTAGTCGCCTCCCCTGATGGTTCCTTGATAATAACCCCTTTTTGAGCTGGGGCTTTATCGATAGGATGGACGAAGAAGAAATCATCATCATCATCGTTTTTAGGGGATGATGATGGTTCTTCATCAGCGATGTCGACTGGTTCTTCGTCTTCAGCTTCTTCTTCAGATTCTACCTCAGTCGCATAAGGTTCGGTCACATCAGCAACAACTTCATCATGTTGCTCTTCGAGTTGCTCCCCCTCAGATATAGAGGGAGGTTTCTCGGTTCCTTCAGGGTTTTCAACTCCCTAAGGTTGTGCGCTTGAAGCAGCAGCAACAGCAGTTTCATTTGTCTCCCCCTCAGCATTATGGGGAAGACCTTCATCATTCTTCTCCCCCTCTTCCACATCATGAGTGGGGGAGGTAACAGCAGCAGCAACATGAGAATCACTGTCTTCTTGGCCAGTGATACCCATGCAGGTTTCAATCACTGCTATTCTGTTTTCCAGGCCAGAGACAACAAGATTGAGGCTTTGAAGATCCTCTCGATCAGCCTGAGTAAAGTGCGAAGGAGCACACGTTGGAGCATTCAGATGGTCGAGGACTTGCTGAAGGAGATCTTTGATCGAGGAGACTTCACCCTTGAGAGTCACCATCTCTGTCTTCAATGATGTGACTTCATTGGACAAAGTGGTGAAGTTTGTTGCGAGGGTGGTGTTGGTGAAGTTGAGATCGTTGACGATTGTGGAGTTGTTGGCGAGAGTAGTAGCAAACTGACCAATGCTACCATCCACCTTCTCCATGTCAGCACTAGAGGCTTTCTTTGCAACCTCTGTTGCCAGCGTCTTTAGATTCTCTCCAGCGTCTGTAACCGCTGAGAATTTGTGGAGAGAATGGTGTTGTATGATTCCACCTTTGTCACCAGATCTTTTAGGGAGGTGTGAATATCTCCCAAATTAGGACCTGCAACAGTAAGTAACTTATGAACAAAGGAAAGCTCAGAAGTTGGGGATTTTGAGAGAGGAATGTTTCGGATTTTGTGTATACCTGCAGGCGGGTTGGTGAAGTCCTCAAAGATTTGATAGCCTGAGTAGTGTTCCATGTCGCCTTCCAGAGTACCTTGGCGCATAGAAGTGCCTGCAGGTCCTATATTCTGATGCATCATCCCTTGTAGAGTTCCAACTGAAGTATCCTGGAGAATGATGTTATGTGCAGAGAATGGGGGGAATACTGGTGGTGTGTGCAAGGAAAGAGTGGGAGGAGCGAAGGATGAGAAGATTGGTTGGGTACGGGGTTCAACGTTGGATCCGCTGAGAATCACTTCAGTCTGTAGAGATTCTGAAGGAGGGGGGTTCATTTCCAAGTCTATAACCTCAGCGTGTAGAGACGCTGAATTTGGGATGGAAGGGGTGGCTTTTTCAGCTATGGCATAGCGTACCACGAAACTATCCAGCAGTTCTTGTGTAGAAAGAACTGTGGAGTCTTCAGCATGTGAATGCTTGGGGGGTTGCCCCTTGGTTTTCTTGATCCTTTGAGAATCAAGTGGGGTAGTAGAGTGTTTCCTTTTTCGAGAAGGAGTGGAGGGTGCAGCCTGGGTATCAGCGGTGGGGATTTCCACTGATGTAGCCACAGAAGTAGAAGAAGGAGGATTAAGAAGAGGTAAGAGAGTAGAAAGACGTACCTCGTTCGGCATGGGGCTGTAGTCAAGCACCTTAGGGTCAACCTGAGAGAGTCTCAGATCACCCTCTTTTGGGTATTTGTCCCCAAGTCCTTGTAGAAAGACGGCGCTGATGAACCGGGGGTATGGAACGCATGTTGGTCTATCAGCCATATCCACTCTGAATGCCAAATCGTCGTAGATGATCGATGCCCAGTCAATATGGAGACCTTTCAGCAGTGCATAGCCCATGGCTTGCTGAGGTTGAGCAACTTGGTCAGAGGAGTCAGTCTTTGCTGTCATACAGCTTATCAGGTGAGCGAAGATGAAGTTCATCTCGCTGGGCATTTTGGACTTCTTGATGGCGGTCAGCTTCTTCTCAGGGAGTTCATCTCTCCCTGTGTTCCATACATACTTCATTGCATCGAAGAATGCAATGAGTGTTTCCTTGTCAGCAAGGTATTTGGGGTTTGGCATAGGGACAAAGTGTTTTTCTTTGGTGGCTGAGGGTAGGTTGAGTGCACACCTGATAATGGCAGGGTTAATTTTGGTGGTGCCAAATTTGGTGTCACAGAGAATGACATCAAGGAGTTTCTTTGGGTCTTTGGCTGAGGGTACCTGAGCTCGTCTGGCAGTATACCAGAACTGAGATAGAAGGGATCGATGAGCAGGGGGTACAATAGTTAGGGCTGTAGATAAGCAACAGGTTTTGAGAAAATTCACAGCATCATCCAGATGTGTGACTTGCTTTCGTGGAGGAAAATCGAAAAGCGCACAGTGGTTGTTGTGTTGGAAGGTGACTTTCTCAATTGTGAACTTTACCTGAGGAGCCTTGATGAGAACCACTTTCTCAGCAGTAGTAGGAGACTTTGCAATAGCAGTATCAGTGGTAGATGCCATTTATGTATATCACATATAAACATGAAGAGAGATAAAGAACAACGTCTTAATGTGGAAAGATTTTCCAAAATAAGATGTGTAGGGTTTTGCACATTTCATTCAGACAAAAGATGTCTTAATGAAGATTAGGATTTTTCTACGTTTTGAGAAAGAAATACAAAACATAGAGAAGATTTGTTTTTCAGTTTCTATTTTAAGAAGAGATTCTGGAAAAACATATGAAGATGTCAAAGTTTAAGATTTTTAGTTTAAGCTTTGAAGAAAAATCTTTTTCCAGATTGTGTTCATAAAATCATGAACAGAAAATGATTTTATTTTAGAAAGGTTTCTTTTGTTTGATCTTTTAGCAACAATAATAAGATCAGAAACAAGTTTAAAGACAGGTAAATACTAAGAATATTAACCTTGGTTGTCGAACAAGAAGATGAACAGTTCTTGAGCAAAAGTTTGAATGCAACAGAGATTTCTTTCTTGAAGAAGAAGTTGTTCGCGTAAAGGTAAAAATATAACCTCGAATGGGTTTATATAGTGTGAGTAGAGAGAGAAAAACTATGAGCGGGAAAAGTTTTTCATCATGACACGGACACGTGTTTGCATTTGATTGGATGAGAAAACGAAACATGCAAACGTGTGTCAGAAGAAGAACGTGGCAGGGTTTATCCGTTTGATTACGTCACAAACGTCCTTTCATATTTTAGGATGTCTCTGAGGTTTTTGAAAACTCAGGGATATATTGAAAAATATGTGTTATCCCAAATAACAAGTAATCACAATCAAGATGTGTGCAAATCTCTGGTCATCTCTCATTAGAATCAATATCCATGAACAAAGGTGTAGAGATAAAATACAGAGAGTTTCCAAGATATTCTATCAAAAATGTTATTGAGAAATGAGCTAAACTAGGCTATTTATACCTAGACTCAATAGTTACAAAATAACCCCTCAACTTGAATACAACATATAAAATTGACACTAACATTCTCCCCCTTTGTATTCAAGTGAGCCAGGTAAGCTTTAACCATAAAGTTCTTCCGGAGGAATGTATCTCTTTCTGATCCCAAAGATAATCTCAAACCTTCTTAGTGAATTCCGGTAATCTATTCGGTCTTGTATCGCTTTCAAGGCATTGTTGATCAAGACAATCTCCTTCTCTTTCAGAGGCACCTTTCTTTGTTCATCCAATCTTAGCCTTTCATTCAACAGAATCTTGATCATATAGAGTGTTCCATCAGAATACAGGTTGACTTCAATAAACCTCAAGAACTTCTTCTTCTTTTGCCCATTATGATAAACAACACCAAACTCTGGTTTTTCTAACACGGTATACAGAGGAATACCTTGCATGTCGGGTAAGCCTTTGTTTGGCCTTCGTTTGTTGACTCTGATTTGATTACTTTCCAAAGCCATCTGAAAATCAGTTAGGTATGAAAGCTTAATCAGGTTCTTCATGAAACGTTTTAGGGCTTGATAGGCTTCAGAGTAGGTAATATCTTTGTTCGGCATCCGGGCAAGAATGTCATACAGCCTGAAGAAGTCTGCACATGTTAGAGATTTGAAGTCGGCTTCACAGAAATTCCACTCTTTTCCACCTGGTCTGTTGATATAGAATCTCGGATAAAACACATTCAAGATCTTCTCTGATTCTATCTTCACAAGCTTAACAATTTCTTTATCAGTTCTGACTGCACTGAGCTTTTGATCTTTGTCACCCAACATATACAAATATTCAATCTGCTTCTTTCGTGGAAGTTTATCAATTGAATAGAGCTTTACCTTGTCAATTGGCTGAATCTTTTTCACAAACAAATCACTCTTTATATCTTCTTGAAATGGAGTAATGATTCTTGTTCGGTGAGCACGTCGGACAATCAAAGCTTCTCTATCAATTAACATCTGTAGATTACGTAATTTTGCCTTGGAGACTGCATCTCTGATTTTTCCTTCAGGTAGATCAGGTATTACCGGAATTTGTATCACTGGACTAGGTAGATTACTTTCTTTCTCGGAATCAGAATCAGGTTGAACATTTCCACCATCAAATACATCATCCATCTCCTCTTTTAATCTTTACCACAGTTTGATCTTCATCCGAATTAATATAAATCAAATCCTGTAAGAACTCATCAGCCATTATTTCCTCATCAGTTCTGTTATCACATCCTTGAGGCTTTTAAACCATAGAATTGATATCATCCAGAACACCAACATCAGCACTTTGAATCCCTTGTGTACCACCAACATTACCGGTACCCGATTCCACATTTGTTTCCACATTCTTAGTAGCATGAATGCCCAAACCACTATCTTGCTAAACCCTTTGTCTTACACTTCTCTCCCCCTCATGGTGATCATGATCGGGATCTTGATCATCATGTTTCCGTTTGGTGGTTTGGGCTTGAATCCTACACTTGTCTTCCACCGCTTTGATTCGGTTTGATAGGGATGTGAAACCAGAAGATATAGCTTCGGTTAGGTTGGATATGTATTGTTGTAGGGTATTTAGTGAATCTGGTAAAGTGGCTTGTATTTCGGTTTGGCGTCTAAGTAGACCAAGAATGTGAAGAACATAATGTTGTGCGACAGTTATGAGTATTCGAAAAAACTTGAACACTCAAACCCAGATCTAAGAGTTTCGAAATGATAGCATGCAAAAACAAGTACCCTAAGTGCGTTTTGCTAACAGAGATGCTATCCTATCATCTTTTCTAATTAACTCTAACATACAAATCAGAATCTGAAGGGTTTACTAAAACCCCTTTTCGACTTTTCTAACAAACCCACATTGACAATGATAATGATGATGAAATGCGATGTAAACAAGTAGATGATGATACCTGAATCGATATGAATCCACAGAAATGAAGAAAACAGCAACAACGATCCAATATCGATTTGTACTATGTGAGAGAATCGGGTTTCAAATAGGTCATAAAAAGAAGAACACTTTTGAAATCGCACTATATATAGAATTCAGGTGTGTGGACACGTGTCAAAAAACAATTGGTCCAAGGTTTGACCAACACGTGTCAGGTAGTCGTACGAAGAGATGCAAGAGTACCTCATCTTAGTCGTAGGATGAAGGTGCGACTAAGGTGGAATTCATGAACAGTAACTGTCATACGATGCTTGTACGACTAGGATTGCTAGTCGGACAAAGCATCTACGACTTGACAATATGAACAGTGACTGTCGTACAAAGCATGTACGACTAGGATTGCTAGTCGGACAAGGCTTGTGCGATTGTCGTGCGGGAACAGTAACTCTCGTTCAAGAGATGTACGACTGTCGTGCTGGAACAGTAACTTTCGTACAAGGCGTGTACGACTAGGATTGCTAGTCCTATAAGACTTGTGCGACTACTTTCCAGACTTGGAAAAATTTTCAAATTTTGAACTTTGAACTTTTCAAAAATTTGAACTTTTCAGATTAAAAGTAGTTCAGTGTTCTTTGAAAATATTTTGCTCCCCCTACAAAGATGCATAAGTCTTGATAAAATCATTTTCATCAAGTAGGGTTTGCGAAAATCATTTGAGATAGAACACTTACCTTTGTTGTTTCGATCAAACACCTCTTCTTTGTTGAACGTTCCCCCTTGAAACATGATCACAAATATTTATAACTCCCCCTAAACACATAAACCACACATAAAACTGCACAAGTAATATCAATTGAAGTACATACGGTAATTTTTTTTTGAAATCTACTTTGTAAAATACTGAAAGAAATCTAAATTTGAGCAAATCAGAATGGATATTCAATATTATGAAAATAAGTATGCTTCACTCAAATTTATCAAATTTGAATGACTAAGGATTATTTTCAAAAAGTTGAATAAAAATTATGATTAATCAAACTTTCAAATTCAACATGCCTAGCTTTGAGACAAGAAAGTTGAAACGTTTCTCATCAAAATCCTTGGTAAACAAGTCGGCGAGTTGAAATTCAGTAGAAACAAAATAGAGTTCAATTGTACCTTTTTCGACGTGATCTTTAATAAAATGATACCGTACGTCTATGTGCTTGGTTTTCGTGTGTTGAACCGGATTGACAGATATAGCAATTGCGGACTTACTATCACAATAAATTGGGATCTTTTCATACATACACGCGAAGTCCATCAGTTGGGTTTTCATCCAAATGACTTGTGAGCAACAACTAGCGGCCGCAACATATTATGCCTCCGCCGTAGAAGTTGACACGCAGTTCTGTTTCTTAGACGCCCAACTTACCAACTTATCACCCAAGAATTGGATATGTCCGGATGTGCTTTTCCGGTCCAATAGGCTACCACCGTGATCCGCATTGGAGTAGGTTGTAAGCTCGAATCCCGTGCCTTTGGGATACCATAAACCAAGGTAGGGAGTTCCTTTGAGATAGCGGAAGATGCGCTTGACGGCTCCTACATGAGATTCCTTAGGATTCGCCTGAAATCTCGCACAAAGACAAGTAGCGAACATAATATCCGGGCGACTAGCAGTTAAGTACATTAAAGATCCGACCATACCTCGATAGTGTCATATATCAGTTTCCTTACCATGAGGATCTGGACCGATCTTTGATTGTGTTGCCATCGGTGTTCCAATGGAAGTACAATTTTCCATTTTGAATTTCTTCAAAATGTCAAATATATACTTTGACTGATTGATGAATATCCCCGTGGAAAATTGTTTCACTTGCAATCCTAGGAAGAAATTAATCTCCCCCATCATGCTCATCTGAAATCTAGTAGTCATCAGATCAGAAAACCATGAACATAAACCATGGTTAGATGCACCGAATATAATATCATCTACATATATTTGTACTATTACCATCTAACCGTCTTCACGCTTGACAAACAAAGTCGTATCAATCTTACCTTTTTCAAAGCCGGAGACGAGTAGAAATTTAGATAAAACATCGTACCATGCTCGCGGGCTTGTTTCAACCCATATAAGGCTTTATCCAACACGTAAACGTGGTTTGGATTCTCCTTGTCTACAAAGCCTTCGGGTTGTAAGACATATACCTCCTCTTTTAGAATTCCATTAACAAATGTCGTCTTTACGTCCATTTGATAGACCGTAAAGTTCTTATATGCCGCATAAGCCAAAAATATTCTTATTGCTTCAATGCGTGTGACTGGAGCGTAAGTCTCATCGTAATCTATCCCCTCTTGCTGACGATAGCCTTTCGCTACAAGTCTCGCTTTGTTACGAACTATGATGCCATCTTCATATTTCTTATTCTTGAACACCCACTTTGTTCCAATGATACTTTTATCAACCGGTCTTGGAACGAGCCTCCACACTTTCAATGCTTCGAATTGATTTATCTCTTCTTGCATAGCTACAATCCAATCCGGATCATTCAACGCTTCCTTGACTGTGAGTGGTTCAATGTTGCTTAAAAACATTGAAAATAAGCACTCATTCACGGTAGCACTCGAGCGAGTCTGAACTGGTGAACTTGGGTCACCGATTATTTGGTGAATTGGATGAGCCTTCGTCCACTTGGTTGTATGAGGGTGAGGAGCATTGGATTCTTGAACATTTTCAAGAGTAGCATTCGTTTCTTCTTCGGTTAGAGAAACAATTGGTTCAGCATTTGGAACTTCTGTAGTAATACTAGAAGATTCCGATTGTGACTGAGGAATGGTTGGTTCAGGAACCGAAGAACTAGGATTTTGTGTTGATCCTTCCACAGTAGTTGTAGTCTCTTGTTGTGGAATAACAACTTCTGGTACTTGAACATTCTGAACAGGAGTGGAAACATCAACCGATGTTGAATTAGATGCACCATTTTGAGTAGTTGTCGTAGCGGAAATTGTTGTAGGTGCTTGTACCATCCTGTTAGAATTGTAGAATTATTGTAAGTACCATACAATTCATCATAGAATTCATCAAATAGTATATCAAGATCAGTTAATTGAGATTTTGAGGTAGAATTGATCCTGATTAGAAGTTGAAGCAGGTTCTGAACTGAGATGTCCAGAAGCTAATATTCCAGTTATAACGGGTCCTGAACTGTTTTGGTCAGAAGCCATTTCATGATGTTCGTCGAATTTGACATTGACACTCTCCATTATATTCCTTGATTGTTTCAGATATATCCTATATGATGCCGATGAAAAAGAGTATCCAACGAAGATACCATCAATCACCTTTGGACTGAACTTGTTCCTTTGTTCTTTGCCGTTCAAGACATAACACCTACAACCAAAAACACGAAAATGTTTTATGTTAGGTTTCCAGTTATTCATGATTTCATAAGGAGTTTTATTAAACCGGCGGTGTATGACAGAACGATTCTGTGTGTAACATGCGGTTGCCACAGCTTCGGCCCATAAGAAGAGAGGTTGCTTTGAGTATGCCAACATTATTCTCGCAGACTCGACTAACGTCCTGTTACGTCGTTCTACAACACCGTTTTGTTCAGGAGTTCTGGCGGCAGAAAATTGTTGCATAATCCCATTTGATTCATAAAAATCACCTAGGACTCTGTTCTTGAATTGTGTACCATTATCCGAACGCACGATTTTTACTGAGATCTGCATGTTGTTCTGAGCTGCCTTGATAACACCAATGAGAAGTTCTGAAGTTTCATCTTTTGATCTTAGAAACTTAACCCATGTGTATCTTGAGAAATCATCGACTATTACCAAGACGTATTTCCTCCCACTTATGCTTTTCGTTTTCATTGGACCGCACAAATCCACATGTAACAGCTTAAGTATACTCTTCGTTGTCGGTTCCGGTTTAGGCTTGTGAGGAACCCTCTTCATCTTTCCTTTCTTACACGCATCACATAGATTTTCAGCATTGAATTTCAAAGTTGGAAGCCCCCGAACTGAATCTCCTAAAACTAGCTTTTGAATGTACCGGAAATTCAGATGCGATAATCTTCGGTGCCATAACCAACTTTGTTCTTCGGAAGCTTTTGATAAAAGACACACTTCATTGGTCGGTTTGATATTTGACAAGTTGATTGTGTACAGGTTTGATTTACGAGTTCCTGTTATTCCAAGATCAAACAAGAATAGAGATAGAAATCTAGAGAGAGAAGTACGTCATCTATTACTCTCAATATGTGAACTGTTAGATACAAAAGCTTAACACAAGGGTTTATATACCCCTTGACTAGACAAAGTCAAACTACACTTATTACAAAAGCATTACATAATAAGCCTTGATTACAACATAAATGTAGCATTAACAATCTCCCCCTTTGTAATCAAGGGCGCTCGAATCTTCTGTGTTGGCGATTCTTGCCAATCAAAATTTCCAAGCGTCTTAGAGTTTTCTGGAAGTTCAGCCTTGTGTCGATTGTTTCTATTGTTCTCCTCAAAAGTCTGATCTCAGCATTATCAACCTGGTAAGAATTTCTTCTTGTTTCCATGAACTTCTTTATAACTTCCTTCAGTCTGTGATCTAACTGTAATCGGATGATCTTCAAAGTTCCATCAGAATACTTACCAATTTCTTCAAATCTGAGAAAACGTCTGACACCTGATTGATCTCTATACACAATCCCATAAGGGTCTTCTACAATAGAAAAGAGAGGATAGCTGTCAATGTTTGGCAAATCTCTATCAGGTCTTTTCACATTGACTACTGGCTGGAAGCTTTCAACAGCAAGCTGGAAGTCAAAGCATCTATAGAATCTGACTTGACGGCGTAAGAAACGCTTGACTGCTTCCAAAGCCCTGAGGATATCATCAGTACGAATAGTCATGTCTCGAAATTGATGATAGATTACCTCAAAGTCATCAATAGATAGATCATTAAAGTTTGCTTCAGAAAACCGACATCTTTGACAATCTTGACGTTCAACATAAAATATTGGATACCAAATTCTGACAAAGTTAGCTATCTCCACCTTAAGTACCCTTACGATTCCATGCTTCGAGAACACCAGAAGTCTTCCTTGACGAATACACTTGATGAACATCAGATATTCGTACTGATACCAATCAGGCTCCTTTTCAATACCCAGAATTGCATGAATATTCACTCTTCTTCTTTTCTTGACATAAAAATTCCATTCAGTGTCTTCAAGAAAAGCAGACCTCATTCTGGTTACTTGGTATCTTTCTTCAAGTCTTTGCATTCGTTGCTGTCTATTCAATGCGGGACCTGGTTGAAGAATGCTAGGTGGAACATTTAGAGATTGATCAGGAATTTCTGAGTTAGCTCTAGACGACTCACCCTGAATAAATGTTCTTTCTGAAGTAGTGGTGGTCAGAGCTGGAACAACAGGAACAACCGGGGAACTTGGTTGAACTGGAACTTCTGGAGCTTGAACTGGAGAATGTACTAAAGGAGATTGATGACCAAAATCTTCATTGTCTGATAAATCTCCATAAAGCATGTTGACAACATCATTATCTTTCTCATCAACTTCAACATCAACTTCTGTATCAGATATAACTATGATATCATCTTGATCTTCTTCTTTAATCTTCCAAAACTTATCAAATTTCCTTTGAACATCATCATCAGAATCAATCTCAACATAGTTAGAGAAGAAATTACGCATATCATCAAAGTCTTCAGACTCATGCACGTTTGAAGTCTTAGGACATCCAGTTGAAACAGGTGCAGAATCTGGATCAACATATACAACTAGTTGCAGATTATTTATGTTCACATGCTCAACATAGTTAATATCTGAAGCCATAGCCATCAAATCAACTTCATTTAATAACTCATCAACTAGATTTCCCGGATCAACTTCTTCATCTCTTTCCTCATTCACCCTTTCTTCAATAACATTTTCAGTTGTCTCTTCATTCACACTTTCTTCAACTCTTCGTCTCTTAGAATTCTCCCCCTCATGAGCTTGATGACCCGGATCATCTTGGTCATGTCTACTCTTAAGAGACGAACCAGCAGCAGATTGGCAAGTTTCTTCATGTGAAGCCACTCTTTCAGAAAGCGTAGAAAGGGCATCTGTCATCAACTTTAAGCCCTTCTGAATTTCAGTGAAACCATCTTTAACCTCAGTTCTGAAAGATTGGAACTCATTCACCAATGAAGATACACGAGGATCAGAAACTGGTGTCGGGGTAGGAGTAGAAAGCGGAGGCGGTGTTGGTTGAAAATTTCGAAGCAGAAAAAGAAGATCTTTATCTTGATGCTCCGGAGAAGACATAGATAATAATCGCGCGTAGAGCATATCAGAAAGTTCTGAAATTGGAATATCCTGAATACCCTGTTGCTATGTAGGTGGAGCTTGAACTGAAGGCTGAATTAGCGGTTGAGTTGGCGGTTGAGAAACTAGTCGACTTGAAGGCTCCCGAATAATAACACCCGTCGGTCGTCTAAACGGAATATCAACTGGAATCTCAGGAATATCTGATACTTTCCCTTTACCCTTCAGCATCGCCTTCATTTTGAGTAACTGCTCATTCTTTTCGGCATCCATTCGGTCATTCATCGTCTTCAATAACTCATCAAGTGTCATTGTGCCCGACGTTCCTTGAACTGTCATAGTTGCTTCTTGACCTGTGATATTTCTATCAGATGCTCTAGTAGCTCGAAGATCAAGTTCATCTACCTCAAAATTTGCCACATTTGTATTTATCAGAACGGTATCTGTCGTGTCAACCGTATTGCCTTCCGATAAATTTGTTCCAGAAACATGTGTGACCTCAACTGTAGATTCTCGAAAGACAGATTCACCAAAATCCATATCTCCATCATTTCCACCAATATCATCATCATCAACATCTTCATCATCCGCTTCGTCATCATCATCATCACTTTCAGAACTACTGGAGACAACATCTTCTTCACTTTGAAGTTGTTGTTCTTCTTGTTCAGATTCTGCTTGAACATCTTGCACTTGAAGTTCTATTCCATGTTCTTCATAGTATTCAATAACCTCTTCATCTTCTGGATCTGCATATGTCTGAATAAGCTCCGGTGGAATAGGCATAAATTGATCAAATGAACGTTTATGCCTGTTGATATAACTCATTTAAAAATCAGGAGCTTGAACCCAGTTATGTCTTCTTGGAATGTCTCTATTACTCCTTAGCATGCTCCAAACAATTAGCTCCATAAACCGAATAAATGGTATAAACTTCCGTTCCTTGAACGTGCCTTTAGAATACACAAGTTCACACAACTCGGTCCAAAAGATAAGAGCATAATCCACATGCAAATCATGTATAATAGCATGAAAAAGACGTAAGTAGTGAAGACTGGCGTTATCTGTACCAGAATGTTTGGAAGTCAAACATCTGTTGATGACTGAGCACAACGCATACCAGACTGGTGGAAGACGTGCCTTCTCGAATTGACTAACCATAGTCAAAGTGACAACATATCCTAAATCTCGAATCCCAGCTAAAATCTCTTCTTCTGGAGGATAATCATCAAAATCTGTGTGTCCCGGTCTCGAATCAGCTTCTGGAAGACGAAGTATTAAGCGAAGACGACGATAATCAAGAAAAGTCTCAAACTGATCTATCTGAATTGAGAATCGAGGTAGTGAAGCATTATCTATCTTTCTGATCGAGTGCCAGGCTTGTTGCAGATAAACTTCAGGAATTCCATGACGTGCCGTTAACGCATAACTGATTGGATGACCTCGAAGAATGGAAAGAATAATCGGATGGATTCTCACTCTGTCAAGATTGACATAGTGATTGTTTGGCTTGTAAGGCAATACATACATTCCGCGTGGAAAAACATCTTCCGGAGAACTCCTTCTGGCAGACAAATCAGCACCCGAAGAAGGAACAGAAGGAAGAGGTCGATCTCGAGAAGCATGATCAGATGGTTGATTCTCATCCTCGTGAACCTGATCATCTGGATTGTCATTTAAATCCATGTATCCCCTAAGACATAGGCAAACAAGGTATAAAACATAAGCAAGAAACACTATGAAAGAAAATAGAATAAAAAAAATTGTGAAATAAAAAAAAATTCTAAGTCTAAAATGCGCCATAGTTTGTGGCGCAATGCAAGAAATGCGCGAGCTGAAGTGGCGCAATTCAAAGTTAGACAAAATCCAATAGAAACTCGCCATAAGCACTAGCGCAAAGTGAGAATTTCGCTACCAGTTGTGGCGCAAAGTGGGAATTGCGCTAAAGACAATGGCGCAATTCTCACTTGAATCAGATTTTTGAAAAACGCGAAATTCGACAAACCAAATCAAATCCAAAAATTAGGCATAACAGAGATGTTTAAATGCATCGATTCAATATCTAAACACAATGTAATCATAAAACGATCCTAAACAAACTAAACTGAAACCCTAATTTCTTGAAAAACTAAAATCAAAGAACTGATAAAACAGTTCGCAGATAAAGTGCGACTGATCTTCGCAAATCGAATGAAGTATATGAAATTAAGTTTGAAATCGATTAAGAAATGACAAACTAACAAGGAAGAGGGGTTCGAAATCATACTTGGAATCGATGAACACACTGAATTGCAGCTGTTGAATTGAGGACAGAGAAAAATGGGTCGTGAAAAGGTCAGAGTGAAAAACGCAATTGAAAGATGAAATAAGAGTCAAATAAAGTCAAAACCTATATAAACCCTTAGAGAAAACAACTTTTAATTTAAATTGCAAAAACACTTAATTAAAGTGATTTGCACCACCTAAGGTCGCGCAAATCTTGATTTGCACCACTAAGGGTAGCGCAAATCAGACTTAGATTCATTTTTTAAAAATTAAAAAAAATGTTTTCTCATTTTAGATTCATTTCACTCCCCCGACACAAATGCATTAGATATCCTCATATTAAAATCGCATTTGGAGAACTTACCTGAAGAAAATCTCAGAAACCCATACCTGCTCAATCTTTGTATTTTCGGATACGTACCATTCAGCAGAGTGTGCTCCCCCTCAAATAGAGAATCTATGATATTTCTTCCGTTCAAAATAATATCTCATGAACTCTCTCCCCCTCAGAATTAGCTTAACTTTTGAAATCGCTCCCCCTGAAAATCACACACAGTATAACTCCACACATCACAGTATGAAAACATTTCATGTAAAACATCAGTTATGGAAACTTAAAAACATTAAATTATATAACATAACTACTAACTATAAAATGTTTGAACACCGAACAAATAAGATTCAACTCAGTGAAAGTAGACATGTTTTTCAAACAAATGACATCAAATGCATGCTTTTGGATTCAGAAACAAGTCATGCTTGCATATCAAGTTACAATTTGTTTAGTTTCAACCATTTATTAGGTGTGCTAGCATGTGAAATATGATTAGCAACAATAAAATGCACTTCTACAACCTATAAGAATACTTTGCTCTTACTCACACTATATGACTGAAATCAGAATTTCCACAAATTTGTAAGTTTATCGCGACATTGTAATTTCCCCAAGATTTAAGAGATGTGTGCTCATTGGCATCTTTTATTTTGTACACATTGGCATCTTTTTATCAAAAAGGGTTATTAAAACTAAGATACACCGTAAACGTAACTTTCTATCTGGTTCTATAGCAGGATTTGGATCAGCCAATCCCAGACCAGTTGGCCTTAGGGGCTAGGTGTCGAGCACCCCTTGGAACTTACTCTCCCAAACCAGAAAGGCTACATCGATATATCCTAATCCCATCTGTACCAGTAGAACATGGCTTGGTTATAAAACTTTGTGCTTCCCTCATATTTTCATTTCCATTCTTCATTCTGACAATTAGGCTTTGTGAGCATCGTATTCTATATAAGTCTAGATTTACACTGTTTTGCGCATATATCAAAATTTCATTCATGTTTTGCTGACCTTTCGATTTATTTCAGAAGCGAAAGTTGAAGCAAATAAAACTCAGATATCACAAAACTACTTGTAAAATCACCCTTGACACACATTTTATTCATTGAATGAAAATAGAAATATTTCCACTTCATTGAATTAAATTTGTGAAGGTTCAAACTTTCAAGTTCAACATGCCGAGTTTTGATAAAAGAAAATTAAAACGCTTTTCATCCAATGCCTTGGTGAAAATATCGGCAAGTTGATAGTCAGTAGGTACGAAATATAATCTGATTGTACCGTTCTCCACATGATGTTTTATGAAATGATATCGCATGTCGATGTGTTTAGTCTTTGTGTGCTGAACCGGATTGACCGAATATATCAGAATTGTCTTGTACAGCAACCCATAATCTTGTAACCGTGTCTTCATCCAAAGAACCTGAGAACAGCAACTGGCGGCGGCCACGTATTCAGCTTCAGCCGTTGAAATTGATACACAGTTCTGTTTCTTTGACGCCCAACTAATCATCCTATCTCCTAGAAATTGTACATGACCCGATGTACTTTTCCGGTCCAGTTGACTTCCACCATAATCTGCATCAGAATAAGCAGTTAGTTTATACTCTGAACTCTTTGGATACCACAAACCTAAATATGGAGTTCCTTTCAGATATCTGAAAATTCGCTTGACTGCCATCCGATGAGATTCTTTGGGTTTTGCTTGAAATCTGGCACACAAACATGTAGAGAACATGATGTCTGGCCTACTAGCTGTTAAGTACATTAATGATCCAATCATCCCTCGGTATTCTCGAACATCAACTTCTTTGCCATCTGGATCTAGACCTAGCTTTGCACCATGAGCCATCGGAGTACGAATTGTAGTGCTCTTATCCATTTTGAATTTCTTCAAAATATCAAAGACATACTTTGACTGGTTGATAAAGATTCCATCAGGTAATTGCTTAACTTGAAGTCCAAGGAAAAAATTAATTTCCCCCATCATGCTCATTTTAAACCTGGAAGTCATGAGATCAGAAAACCATGTACTCAAAGATTTGTTAGTAGCACCAAAATAATGTCATCTACATAAATTTGTACTAAGCAGATATCATGATTTTCACGATAAATGAATAAAGTTGTGTCAATAGCTCCCTTGATAAATCCAGATTCTAGCAAGAAGGTTGACAATTCGTCGTACCACGCGCGCGGTGCTTGTTTCAGACCATACAAGGCCCTATCAAGACAATACATAAAATAAGGTTTATCTTGATTAATAAACCCCTCTGGTTGGGATACATAAACTTCTTCTTTAAGTCCCCCGTACAGAAAAGCTGTCTTGACATCCATCTGATATACGGTAAAGTCTCGATAAGCTGCAAAAGCAAGAAACATTCTGATAGCTTCTAATCTTGCAACCGGCGCGTATGTCTCATCATAATCTATACCTTCTTGTTGTCGATAACCCGTCGCTACCAAACGAGCTTTATTTCTCACAACAATACCATCTTTATCCTTTTTGTTCTTGAAAATTCACTTAGTGCCGATTATGCTTTTTCCTTTAGGCCTTGGAACAAGTCTCCACACCTTCAATGCTTCAAACTGATTTAACTCTTCCGGCATGGCAATAATCCAATCCGGATCATTCAATGCTTCAGATACCTTCGATGGTTCAACATTGCTTAAGAAACAAGCGAATAAGGTTCAGATATTTCTGCTTCACTTGAAGAAACAGGTATCACTTCTGGAGCTGGAGGAGATAACTCAACGACACTCTCAGATTCAGATTCTGGAACTGATGGTTGATTAACAATCGGATTTTGGTTTACTTCCTCATTAGGTTGAACAACTTCAGTTTCTTCTTGAATCTGAGATGAATTCATTTCATCGATTGTCACCGGCTCCACAACTTCAGGAATCACTTGTGGTTCTTCAGTAACCACAGTTTGATCTTCAGTTGCCTCGTGTTCAGGAACGACTGGAACTACATCATTGACAGAGTTAGTTGCAGCGGAATTAGAAGTAGATGCATTCACAGTTTCCTGATTTGACACATTAGAAATAACATCAGTATTAGTAGAAGGCACATCATTATAAAAATACTCAAATAACAAATCAAGATCAGATAGTGTATTAGAAATCAAATTCGGATCCTGAGTTGTTGGTTGTGGAATAGGTTCTGAACCGATTTGTCCAGAAGCTAAAATTCCTGTTAAATCGGGTTCTGGTCCTGTTTGGCCGGAAACCATCTCTTCAGATTCATCAAATTTGAAATTTACGCTTTCCACCACCTTTCTAGCTGAAGTTAGATACACTTTGTATGCGGCTGAAGTAAGAGCATAACTAAGAAAAATTCCTTCATCAGCTTTCGGACTAAACTTGTTCAGATTTTCCCGATCATTCAACACAAAACATATGCACCCAAAAGCTCGGAAATATTTGACATTTGGTTTGATGCCATTTATAAGCTTATAAGGAGGTTTGTTGAATCGTCGATGAAGGATAGACCTGTTTTGTGTGTGACATGCTGTAGACACTGCCTCAGCCCAATGAGATAAAGGAAGACCGGAATAAGCCAGCATAGTACGAGCAACTTCAACCAAGGTTCCGTTTCGTCTCTCCACAATACCGTTCTGTTCAGGGGTTCTTGCAGCAGAAAACTGTTGAGTAATACCATTTTCGTCATAGAACGCTTGTAGAACACTGTTCTTGAATTCAGTACCATTGTCGGATCTAACGACTTTCACTGCCTTTTGCTTATTATTCTGAATGGTCTTGATGAGATTGATAAGGATTGCTGGAGTTTCATCTTTTGACTTCAGAAACTTCACCCAAGTATATCGTGAGTAATCATCAACCACCACCAACACGTACCTTTTCTTCCCAATACTTTTAGTCTTCATTGGCCCACACAAATCGACATGTAAAATATCAAGAATATCCTTCGTGCAAAAATCAGGTTTCGGCTTGTGAGGAACTTTCTTCATTTTGCCCTTTTCACAATCTTGGCAGAGATGATCTTTTTGAAAACTCAGTGATGGAAGACCTCGAACCAATTCACTTTTGGCTAACTTATCCATGTATCGAAAGTTGAGATGAGCCAGTCTTCTATGCCATAGCCAGCTTTGTTGTGTTGTTGCTTTTGACAAAAGACAGATATCCGAGGGAGTGTTAATAGTTGAGAAATCGATGGTGTATAAATTGGATTTCCTTTTTCCAACTAGTAACTCTTTTTCGTTGTCATTCTTCACAGCAACTCTTTTGGACTTGAAGCTGACTTCTAATTCTTTGTCGCAAAACTGTCCAATGCTGAATAAATTGTGGCTTAGACCTTCAACATAGCTCACTCTTTTCACTATGATATTTCCTTGAAAAAGATCTCCATATCCAAGAATGGGTGATGTTGCGCAATTACCAAACTTGACACGTCCACATGACTTTTGCTTTAAAGTTAGATAATAAAGACTTATTGCCAGTCATATGTTTGGTGCATCCAGAATCAAGATACCACAAACGACTTGGCTGCAAGTAAGCACATCAAACAAATTTAGGTACCCATATAGATTTGGGTCCTTTGTTGTTAGTCCTTTTCCTTTTAAAATCTTTATTATTATAATATGCATGTGAATTATAAAACGAATCGTGAACAAAATCAGAATCGGAATTATAAAAATTACCACCAGAATTACAACTTGATGAGCAACAAAAACCATCATTTGCTTTATTGAATAACGCAAAGAATTATTACAATTCTTATTATTACAAGCAAATGAGTTCTTATTACAAACATTGTCATCTATGTCACTCGAGTCAGTTGTTGAAAATTCTGGAGGTATGCTTTTGATTTTCCAGATTTGCTTTCGCCGCATGTTCACAACCCTATCTGAAAAAGTAGAATAAGAAGAATCAGAGACATTTTCAGAAATAGGGGTTTGATTCTTTTATTTCTTTGACTTCTTTGACCTTCTTCTTTTATGACGATTAGAATTATAAAAATTTGTATTTATCGTAAAAGTATCATCTATTTTCTCCGATTTAATTACAGATTCAGAAGAGAGAATTTTATTTAAAAAATCAATCTTTGAAACAGTTTCCTTTTCTTTTTCCCCGGAGTTATTTTCTTTCTCATTTTCAGATTTATTGGTCTCAGAATCAGTTTCAATATTAGAAGAGGAAAAGTTTTGGTTTTGATCAACATCCATTTTATCATCTTTAGAATCTACTTGTACATTTTCTTTTATTTAAAATTTCTAACTTAGATTTAAGATCAACGATTTTATTTTCAAGACTAACGATTTTAGCTTCTAATACTAAAGGAGGAATATATCTTTTAGTATCATACAATACTTCGGACTTATTCTCCTTATTAGTATTATTAGCATATATATCAAAATAATCGTTTGATAAAGAATCTTTGTTAGAAACAAATGGAAGTTGCATTTTAGTAGTAAGTTTCCTTTTCTCTTCTTCTATTTTTGAAACTTCCTCATCATTTGTCAAATTAATCTTAAATTGAGAAGCATATCTACCAAGATGTAGAAAATCGAATTCATATAAAGTAGGAACTTTCGTTTTAGCCTCATCTAAAAAATGTGGATTTTCAAATCCGAGTCCCCATTTCTCCTTTATAGACGTATAACTCCTTGGTTTATTTAAATAAACTGTTTGTTCCGATTGACCTCTTACATATAATTTCTCTTCTAATTCTGAAAATTTATCAGAAAAAGTATCTTTCATTTCGGTCATAGTCTTCAAAGATTCAATACACGATTTGTTTGTTTCTTCTAATTCTTCTATTTTCCTTTGCATTTTATCTTTTGTGTCAACCAAAATCATCTTTTCATCTTGAAGATTTACATTAAGCTTTTTAATTGATTTTGATTGATCATTATTAATTTCTTTTTCAGAAATATGTTTTGAACGAAGCGTACGAATAGCATTTACGACCATGTTCATTTGAGATAAAAGAAAGTCATAATCAAATTTAGAAGGTACCTCAGATTCATCGCTTGAGCTCTCTTGATCATCCACCTCATCATCACTTGCATCATCTCCAATAAAGCACAAATCGGCCGTTTCCTCATTCTGGGTTTCATCATCAGAATAATCCAAAAAGTATTTTTCTTCAACAAGCAAGGTTGTTCCATTCTCCTTCTTCTCGGCCAATTCCAACTTCTTTTTGTAATAAGATGAGTCATGAGCCACTTTGATTTTGCATTCTCTAGCCATATGCCCCGTTTTGCCACATTTAAAGCAAGTAACTACCTTTTTCTCATCTTCCTTCCTTTTCTCAGATTGATTGGTAGTATCGAATTTTGGGACATAAGGTTTTGCACTACCACTCTCTTGATTAAATTTCCTTGAACCCGAAGTATATCTCAGATTGTTCGATCCCGATCTATTTTGATACTTCTTCTGAAAATGTTGAGTGAGAAGTATCATGGATTTCTCTAGCTCTTCACCATCATCTTCGACATTCCCATCATATGCACTTTCCATCAAGCTCTTCTCGGCAAACTGACTTGCTAGTAAAGCAATCGGGTCAATCGTCTTTCCTTTGTTTTTCTTATCCATCTTAGCCTTTTTCCCTTGACCATCTCTTCATCAGTCATTAGAATCTCGTATAACTCTTGAATCTGCATTGTTGAAATCCTCACATCATTTCGAAGCCTATGACAAGATTTGTTCCACTCCGGTTGAAGAGCATTTAAGAACTTCAAGTTCTCCTCTAACTCAGTCTTGGTAACTTTAATCTTATAAAGATCATTCATTACCGCCCAAAATCTATCAAAGACGCTCTTCAAAGACTCATTCTCTTTGGCTTTAAAACCTTCAAAATTATTCATGAACCGTGTTTGTCTAAGTTGTGTAGCAACCGCGGATCCTAGCATAATCTTCTCAAGTTGAGACCACATCATTGTTATATTATTCTTATAACAATCGATTCTATTGTAGATGTGATTTGGGAGTGCTAGAATGAGGAATGACTTTGCCTCCCTATCTCCTTGAGATCGCAAATTTTCTTCCGGCGTATAATCTTCGGGTTTCTTAAGAGTTCTTGTAGCCGGAGTGGTTGCAGTTGCCGGAACATTCACATATGGTTTGACAAACGGACCTTCCAAAAGAGAACGCATGATGTTTTCTCCATTGTTTTGCGTCTCAACAAAATTAATAAAATGGTCTTGCCATTGAGAGAATTCGTTTTCGTTAATAAGAACCGGAGGCCTCGTGTTAGACCCCAATGACATCATAATATCGTTCTTATACTGATTTTCTTGAAAAGCCATGGTCAAAACAGATTGTAGAAACTGAAAAATCCCGAAAAAATTCTAAGACAGAAACTCTCCAGAGGCAGTGGCGCAAAGCTCAAAATGCGCCAAAGAGGGTGGCGCAAAGTTCACTTAGAAAAAATCGAAACTCTGAAACTTCTCTGTAGTAAGCAAAAAGTACCAAATGCGCTATAGGCATTAGCGCAAAGTGTCAAAAATCGCTTCAGTTGGTGGCGCAAAGTGTGGCGAGATTCTCACTTGATAGATTCAAGTGAGACTAGAACTGTGGATGGCGCAATTGCTGGCGCAATGTGATATGAACTGGCGCAATACTCAGATCTAGCGCAATACTCACTGATTCGATCAAAACCCACTGAAACTCAAAATCCCTGAATCTAACTGTTACAGAAGTGTTCGAAATCGAAATCCTAGCACAAGATCTTCAAGAAATTTCGTCTGAAAACCTCTGAATACACGTCTGAACAGATCGAGCAGAAGAAAAATCGCACACAATCCAGAAAACCACAAAACCTTCAAATTGATGATCCAAAACTCTGAATTGGCTCTTGATTCGTGAAACAAAGATGATCTACTAACAAAACCGAATTCTCAGAACCAAAACGCGAACAAATTCGATCAAAAATCACCAAAATTTGATAGAAATCTAAGAAAACGAGATTTTCATGAAAAATTTAAGAAAATCGATCAAATTCTCTTCAGAAATCACCAAATTCGTATGATTGATCAGTAGAAATCCTTCTCTAAATCTTGTTCTTGCTCTGATACCAATTGTTATTCCAAGATCAAACAAGAATAGAGATAGAAATCTAGAGAGAGAAGTACGTCATCTATTACTCTCAATATGTGAAATGTTAGATACAAAAGCTTAACACAAGGGTTTATATACCCCTTGACTAGACATAGTCAAACTACACTTATTACAAAAGCATTACATAATAAGCCTTGATTACAACATAAATGTAGCATTAACAGTTCCAACAAGAAGTTCTATTCCTTTCTCGGTTTTGACACAGCATCTTGTCTTCTTGAAGTTCACCTCCAAATCCTTATCACAAAACTGTCCTATACTGAAAAGGTTGTGCTCCAATCCTTCAACATAGTTGACCTTCTTTATCGTAAGATTGTCTTGAATGATATCTCCAAAACCTTTGATATGAGCAATCTGATTGTTTCCAAATCTGACACGACCAAGATCTTTTTCCACAAAATTGTTTAGCATGTGTCGTTAACCTGTCATATGCTTCGAACATCCCGAATCTAAGTACCATAACTTATGTTTCTGCATCAATCAAATTGAAACAGTTTTAGGTACCCATTGAATATTGGGTCCTTTTTGGTTAGCTTGAGAAGACGTGATTTTAGATTTTTGTATCTTCTTCTTTTTCTTCAAATTTGACTTTCTTTTACCACTTGGGATAAAGTAAGAATTATCCCAACAACAAGAACCAGGCATAGCAAACGCACATTCATAACCACAAACAGAGCAAAAACATTCACCATTTTTAAAATCCAACAATTGGTCTTTGGAGTAACTTTTGTAAGGCTTTACAAAAGATTGTTTATTTCCCGTACCAAATTGTTTATTATTCGAAAAACTACTGTTTTTAACACTCTGTTTAGTTGAATCAGTCGTTGTTTGCTTTACCCGCCATTCTTGCGCTTTCTTCTCCGAATTCACAAAATTATCTGAAAGAACAGAAGATTTAGAGTTAGAATCTTTAGAACTCTGAACTTGAGATTTCTTTGACATTTTATCCTTCTTTCTTTCCTCTAAAGGTGGTTTCTTTGTGTTTGAACACTCACCTTTATAGAAAGTACTCGAAGATTTTTCTTTGTTTATATAAGAAACAGATGTTATTAAAATTGGACTTTTCTGAGATGATTGAAATGAAAGACTACCACATTGAACACATTCGAGATTCTTTCTTGCAAGAGTCAATAGATCTGAAACATAAGTCTTTTCACTTTTATTGCATTTTATACAAGAATTATTGACTTTAGGTTCAGAAGTAGTATTCAACTCAATCTTCTTAGAATTCCTTTTCAGGTCATCTTTCCTTCTTCTTTCCTTCTTCTTTCCTCTTTTTCTTCAGAAATAATAAAATCAGTATGGTCCGGAAGTTTCTTTGAGAAATCAAATTCACAATCTTTTCCTTTTTCATTTTCTATTGGTTTTGACTTGGTTTCAAAAACTTTCTCATTTGGTTCAAAATCACAATCCGAATCAGAATCGGCGTTGTGAACTTCAAAATCCTTGGTGGACTCAGGTGAATTCCAATTTTTGAAAGCATTTTCTTTTCTTTCTTTTGCTAATTCCTTTTCTAACGCATCCACCTCTTGAGAAAGCTCAATTATTCTCATTTCATAAGAATGTTTCTCATTTTCAAAAATTACTTTCTCAATTTCAAACTATGCTCTTTCAAGATTGAAAGAATCTTCAAAATCAGACATTATATTAGGTTTTTCTTCTTTCAAATATTTTTCTAATGTCATCACTTTTTGAGAAAGTTCACAGTTTTGTTCTTTAAGAAAGTTGCTTTCTTCTAGATTGAACCAGTTTTTCAAAGCAAATTCTTTTCTTTCGTTTTCTAACACAATCTCTAATTCAGCTTTTGTCTTTAACAAATCAGTCAACTTCTTTTCAAATGAATTGATTTGGTTTACAAAGTTGACTTTCTCATTTTCCAAATTGGTATGCTCAGAAAGAAGAATATTCTCAAGATCTACCACTTTCTTTGAAAGTTTGATACATTTGCGATCAATCTTTTGTTTTGAATCAAAAATACTCTTTGTTGATTCAGAAAACTTTTTAATCAAACCGTGTTCAATTCTACCAGTTTCCTTTTTCACCTCGTCATTGAAACTAGAAGATATTTCCTTAAAAGTAGTTGAAAAAATAGTTGAAAGGAGATCATTTTCATAATCATATTTGATCCTTTGTTCAGCAAGAGAGATTTCCAATTCAACAATTTTCCCTTCAAGAACTAATGTAGGAACATATTTCTTTGTTTCAACAACTTGATTATTAGTAAATGGCGTTGTAGCATTTATGTCAAAATAATTGTTTGGAAGTGGTTTATCTAGATTGTCGAGAATCTTCAACGTCTCATTAGTATAGCAAAATGGAAGTTGGATATGAGTTGTTAAAGATCTTTTTCTTTGTTCCTCTAGTTGTGTTTCCTTTTCATCAGTCCAATGAATTTCAAAATCGGGTCAATATCGTGCGTACCTTAAAAATTCGAAATTATACACTGTCGGCACTGCAGCGATAGCTTTGGCTCCATATTTTGGACATTCGTAACCAAGTCCCCAATATTTATTGACATTGTTTACATGTCTTGGCTTGTTCATGAAAATTGTTTGATCAGTTTGACCTCTCAAATAAAGCTTCTTTTCCAAACTTTCAATTTTGTTTAAAAATTATGAATTCTTTTCTGAAAGATTTGTCAAAGAAAAATCACTTTCTTTATTCTTTGATTCTAAATCTTTGATTTGCTTGTTCAATTCTGATAATTTAGAATCAAGAACTAACTTTTCTGATTCAAATTGATCATGTTGAGCTTTGAGATTTTTGATTTCAGAACATTTGTCTTTTATCTCAAATTCAGCATTATCAACCTGTTGTTTCAACTCACTATTTTTCTTTCTTTCGTTTTGAAGAGTTTTTGTTAACTCTTCAACACATGGTTCCATTACTTCAAATTCACGAAATAAACTAGCATACCCTTCTTCAGAACATGCTAATTTATTTAGTGTGTCATTCAGTTCATTACGCAAATTTATGACTTCTTGATTTACTGATTCAGGTAAAGGAAAAGAATTTACCTGTGAGGAAGTGTCAGACTTATCCTCGTCGTCAGAATCGAATTCTGCTTGGCACATATTTGCATGCTATTCATTTTCTCCCTCGTCATCAGAATAATCAAGAAAATACTCTTCCTCCACCATAAGAGCTTTTCCATCTTCCTTTTGTTGTGCAAGAAGCAACTTTTGTTTGTAGAAATCCGTGTTCTTTACTACCTTCTTTCGACAATCTCTTGCATAGTGACCTGGAGTTCCACAGTTGTAGCACTTTTGAATCTCCACAACTTTCCTATCTTCGAACTTTTTCTCCATGTTCTCATACACCTTCTTTCCTTCAGCTTTCTCCGATCTTTGCTCAAATCTTTTATCAGTATTCTCAACTCTTTGCTCCCCAGAAGGTTTCCTTTCATAATTGTTGTTCTCAAACTTTCTCGAACCAGATGTATACCTCAGATTGTTGTTTGATGACGGAGATTTGTAAAACTTCTTTTGAAAGTGTCTTGTGAGAAGAACCAAAGCTTGATGTAATTCAACACCATCATCAGAAATATTTCCCCTGAAACCTGTATCAAACATTCCAGATTCATCAGATGTAAAACTGTTCGGTTGTACCTCGGCTTGTAGTGCAATCGGTTCTTGAGATAAATCTTTCTTCTTTTTCTTATTCTTCTCCTCTCTTATCTCATCTATTTCTTCCTCATCTTGCAAGATAATCTCATACAGCTCATGTAATGGCATAGTGGAGAGTCTCGGATTTTGTTTCATCTTTCTAGCCACACTCTTCCACTCGGGTTGTAGTGAGGTAAGAAATTTGACATTTAATTCAATCAGATCCTTTTGACTTTGTTTTTACTTAGCTCATTAAGTAAAATTATGAATCTGTCGTATGTGTCGTGAAGTGACTCATCTTCCTTAGCCTTAAATTCTTCATACCTATTGATGCACATAGTAATTTTCATCTGATTTCCAATTTGAGACCCTTGTAACATCTTTTCCAACTGCATCCACATATTGTGTGTTCTATCTTTGTAGCTATCAATCTTGTTGAACACCTCATTCGGAATCCCCATAATCACATATGATCTTGCCTTCTTGTCAGCATCGTATCTTGATTTTTGATCAACATTGTACTCGGAAAGAGGAACCAATCTCATATCTGCGTCTGGTGCACCCTGAACACGATAATCCTTAAGAACAGGTTTCATTAGACCATTATGAAGAGAATCTATCAAGTGATCACCATTTGATTGTCGTTCAAGGAAATCTTCAAACCTTCCTTTCCATTGTTCATACTCTTTTTCGATCAAAATCGGAGGTCTAGTATCACTTCCCAAAGAGTTCATTATGTCGTTTCTATTCATCTTGAAAAATTACTTGTATTGATCTTTACACAGAAAAGTGAATTTGTGAAAATTTGACAAACTGTCGGGCAACAGTGTACGACTGTCGTATAGAACGTGAAGTGAACAGTAACTGTCGTATAGAACGTATACGACTTGGGCTTTGAAACAGTAACTATCGTACAACAAGTGTGCGACTTGGACCAACTCTCGTATGAAACTTGTACGACTTGGTTAAGTGAACAGTAACTGTCGTATGGGTCTTGTATGACAAAGTCTCGTGTATAGTAACTCTCGTACAATACTTGTACGACTAAAACTGTAGTCGGGCAAGAATCGTGCGACAGTTATGATGCTAAGTATCGTGCGACAGTTATGAACACCAAGAACATATACACGTACGACAGTTATGAGTTTTAACGAGAAAATTTTCTAAGTGCTCAAAAATCCTCAAATCAACTCCAATTGATTTGAAACTTCGTAGGGTTGGTCGTGAACACAGTCTGAGCAACTTTTGTTCAGCACAAATCACCAAGAAACTAACAGAAGTCCATCAATCGATCTGAACAGTAAACTTTTTCGAAAAACTCAAATCTGCCAAATCCTTCGATTTTGTTGTTTTAAGTATGAATCCTTGCACGAATTGATTCAGATAATCAATTCTAACAAGTCTGTGCCTATAGCTCGATCCAAAACAGCCTCAAATCGTAGAATCCATGTAAAACCCAAAAATGACAAAAAAATGCCCAAAAACTTCAAATTTCTTCACAAATTCGATCTGCTTGGCTCTGATACCACTTGTTATCCCAAATAACAAGTAATCACAATCAAGATGTGTGCAAATCTCTTGTCATCTCTCATTAGAATCAATATCCATGAACAAAGGTGTAGAGAGAAAATACAGAGAGTTTCCAAGATTTTCTATCAAAAATGTTATTGAGAAATGAGCTAAACTAGGCTATTTATACCTAGACTCAATAGTTACAAAAAAACCCCTCAACTTGAATACAACATATAAAATTGACACTAACAATATGAAGCACTGAATAGAAATATCAGTGTTGGTTTTAGAAATTTCCAAGTATCGCTGATAAGGAAGAGATATTCAACGATGCAATTTGTTTTGAAATCTTTCAGTTCTTAGGCGAACATCAGTGAGCAAGAGAGAACATACCTTGATATCAGCGAATCAATTTTGTTCAGAGAGAAGATGATATAATGGGTTATGAGAGTTTGATTTATCCTATCGCTGATCAAATATGAACCGCTGAAGATTTTACTCTTCTAAGTTCAGCATTCCAAGCTCGCTGATGAGAAAGTTGAATCTTGTCTCATCAAGAGGTTTGGTGAAAAGATCAGCTAACTGAAAGTCAGTTGGGATAAAATGAAGTTCTATATCACCATTCATCACATGATCTCTGATAAAATGATACCTGATTTCGATGTGTTTGGTCTTTGAGTGTAGCACTGGATTGTTTGCTATAGCGATGGCACTAGTGCTGTCGCAATAGATTGGAATTTTTTAGAGTTGAAGGTCGTAGTCCAGTAGTTGATTTCTCATCCACAAGACCTGAGAACAACAGCTTCCAGCGGCTACGCACTCAGCTTCAGCAGTTGAGGTGGACACAGATTTTTGCTTTTTACTTGTCCAACTCATCAGCTTTCCACCCAGGAGCTGACAACTTCCTGTGGTTCTTTTCCTATCCAATTTGCAACCTGCAAAATCACTATCTGAATAGGCGATTAGATCAAACCCTGAATCTTTGGGATACCAAAGACCTAGGTTAGGAGTACCCTTAAGGTAACGAAAGATTCGCTTTACAGCGATCAAATGAGATTCCTTAGGTTCAGGTAGATATCGTGCACACAAACAGGTTGCGTACATAATATCAGGTCGGCTAGCTGTAACATATAGAAGAGAGCCGATCATCCCACGGTACCCAGTGACATTAACAGGTTTTTTTTTAGGATCCTTGTTTAGTGTCAGCGGTGGTGCCATAGGGGTTTTCATAGATGAACTCTGAGTTAAGTCAAATTTCTTCAGCATATCTTTAACATACTTTCCCTGATTAATGAAAGTTCCCTTTTCATTTTGTTTTATTTGAAGACCAAGGAAATATGTTAGCTCACCCATCATACTCATTTTATACTCTGCTTTCATCATTTCAAAGAAACGAGTACAAAGGTCAGGGTTAATAGAACCAAATATAATATAATCGACATATATTTGAACAAGAATAATATGACCTTCCACTTTCCTGAAAAATAGAGTTTTATCGATTTTACCACGCTCAAATTTTTCGATAAGGAGATAAGAGGATAGAGTGTCATACCTGGATGCTTAGGATCTGAGAATCCTGGAGGTTGTTCCACGTAGACTTCTTCATTCAGCTTTCCGTTTAGGAATGCTGACTTGACATCCATCTGATAGACTTTGAAGTCTCTGTGTACAGTGTATGCAAAGAATAGACGAATGGCTTCTAGTCTAGCCAATAGAGCAAAGGTTTCGTCATAATCTATACCTTCATCTTGTCTGTATCCCTGAGCAACAAGTCGAGCCTTGTTGCGGGTTACAGTTCCATGTTCATCCAACTTGTTTCGATAAACCCATTTAGTGCCTATCACTGATTTGTCGGATGGTCTAGGAACAAGCTTCCAAACTTTGTTTCTTTCAAATTCAGTCAACTCTTCTTGCATAATGCTGACCCAGTTTGGATCTTGGAGGGCATCATCTGTTTTCTTTGGTTCAATCAGAGAAATAAAGTTAACAAATAAACAAATATTACCTGCACTTCGTCGAGTCTGAACACCAGCGTTTGGATCACCAAGAATTTGTTCAATAGGGTGATTGATAGTCCATCGCTGAGCCGGAGCATGAGTCATAGGCTCAATCTGAACTTTTGGAGGAGCTGAAGATGAGGCTTCAGCAAATTCTGGTATATCAACCAAGAGAGGACGAGGTTTAGATATCATTTCATTCACTGATTGCTGAGAGGTGGATGGTATTTCTGAGAATGAGGGTTCAGAAGCAGGCATAGTGTTAATAGGAACAGCTGAGACCCATGATGTTTCAGCTTCACTAGTCTGCATGTTTGGGATGATAGTAGGACCATCATCTTCAACGGGATGAGTATAAGGAGTGGGAATATCTTCTGAATCACCAAGATGAGAAAACATCCATTGATTCAGTTCTTCAGTATCAGCAGAAGGTCTGGAATTCGCTGAACGGGATTCGTCAAAAGTGGCGTGGATTGTTTCTTCTACAGTTTGTCTTCTACGATTGAAGACTCTGAAGGCTTTTGAAACTGAGGAGTATCCAAGAAAGGCTTTCCAAGGGCATCTCTGTTGTTCAGTATGAAACACTGACATCCAAAGATGTGAAGAAAGTAATTGAAGGCTTTCTCCCGTGGAAAAGTTCATAGCCTGTCTTCTTGAATCTTTTGACTATCACCGACCTGTTTTGCGTGAAACAAGCAGTGTTGACAGCTTCTGCCCAAAACTGAGTAGGCAGGTGAGAATCGATGAGCATTGAACGTGTGGCTTCAATGATAGTTCTATTTCTTTTTTCAGCGACTCCATTTTGCTGCGGTGTTCTCACTGAAGAAAAGTTATGAGAAATACCCTTACTTTTAAAAAAGGAATCAAGAGAACTGTTTTTGAATTCAGTCCCATGATCATTCCTTATTGAGCGAACGGCCATGTTGTTCAGGACTTCCATTTTCCTGACAAAGGTGATGATTTCTTCAGGGGTTTCACTCTTAGAACGGAGAAACATTACCCAGGTATAGCGAGAGAATTCATCAACTATGACCAACGTATATTTCTTCCCAGCGATGGATTGTTTGTTAACAGGGCCAAACAGATCCATATGGAGAAGTTGTAGAGGAGATGACACTGAGGAGACTTGCTTTGACTTGAATCTTGCTTTGGTCTGTTTCCCTTTTTTCACACGCTAAACATAAGGACTCCTTGGCGTATGAGTGTTGAGGTAGACCAGTGACTAACTCTTTAGAAGAAAGAGTATTCAGTGTCTTGAAGTTGAGATGAGAGAGCCTCTTATGCCATAACCAGTTGGCGTCAGATGAGGCTTTTGAGAAGAAACAAGAGTTCTCAGTGGTTGTAGAGTCCATGTTTATTACGTAAACATTTTCCAAACGATAACCGCTGAGAGCTATCTTCTCCTTTTTGTCAGTGACAAAGCAGGATTCCTTAGTGAAAATCACTTTGTTATCCTTGTCACATAGCTGACTTATGCTTAGAAGATTATGCTTCAGTCCTTCAACATATGCAACTCCTCCAAAGGTTGTTGTATCATTTGAGAGTACACCAAAACCTTGGGTATAGCCTTTTGCATTTCCACCAAAAGTCACAGAGGGACCTTTCTCTTCCTTATATTCAGTGAGCAGGTTCTTCTTACCAGTCATGTGTCTAGAGCATCCGCTATCGAGATACCAGATACCCTTCTTAACCTGCAAACAAAGGAAGATTAATTTAACTTTGGCACCCATTTCATCATGGGTCCACATTTGTCAGTGGTGGTAGAAGAAGTGGAAGGTTCAGCAATCTTCGCAGCATTTGAAGATTCAGCTTTTTCGTCAGTCTTCACTTTGGTTAATTTCTTAACCTCAGTGGTCTTCTTTGCCTTGGGGGCAGTAATCTTCACCTTAGCTAATTTTCAGCTTTGGTGGCTGTGGGGCATTTACTAGCAATATGATTTGTAAGTCCACAGTGATAACATTTCCTATAACTAAAAGTAGCTTTAGGATCATTTGCATGCTTACCGGTTAATTTTAAATGAGCAGACCAGCACCAAGTATACCTTTGGCATTGGAAATGGGAGGAACAATCAGTTCTTCAGATTTCTTACCAATAACATTCACTCTGATTCTAGGTGTAGATCGCTGAATGAACTCAGGGGCCTTATTCTTAGAATTAGAGGGATAAGTCACTGAAGCTTTAGAAGCATTCAGCTTAGGTACAAAGGTACCCTTCTGAGGTTTTTGATTGAAAACTTTTTCTTTACCTTTACCTTTAGAAATTAAGGTAGGTTTTTCCTCAGGAATAGGAGGTTTTGAAGAGGAACACTGAGAAGATGAAGTGTCAGGGATAGAGGAGACAAACATTCCAAATTTAAGCATAGAATGGTCAGTGGTTGGTTCTTCAGCGTCAACTATGTAACCAAGACCACGTTTGTCACTCAGAGGAATCTGAGACTTAATTATCTCAGTGATCGTTGTTGAGGATTTATGTTGGTCCCGAAGGCCTATACAAGTTTGTAGAAGGGGGGGTTGAATACAAACACACAGATTTTACTTTTCTAAATTATTTATTGATAAATCATTAACAATTTACAGCTTGTTGCGGAAACAAGATTAAGGATAAACCTAAATCTAAACAAGTTGGAACACTAAGGTTTCTTGCACTAAGAAAGATAAGGAAATTACTAATAATAACCTATCTTGAGATAAGAGATTAAACTTGTCCAGAGTTAGCAAGTTACTTCAAATGAAGTGGGTTCATCTCTTTATATACTGCATGCATTTAATGCAAGTCAGTATACACTTTACACGTGTCATCAGCTGGTTGGTTGCATGTCATTGACCTTGGTTGACAACCTTAGTAGCCGCATGGATGAACAGTGTAGTATCAGAGTGGTTGTACGATTTCAGACAGTCGGAGGTTCTTTTCTGACATTTCGTACGGAGTCGTGCAAGGGAGGTTAAGACAAAAGTACTTTGTACGGAGGACTTCATGATCAGCTTTCGTTGATTCAGCGATTATCATTTTCTATTCAGCGAATGATAAAGTTCAGCGATAACTGAAGTCTTGTACTTGATACTTCACGTTGAGTGGACAAATCTGAGTCTTCGCTGATCCGCATCAGTTCATTAGGAGACTTATCGCTGGTTCTTGAGCTTGATCTTCGACTTCGGCGTAGAACCTTTGTTGACGTGAAACTTGTCTTCAGGGATCATAAGTAAACAACTAACTTATCAGCGATCATCATAATGACTGAACAGACTCAGAGCATTAATGATGAACAGTGTTCGCTGAATGTTTAATTTTAAAAGAGCGAGAGTTCCTATCAGCGGTACTGTAAGATCTTAGTACTTATCAGCGATAGTGAAACTCTGATACATATTGTTTACTTACAATTTTCACTAAGTATATAAGAGAGGGTCATTATCAAATCACTGAGGGTTTGGATCAACAATCTCCCCCTATTTGATTATGACATAGCAACAAAGAAAATTGCTATTTAATGAAAACATAAGGATAAAAAGAACTCAAAAAATATTTGTCCCTTTTACTGTTTTCTGGGATCTTTTCAGTACTGATGGAGTAAAGTACATTCGCTGAAATCTTTCTTTAAAACTTTGAATCAGGTTACAAAGAGAAATGGAAAGATTACAAGTACGAGCGAAATAAATTACAAGTACAGAAGAATAACTGATACAATAGAGAAAAAGGTGATCATATCAGCTTATAAAGGTTATTCCTTGATGAGAAGTTCATCAAGGGTCTTTGATGTGGGGATCATCCAGTCAGGGACATCTTCTCCTTGATTATTTTTCTTCAGAGCTGCTTCAAAAATCAAGGGCTTCAGGTGTCTAGCTTTGATGTTGCGTCTGACTTCACACCAGTATACGAGATCTCTGAGTTGTTCGATGGGAGCGATGTCTAGCTTAGAGATACGTTGAAAGTGATGATTTCCATAGTAATCTAAAAAGAATATACCATAGGGATCACTTACAACTGTGCCAGGAATGAATGTTTCTCCAGGTGGTAGAGAGGTGTCAAGCATTGAGAGATCGGCATCAGGGCCAACAATTTCAGCACGAGAGAAACCAATGCCCGTTTCATTCCGAATATGAGGACCTGAACCAGAGGCTTTCTTTTTCTTATCAGGGACTTTTCTTGGTTGAGGAAGAGTAGGAGGAATATCAACAGCAGATGAAAGCAGGTCGATCTGTTTGTTTAAGATCTTCTCGACATGGCTTTTGAACTTTGAGCGCGATCCCTGAATGGCTAATTTTGTTTCTAACCATTCAGAGAGACCAAACTTTTCTAAGGTAGCAGCATAGAAAGTTTGCTTGGTTTCGTCATCTCTGTAGACGTCCACTTCAACAACAGGAACTTCAGCGTACAGTCTTCCTCTGATGTTTGCCTTGACGATTTTGGATGGTCTAGATCGATAGGTCAGCATTTGTTTAGCCCATTCCAAAGTCGTATCAGAGACCTTAGTCTTTTCTCTAACGATCTCTTGAGCATCATCCCATAGCTGACGTTGAACATCAATGGGAACTCTTTTCAGCTTGGGGTCTTTTATTGATCGTTGAGTAAGTTTGATGGCGTATTCTCTGTCTTTTTCTTCAGCTTCCTTTCTTTTAGCGAGTAGGCGTTCAGCTCTGAGGTGTTCCTGGTATTCATCTTTGGAAATTCTGAACTTTGGAGGAACTGAAGGAAGTTGATCACGCCTCAGAATGATTCGCTGATCCTCGAAGCGCTTTATTATTTCCTTTCTTATTTTCTGATCCTCTTCACTTAGCTTTTGAGGAGCTAAGGAAGGTCTGCGATTGTGCGAGAGTAGCTGTTCTTCAGGTTCATCAGTCTCAGAGATTAAATCTAAGACTGGGATTATTTCTTCAGCAGCAGCTGGTATTATTGGTGAAGTCGCAGTTGTGGAGTCTTCAGCGATATCCTCAAACAGGGGAGAGGACTAGCTGAAACACAGCGATCTTACAAGTAAGAACTTGGGTAGAATCAGATAGAGAGAATTGGTTCAAGTGTATAGGCTTGGGTAGTAGAACTGATAGTGTATGATAGAGGAGGGATGAAGTGAGAGATGTTTATCATACCTGACAAACCGGATTTCAAGCAAGATCATCAGATTGTCATCTTCAGCGACGTTTTTGCCTTTGCCTTTCTCAGCTCCAGAGGCTGAGGGCTTTGTCTTTGTCCACTCCCCTGAAGGTTCATTTATCGAGATTCCCTTAAGAGCTTTGATCTTCTTAGCAGGTTTGACGATAAAGAAGTCATCGTCATCTTCGTCATCATCATCATCATTCTTTGGAGAAGAGGATGGTTCATCATCAGGGATGTCGACGGCTTCATCATCTTCTGCTTCGGATTCAGTTTTCTCAGCTTCTTCTTCGAGTTGCTCCCCCTTAGATACAGAGGCGAGCTTCTCGGTTTCCTCAGGGTTTTCATCTCCCTGAGGTCCAGCGGTGGTTTCTTCAATATTCGTCTTCTCTCCCCTGATAGATTCATCATGGGAAAGGTCTTCAGCGCTCTTGGCGAGGTCTTCAGCGCTCTTCTCCCCCTCCTTTTCATGATGACTGGGGGAGGAATGGGTAGATTCAGCAGCGTTGGTAGGTTCTCTGTCTTCTTGGCCAGAGAGACCTACACAAACTTCAATCTTTGCTAATCTGTCTTCTAGGCCAGAAATAGCAGAATTGATCTTCCCGAGCTCAATGCGATCCGCCGCTGTAAAATGTTCAGATTCAGGTACAGGGGCAGGAGCAGGAGTATTCGCCTTGTGCAGCAGCTGTTCGATCATAGTCTTCATCGAACCAACGTCAGTCTTTACAGAGCTTAAGTCAGTCGTCAGAGTGTTGAGATTTGTTTTCACAGCAGACATATCTCCCTCTAGTGTTCCAACCGATGTCTTCAGCGTTGTTACCTCGCTGGACATGGATGAAACTGAATTTTTGAGAGAGGTGTAGTCTGTGTAGATATCAGCGAGCACCTTGGCGAAGTCGCTGAGAGTTTTATCAACCTGCTTCATGTCATCTGTGGAAGCCTTCTTCTCCACCACCGTTGTCAGCTTGTTCAGATTTTCTCCAGTGTTTGTTACAGCTGTAGAGTTATTGAAGAGAGTAGTGGTGAGACCTGTCAGCTTTGTCTCCACGGACTTCAGAGAGGCGTTGATATCTCCCAAATTAGGACCTGTAACATATAAAAACTTGTGAACAGAGGAAAGCTCAGAAGTTTGGGGTTTAGTCACAGTGTTTATGGGTTGTTGTTTACCTGCAGGAGGATTGGTGAATTCATCGAAATCACGGGTTCCTGAGTAAAGTTCCATGTCATCTTCAAAAGTGCCCATGGATTTTTCTGCAGGTCCTGTCTTCATCATTCCTGGAGAATCAGCTTTAGGTTCCGAAGAAATGATGGCAGCTCCAGTTAGATCTGGAATAGAGACCAAATGAGTGGAGGGAGGAGCGAAGGATAAGAATGGGGGTTGGGTTATGAGTTCAGCGTTGGATTCGCTGAGAATCACTTCATCAGTCTTTTGAGAGACTGAAGGAGGTTGGGTCGGTTCCAAGTTTGTAACCTCGGCGTTTAGAGACGCTGAAGTTGGGATAAAAGGGATGGCTTGTTCAGGTGTGGCAGAGCGTACCACTGAACATTCCTTCAGCTCTGCAGAAGGAGCTGAGGAGTCTTCATCATGAGATTGCTGGGGTTGCTCCTTTGTTTTCTTGATCCTTTTAGAATCAAGTGGGGTAGATGAATGTTTCCTTTTCTTAGAAGGAGAGGATTTTGTGGCCAGGGTATCAGCGATGGGTATTGTCGCTGAAGGAGCCACAGAATGAGAAGAAGAAGGGTTGAGAAGAGTTAAGAGGGTAGAAAGACGTACCTCATTTTCAACAGGTTTGAAGTCGAGTACCTTAGGGCCAATCTGAGAGAGTTTCAGATCGCCCTCTTGCGGGTAGCTGTCCTTCAGGCCATATTGAAAGATAGCGCTGATGAATCGGGGGTAGGGAACCCATGCAGGCCTTTCAGCGGCAGAGTCTACTCTTTACAGCAAGTCATCATAGATGAGAGATGCCCAGTCAATGTGTAGACCTTTCAGCATAGCGTATCCCATAGCTTGCTGAGGTTGAGCGGCTTGATCAGAAGAGCCGGTCTTGGCAGTCATGCAGCTGATAAGGTGAGCGAAGATGAAGTTCATCTCGCTGGGCATTTTTGATTTCTTCAGCAGTGTTAGCTTCTTCTCAGGCTTCTTGTCTCTGCCCATTTCCCATACATAACCCATTGCATCAAAAAATGCAATAAGAGCTTCTTTGTCAGCGAGCTTCTTATGGTCAGGGAAAGGAACAAAAGGTTTTTCCTTTGTAGCGATGGGAAAGTTCAGAGCTTTGCGAATGATGGCAGGTGTGATCTTTATCGTGTCATATTCAGTATCGCAGAGGATACAATCAACTGTTTTGGAGGGATCTTTGGCGGATGGTAGCTGAGAGTGTCTGGCAGAGTACCAGAACTGAGATAGTAGCAGCTGACTTGCAGGGGGTGAAATGGTCAGGGCTGTTGAAATGCAGCAATTCTTCAGGAAATTCACAGCATCTGTCAGATGTGTGACTTGCTTTCGAGGAGGAAACTCGAGAAGCGCAGAAAGGTTGTTTATCTTAGTCCAGTCTAGTTGATCCAGAGTGAACTTAACCTGAGGAGCCTTGATGATTTCCACTTCCTCAGAGTCAGTAGAGATGTTCTCAGCGGTAGTAGGAATGTTAGACGTTGTCATTTCCTGTATTATCAGTTCAACCAAAGATTAACAAATAAGAATAATCTTAATGTGGAAAGATTTTCCATTAAGATGGTTCGAATTTTGTCCATTTCATTCAGACAAAATGTCTTAATGAAGATTAGGGTTTTTCTTGATTTTTGAAACGAAATGTAAAACCCATTTTCTTGTTTTCCAGTTTTCTATGAAGAAATAGATTCTGGAAACGAATGAAGAACAAGTTTAAGATTTTGCATTTAAACTTGAAGAACAACCATGAAATGGTTGTGTTCATAAAACCACGAAAGAAAATGATTTCATTTTACGAAGTTCTTTTGTTTGATCTTGTTAAAACAATGAGAAGATCGGAAACAAGTTATACGCATTCGGTGATAAATAAGAACATATTAACCTTGATGTTTGATGAAGAAGATGATGAACAGTTCTTGAAGTTTTTGAAATCACAAATGCAACAGTGAATTCTTTCTTGCGGAGGAAGATTGATCGCGTAAAAGAAAAATATAAACAAAGAATTTGTTTATATAGAGATTTTAGAAAGAGAAAATCTTGAGCGGGAAAAGATTTTCATCATGACACAGACATGTGTTTGCATTTGATTGGATGTTTGAACGAGACGTGCAAACGTGTGTCAGGAAGAGAAAACGTGCCGGGGTTTTATCCGTTGCAATGACGTCACAACTGTCCTTTCATATTCTTGGTTGTCTCTGAGGTTTTGAAAAACTCAGAGATACTTTTGAAAACATGAAGCACTGAATGAAAATATTCAGTGAAGGTTTTAAGAAATTTCAAAATATCGCTGTTAAGGAAGAGATATTCAGCGATGCATTTTGTTTTGAAATCTTGCATTTTCATGCGATTGTCAGAGAGAGAAAACATACCTTGATATCAGTGAATCAAGTTTATTCAGAGAGAAGATGATAGAATGGGTTATACAAGTTGATTTTATCCTATCGCTGATCAATGTGAACCGCTGAAGATTTTATCCTTCAAAGTTCAGCATTCCAAGCTCGCTGATGAGAAAGTTGAATCTTGTCTCATCAAGAGGTTTGGTAAATAAGTCAGCTAACTGATAATCAGTTGGGATAAAATGAAGTTCTATATCACCATTCATCACATGATCTCTGATAAAATGATATCTGATTTCTATATGTTTGGTCTTTGAATGTAGTACTGGATTGTTTGCTATAGCGATGGCACTTGTGCTGTCGCAATAGATTGGAATTTTGGAGAGCTGAAGATCATAGTCTAGTAGATGATTTCTCATCCACAAGACTTGAGAACAACAGCTTCCAGCAGCTACATATTCAGCTTCAACTGTGGAAGTGGACACTGATTTTTGCTTTTTACTTGTCCAACTTACCAGCTTTCCACCCAGGAGCTGACATCCTCCTGTGGTGCTTTTCCTATCCATTTTGCAACCTGCAAAATCACTATCTGAATAGGCGGTTACATCGAATCCTGAATCTTTGGGATACCAAAGACCTAGATTCGCTGTACCCTTAAGATATCGAAAGATTCGCTTTACAACTTTCATATGAGATATCTTAGGTTCAGCTTGATATCGTGCACATAAGCATGTTGCAAACATAATATCGGGTCGGCTAGCTGTAAGATACAATAGAGAGCCGATCATCCCACGGTACATCGTGACATTGACAGGAACACCCTTAGTGTCCTTATCAAGTGTCAGCGGTGGTGTCATAGGGGTTTTCATAGCTGAACTTTCAGTTAAGTCGAATTTCTTAAGCATATCTTTAACATATTTTCCCTAATTAATGAAAGTTCCTTTCTCAGTTTGCTTAATCTGAAGACCAAGGAAATATGTTAGTTCACCCATCATGCTCATTTTGTACTCATCTTTCATTCTATCAGCGAAACGAGTACAAAGCTCAGGGTTAGTAGACCCAAATATAATGTCATCAACATATATTTGAACTAGAATGATATGACCTTTCACTTTTCTAAAAAATAGAGTTTTGTCAATCTTACCTCGCTCAAATTTTTCAATATGGAGATAAGTAGAAAGAGTATCATACCATGCACGTGGAGCTTGCTTCAAGCCATAAAGTGCCTTATCCAGTTTATAAACATAACCTGGACGCTTAGAATCTGAGAATCCTGGAGGTTGTTCCACATACACTTCTTCATTCAGCTTTCCATTTAGAAACGCTGACTTAACATCCATCTGATGTACTTTGAAGTTTTTGTGTACATCATATGCTAAGAATAGACGAATAGATTCAAGTCTTGCTACTGGAGCAAATGTTTCGTCATAATCTATACCTTCCTCTTGTCTGTATCCCTGAGCAACAAGACGAGTTTTGTTGCGGGTTACAGTACCATGTTCGTCCAACTTGTTTCGATAGACCCATTTAGTGCCCATCACTATTTTATCAGTTGGTCTGCGAACAAGTTTCCAAACTTTGTCTTTCGAATTCAGTCAGCTCTTCTTGCATGGCGCTGACCCAGTTTGGATCTCTGAGGGCATCATCTACTTTCTTTGGTTCAGTTAGTGAAATAAAGTTAACAAATAAACAAATATTACCTGCACTTCGTCGAGTCTGAATACCAGCGTTTGGATCACCAAGAATTTGATCAATTGGGTGATTTATAGTCCATCGCTGAGCCGGAGCGTGAGACGCTGACTCAACTTGAACTGGAGGAGCTGAAGATGAAGCTTCAGCGAAGTCAGGAGTATCAGCCAAGAGAGGAATGGATGCAGTTGTCATTATATTCACTGATTGCTGAGAAGTAGATGGAATGTCTGAGACATTTGGATCAACTGCAGGTATAGTGTTTATAGGAACAGCTGAGACCCATGATGTTTCAGCTTCACTATTCTGCAAATTTGGAATGATAGTGGGACTATCATCTTCTACTGGATGAGCATGAGGTGTGGGAATGTCTTCTGAGTTACCAAGTTGAGAAAACATCCATTGATTCAGTTCTTCAGTATCAGCGGACGGTTTAGAGTTCGCTGAACGGGATTCGTCAAACGTGACGTGAATAGTTTCTTCTACAGTTTGTCTTCTACGATTGAAGACTCTGAAGGCTTTGGAAACTGAGGAGTATCCAAGAAAGATTCCATCATCAGCCTTAGGATCAAACTTTCCAAGGGCATCTCTGTTGTTCAGTATGAAACACTGACATCCAAAGATGTGAAGAAAGCTGATTGAAGGCTTTCTCCCATGAAAAAGTTCATAGGCTGTCTTTTTGAATCTTTTGACTATCAGCGACCTGGTTTGCGTAAAACAAGCAGTGTTGACAGCTTCTGCCCAAAACTGAGTAGGCAGGTGAGAATCGCTGAGCATTGAACGTGCAACTTCAATAATTGTTCTATTTCTTCTTTCAGCGACTCCATTTTGTTGCGGTGTTCTCACTGAAGAACAGTTGTGAGAAATACCCTTACTCTCAAAGAAGGAATCAAGAGAACTGTTTTTGAATTCAGTCCCATGATCACTTCTTATTGAGCGAACGGTCAAATTGTTCAGGGTTTCCATCTTCCGAACAAAGGTGATGAGTTCTTCAGGGGTGTCACTCTTGGAACGGAGAAACATAACCCATGTATAACGAGAGAATTCATAAACTATGACCAGCGTATATTTCTTTCCAGCAATGGATTGTTTGTTAACAGGGCCAAACAAATCCATATGGAGTAGTTGAAGAGGAGATGACTGTAACATCCCTTATCTTTAAAACACTCATTTAACGGAAAGTAACCTTAAAATACAGCGGAAGATTTGTAATTAAAACATTTAGATAAAATCCCATAATCTTATAGAAAAGAGTACAAGTTTGCAACTTAAAACCAATACGTTTGAGACAAACAATATTCAACTGAAAAGCTTAGAGAATCCAAAACTATCATTCATCAAAAGAAAATATAAGCTGCTGAGCTGCCGCAAATCCAAAAGCTTCAAGCTGGAGCCTTTCCTTTATTCTTCGAAGATGTACCTGCCACTAAAAGATGAATAACAACGGGGTAAGCTTTCGCTTAGTGAGCACGCACCTGTACCACATATCATCATGCATACATACTCGCATAAACATAGCAATCACATACATGTAACATCCTTCCATTCCTTAAGGCACAAAGCCAATAAGGAAGGTCATAACTAGACACTGGTACCAGGCCTCTTCATACATAACATATTCCCTAGGGGTATTACTACCACCATAGGTACTCTTTCCTTTGGCAAAGCCAACATACACATAATCACACATGCAATCCAACCACATACACATAACTTACATGATATAGGTAGAGTACTCACCTGTCAAGATGTCAATTACCAAGTACTTCACAGTGTATAATAATCACCTCGTACCACCTATAACATTCATACATACACATATCATAACAAGCCCAAAAATGGAACTCTAATTCTATCCCAACTCTCATCCCGAAATGACATAGCTAGGATAGTCCAAATACCATAAAACTTTGCCAAACATCCCATTTCATACACCCCATTTCTATTGATTTCTAAACATAATACACATACCTTGCAATTCTAGACCGCGAACAACAATCCTCCTAGAACCTTTCACAACTTGAATCTTCCAAAATCACCAAATCTTTCGCCTGGAAAATACAGCAACTTCGGACACTTGGTTCTCTCTACTGGGAACTCCGATGCCAAATCCCTCTAGTCAGAATGTATATTAGAGGGTCCTGAAGTCGCTGTCCAAATTTCACGACGATCCAACGGTTAACGAAGGAGAATCGGTCGATCTTTCACAGCAGCTCACAAGAACTCCGAAAATCCCTTTCACAGCAATTTCGGACACTTGGTTCTCTCTACTGGGAACTCCGATGCCAAATCCCTCCGGTCAGAATGTAGATTAGAGGGTCGTGAAGTCGCTGTCCAAATTTCACGACGATCCAACGGTTAACGAAGGAGAATCGGTCGGTCTTTCACAGCAGCTCACAAGAACTCCGAAAATCCCTTTCTCTTTTCTCTCTTCTTTGCTAAAGAAACAAATGGCTGCAAATGAGGGTGGTTCGGGTTTCCATCCCCTTTACATACATGCCAAAATACACCCTCATCTTACAAAATTGATAAACTGGCCCCTAGATTCCTGAACACGTACATAACGACCCAAAAATTAACTCAACCCCAAAAGAGACAGTTAAATCACGTAAATTGGGAAACGGGGTGTTACAATGATGCTGAAGAAACTTGCTTTGATTTAAAGCTTGCTTTGGTCTGCTTCCCCTTTTCACACGCTGAACATAAAGACTCTTTGGCGTATGAATACTGAGCTAGGCCAGTGACTAACTCTTTTGAAGAAAGAGTGTTCAGTGTCTTGAAATTTAGATGAGATAGCCTCTTATGCCATAGCCAGTTGACATCAAATGAGGCCTTTGAGAAGAAACAGGAGTTCTCAGTGGTTGTTGAGTCCATGTTTATTACATAAACATTTTCCAAACGATAACCGCTGAGAGCTATCTTCTCCTTTTTGTTAGAGACAAAGCAGGATTCCTTAGTAAAGATTACTTTGTTATCCATGTCGCAAAGCTGACTGATGCTTAGAAGATTATGCTTCAGCCCTTCAACATATGCAACTCTTCTGAAGGAGGTTGTACCATTTGAAAGTACACCATACCCTCGGGTATGTCCTTTTCCATTTCCATCGAAAGTCACAGAGGGACCCTTCTCTTCCTTGTATTCAGCGAGCATGCTTTTCTTTCCAGTCATGTGTCTAGAGCATCCGCTATCGAGATACCAGATACCCTTCTTAACCTGCAATACGAAGGAAGATTAGTTTTTCTTGGGTACCCACTTTACCATGTATACACATTTGTCAGTGGAAGTAGTTGGAGTGGAAGATTCAGCAGTCTTCGCAGCATATGAAGATTCAGCTTTGTCTTTCTTTACTTTGGTTAATTTCTTAACTTCAGTGGTAGGATTCACTTTGACCTGATTTGCACCAGGGTTGGTCTTCTTTGCCTTGGGGGCAATCTTCACCTTAGCTATCTTTTCAGCTTTGGTGGCTATGGGGCACTTACTAGCAATATGATCGGTAAGTCCACAGTGATAACATTTCCAATAACTAAAATTAGTTCTAGGACCATTTGAATGCTGAGCTTTTAATATCGAATTAGAAGTGCCGGCACCAAGTAAACTATTGGCTTTAGAAATAGGACGAACATTCAGTTCTTCAGATTTCTTACCAAGGACATCCAATCTGAGTCTAGGAGTAGATCGCTGAATAGATCCAGATAGCTGCTTCCTTGATCCAGAGGGATGAGTCGATGAGGCTTTAGAAGCATTCAACTTTGGTACTAAGGTACCCTTCTGAGGATTTTGGTAAATAACAGTTCCTTTACCTTTGTCTTTAGAGACAGAGGTAGGTTTTGAATAAACCATTTTCTCCTTGCCTTTTAAGGAGGTAGGAGTTTCCTCAGGGATTGGTGTAATGGACGAGGAGCACTGAGAAGATGAAGTATCAGCGACTGCGGATACGAACGTTCCAAATTTAAGCATTGAACGCTCAGTGGTTGGTTTTGGAGTTTCATATTTGTAACCCAAACCATGTTTATCACTCAGGGGAATCTGAGACTTTATTATCTCAGTGATCTTTGTTGAAGAATTACACCATCCTTCAACAGTAGCTTTTTCAGCCTTTAATGCAGCGATAGCTTCTGCTCGTTCGATTTTGACTAGCTGATTTAAATATACTTGATCTTTAAAATCTTCTTCAATTTTAGAAAGCTTTTCTATTTGAAGGTGGCAGTTTTTAAGCTTTTCAACGAGATCAAGATTTTGGTTTTCAACCACAGTTTTGCCGTTCATGGCTTCGTATAAACTTCTAGTCAAGAGATCGATCTTACGGAGACTATCAGCTTCATCAATATTTGCAATATTGGTAAAAAAAGGGGGTGATACCTGAATAGCAGATGTTGAAGTGGAGGGAATGTCTGAACTTTCTTCCTCTTCTTCAATCTTGGCCATAAGACATAGATTTGCTTCATCATCTTCAGAGTCAGATGATGATGCTTCTTCATCAGAAGCAGCCCAATCATAGTCAGCCATCAGGCCTTTATTCTTCTTCTTAATGCTTTTCAGCTTTGCATATTTTTCTTTCAGCTTTGAATATTTGTCATCTTTATTCCTTGGAACAAAAGGTTTCTTTGTAAAAGCTGAGGGTCTAGAAACTTTCTTAGACATGCACTCGTTAGCGAAATGTCCTGTCTTTTCATGACGGAATGGTAGACTTCGTCAGGAAGAGCCATGGATAGTATGGATCTGGCTTTTGTATCTATAGCCACTTTCTTCTTATCTTCGTCAGTCCAATGAAAGATTTCCTTAGGTACCAGCCTTTCTGGAATAGCAGGTCTATTCTCAGCGGCTGGAACAGCAGCATCAATTCTTACAGGGATGAATGGACCATTCTCTAGATAGTAAGGCATAGTAGGGTCTACACCTTCTAAGAAGAGTGTCATCCTATTTTTCCATAAGTTGAAGTTATCTTTGGAAAATCTAGGGGGTTTAGCAAGAGAACCATTGTCTATATAATTTGTGTTTGTGTTGGTGGCCATTTTCAGATAATAGCAAGGAAGAGAAATATCTTAGATTAGATCTTGTTTATGAGATTAAACAAATCTGCTCTGATACCACTTGTTGGTCCCGAAGGCCTATACAAGTTTGTAGAAGGGGGGGTTGAATACAAACACACAGATTTTACTTTTCTAAATTGTTTATTGATAAATCATTAACAATTTACAGCTTGTTGCGGAAACAAGATTAAGGATAAACCTAAATCTAAACAAGTTGGAACACTAAGGTTTCTTGCACTATGAAAGATAAGGAAATTACTAATAATAACCTATCTTGAGATAAGAGATTGAACTTGTCCAGAGTTAGCAAGTTACTTCAAATGAAGTGGGTTCATCTCTTTATATACTGCATGCATTTAATGCAAGTCAGTATACACTTTACACGTGTCATCAGCTGGTTGGTTGCATGTCATTGACCTTGGTTGACAACCTTAGTAGCCGCATGGATGAACAGTGTAGTATCAGAGTGGTTGTACGATTTCAGACAGTCGGAGGTTCTTTTCTGACATTTCGTACGGAGTCGTGCAAGGGAGGTTAAGACAAAAGTACTTTGTACGGAGGACTTCATGATCAGCTTTCGTTGATTCAGCGATTATCATTTTCTATTCAACGAATGATAAAGTTCAGCGATAGCTGAAGTCTTGTACTTGATACTTCACGTTGAGTGGACAAATCTGAGTCTTCGCTGATCCGCATCAGTTCATTAGGAGACTTGTCGCTGGTTCTTGAGCTTGATCTTCGACTTCAGCGTAGAACCTTTGTTGATGTGAAACTTGTCTTCAGGGATCATAAGTAAACAACTAACTTATCAGCGATCATCATAATGACTGAACAGACTCAGAGCATTAATGATGAACAGTGTTCGCTGAATGTTTAATTTAAAAGAGCGAGAGTTCCTATCAGCGGTACTGTAAGATCTTAGTACTTATCAGCGATAGTGAAACTCTGATACATATTGTTTACTTACAATTTTCACTAAGTATATAAGAGAGGGTCATTATCAAATCACTGAGGGTTTGGATCAACAATTTATACCATCCATCAACAGTAGCCTTTTCAGCTTTTAATGCAACGATAGCTTCTTATCGTTCGATTTTGACTAGCTGATTTATATGAACTTGATCTTTTAAATCTACTTCAATTTTAGAAAGCTTTTCTATTTGAAGGTGACAGTTTTTAAGTTGTTCAGTAAGATCAAGATTTTGATTTTCAACAACAGTTTTGCCATTCATAGCATCATATAAACTCATAGTCCGGAGATCGATCTTTCGAAGACTATCAGCTTCATCAATATTTGAAATATTGGTAAAGTAGGAAGGTGATACCTTAGTAGCAGAGGTTGAAGTAGAGGGAATGTCAGAATTTTCTCCTGTTGATCCAAACCCTCAGTGATTTGATAATGACTCTTTAAGAAACACTTAGTGAAAATTGTAAGTAGACAATATGTAGTAGAGTTTCACTATCGCTGATAAATACTATGACTCTATAGTACCGTTGATAGGAAACTTACGCTTTTTAGAATAGACATTCAGCGAACACTGTTCATCAATAGAGCTCTGAGCCTGTTCAGTCCTATTGGTGATCGCTGATAGTTTAGTTGTTTACTTATGATCCCTGAAGACAAGTGTCACGTCAACAAAGGTTCTACGCTGAAGTCGAAGATCAAGCCCAAGAACCAGCGACAAGTCTACTAATTGCCAAAATCGAAGATGAGGAAGAAAATTCTGACATTCCCTCTACTTCAACCTCTGCTACTAAGGTATCACCTTCCTTCTTTACCAATATTTCAAATATTGATGAAGCTGATAGTCTTCGAAAGATCGATCTCCCGACTATGAGTTTATATGATGCTATGAATGGAAAAACTGTTGTTGAAAATCAAAATCTTGATCTTACTGAACAACTTAAAAACTGTCACCTTCAAATAGAAAAGCTTTCTAAAATTGAAGAAGATTTAAAAGATCAAGTTCATATAAATAAGCTAGTTAAAATCGAACATGAAGTAGCTATTGCTGCACTAAAAGCTAAAAAGGCTACTGTTGAAGGATGGTGTAAATCCTCAACAACGATCACTGAGATAATTAAGTCTCAGATTCCCCTGAGTGACAAACATGGTCTTGGTTACAAAGATGATACTCTAGAACCAACCACTGATCATTCCATGCTTAAGTTTGGAATGTTTGTCTCCTCAGTCCCTGACACTTCATCCTCCCAGTGTTCCTATTTAAAAACTCCTATCCCTGAGGAAATCTCTACCTCAACTTCTAAAGGTAAAGAAAAAATTGTTTATCCAAAACCTCAGAAGGGTACCTCTGTACCTAAGCTGAATGCCTCTAAATCTTCAGTGACTCATTCCTCTACTTCTACGAACAAGATCCCTGGACTTATTCAGTGATCTAATCCTAGAATCAGAGTGAATGTTATTGGTAAGAAATCTGAAGAACTGATTGTTCCTCCCATTTCCAATGCCAAAGGTATACTTGGTGCTGGCCCTGCTCATTTAAAATTTATGGCTCAGCTTGCAAATGGTCCTAAAGCTACTTTTAGTTATAGGAAATGTTATCACTGTGGACTTACCAATCATATTGCTAGTAAGTGCCCCACAGCCACCAAAGCTGAAAAATTAGCTAAGGTGAAGATTACTGCCCCCAAGGCAAAGAAGACCACTGAGGTTAAGAAGTTAACCAATGTGAAGACTGACAACAAAGATGAATCTTCAAATGCTGCGAAGATTGCTGAACCTTTCACTTCCTCTACTACCACTGACAAGTGTGGACCCATGGTGAAATGGGTGCCCAAGTCAAACTAATATTCCTTTGTTTACATGTTAAGAAGGGTATCTGGTATCTTGATAGCGGACGCTCTAGACACATAACTGGAAAGAAAAACCGGCTCACTGAATACAAGGAAGAGAAGGGTCCCTCAGTGACCTTCGATGGAAATGGAAAAGGCTATACCCGAGGGATTGGTGTACTCTCTAATGGTACAACAACCTTCAGAAGAGTCGCATATGTTGAAGGACTGAGGCATAATCTTCTAAGCATCAGTCAGCTGTGTGACAAGGATAACAAAGTGATTCTCAGCGGATATCGTATAGAAATTTTTTTACGTTATCAACATGGACTCTACAACCATTGAGAACTCCTGTTTCTTCTCAAAAGCCTCATCTGATGCCAACTGGCTTTGGCATAAGAGGCTCTCTCATCTCAACTTCAAGACACTGAATACTCTTTCTTCAAAAGAGTTGGTCACTGGTCTACCTCAACAATCATATGCTAAGGAGTCCTTATGTTCAGCGTGTGAGAAAGGGAAACAGACCAAAGCAAGCTTCAAGTCTAAGCAAGTTTCCTCAGTGTCATCTCCTCTACAACTTCTCCATATGGATTTGTTTGGCCCTGTTAACAAATAATCCATCGCTGGAAAGAAATATACTTTGGTCATAGTCGATGAATTCTCTTGCTATACCTGGGTTATGTTTCTCCGTTCTAAGAGTGACACCCCTGAAGAACTCATCACTTTTGTCAGGAAAATGGATGTCCTGAACAACATGACCGTTCGCTCGATAAGGAGTGATCATGGTACTGAATTCAAAAACAGTTCCCTTGATTCCTTCTTTGAGGGTAAGGGTATTTCTCATAATTTTTCTTCAGTGAGAACACCGCAACAAAATGGATTCGCTGAAAGAAGAAATAGAACTATCATCGAAGCTGCTTGCTCAATGCTCAGCGATTCTCACCTACCTACTCAGTTTTGGGCAGAAGCTGTCAACACTGCTTGTTTTACTCAAAACAGGTCGCTGGTCGTCAAAAGATTCAAAAAGACAGCCTATGAACTTTTTCATGGGAGAAAGCCTTCAATTAGCTTTCTTCACATCTTTGGATGTCAGTGTTTCATACTGAACAACAGAGATGCCCTTGGAAAGTTTGATCCTAAGGCTGATGATGGAAAGTTCAAGTTGAGTCATCGACTTATGCTCCGTCTCAGCGATGGACTATCAATCACCCTATTGACTAAATTCTTGGTAATCCAAACGCTGGTGTTCAGACTCGACGAAGTGCAGGTAATATTTATTTATTTGTTAACTTTATTTCTCTGATTAAACCAAAGAAAACAGATGATGCCCTCCAAGATCCAAACTGGGTCAGCACTATGCAAGAAGAGCTGACATAATTTGAAAGAAACAAAGTTTGGAAGCTTATTCCTAGACCATCCGACAAGTCAGTGATAGGCACTAAATGGGTCTATCGAAACAAGTTGAATAAACATGGAACTGTAACCCGCAACAATGCTCGATTTGTTGCTCAGGGATACAGACAATAGGAAGGTATAGATTACGACGGAACCTTTGCTCCAGTGGCAAGACTCGAAGCCATTCGTCTATTCTTGGCTTACGTTGTACACAAAGACTTCAAAGTTTATCAATTGGATGTGAAGTCAGGATTCCTAAATGGAAAGCTGAATGAAGAAGTCTACGTGGAACAACCTCCAGGATTCTCAGATCCTATGTATCCAGGTTATGTTTATAAACTGGATAAGGCAATGATGATTCTTGTTCTTGTTAATAGAAGAACTCAACATGAGTCTTCTATTTATACTACTACAAAGGGTACATACTTTAGAAAATAAGGACTGATCTACAGTAGACAAGATCGTATGAACAGTAGCAGGTACGATGTTCATTTAATGCGCATGTTCCATTTTGGACAGAGCCCTATCAGAGTTTGACACGTGGAGATTTGTCAGGGCACGCCTTGTTCAAGTGGATGAACGGATCCTGGAACAGTAGAAAGATATTTGTTGATTTCTTCTTAGTCTTCAGTATACCGTAGAGGCTCTGTCAAAGGTGATAGAGGTTCTGCGGCTCGGTCCTCTGTGAGCAGTCTTCTGTTGATTCTTGCCTTCGGTCTTCTTGGTGTCTCGGCAGAGCCTCTGTTGGAGGCTTCTATACTTAGCCTATTTTTCACTACTTTCATAAACAGAAAGATTTGTGCTAACAATCTCCCCCTAAGTAGTGAAAAATGTAAAATTGAAAAGTACATGGATTTTTAGGCTAAGTACATACTTAGAACACTTTTCTTTTCACATTTGATTATGCAAGAGGCATTTACATATGATTGTATTTGAAAAGAAAAATTACAGAGGATTTGTTTGATTGACTCAGACGTTGGCATCTTTGAAGTCGTTATAACTTCTGCGGTCGAGTCCTTCCTTTATAAGCTCGTGATAGAAACTGATGCAGAGTTTTCTGAAGTTGATTGTTGCATCAATAATCTCTACCAGTCTGTCGGCCAGGCTTTGGTCCATGAGCTCTGTTCCTCTGTGTTCTACTAGGATCGCTCTGAACTCTGTCAAAGTACTTATCGCGTACTTCTGACATTCCATCTCTACGAACAATCTTGATCTTCCCGTAGGATCTTGAAACACTAACCCGACCCTTGGTGATGTGATGATTGAGTTTGGTACAGTAGAGGGAAAGAAGTAGTCTTCTGGCGGTTGAACAACTAAGTTCTTTACTCCAAGGTCTCTAGCTAGTTGAAAATCAACCATGCTGTATAGCAGAAGCTTCTCGCGTGTGGCCTTTCTGATCACCCTGTAGGCTCTGTGAACTGGATCGGTTGTGAAGTTCTTTTTCGTCCAGTCCAGAAGATTAGGTAGGTCATAAGGATTTAGATTCCTAAGATCCGCATCAGAGAATTGGTTCTCGGATCTGTCCTCTCTTTTGACCTTGTAGATGTTGTAAGAGACTTTAGGCCAGGTTCTGGTTTTAGAGAACTTACAGTAGATGACCTTGATGATTTTGGAGGATGAGAAGACTTCGTGTTTTGGCTTGGGATTTGTTCTGGTGAAGAGGTTTTCAAGGTCAGCTCGGAAATCAGGATCTTGAATGGTTGGTGCCGTTTGATCTATGCTCATTCTGTTGTATAAGTACCTGTACACTACCTCTTCCATTTGTGGTGGTGGTGGTTGAGGCAAAGTTTTGCGTAGAGCATCCAATTTGTTCTTGACTTCTTCCACTCGATCTTCTGTAGGAGGTTCCTTGGGATCCAGAACAGGAATGTTTGACAGAGGTGTAGCGCCGAAAGCCCACTCTTCTTCTTCAGGCTTTGGTGTTATATACGCATCGAAAGAGCTCTTCATCAGTTTTTCTGTTGAAGGTTGATGCTTGGGATTTTTCTTCTGCGGTTCTTCTGTCATAATCCCTTTGCCTTTGTCTTTCGTCGTTGGTTTGTCTGTTTGTAGAGATTGGGTATCCTCTATGGGTTTTGGCTTTTAAGCTTTAGAGGGTTTGGTTGTAGGAGGTTCTGTGGGGGTTGCCTCTGTTGGTTTTGACACTTGAGTTTCTGAGGGCTTGATTGGTGATTTGGGTTTTGTTGGAGAGGCTTCAGGTGTTTTGCTCAGATATTTTCTCTGTTTTTGAGCAATGGTTTTGATTCTTGGGGAAGGTAGTTCTTCTTCAGAAGATGTCAGAATTTGGAAGTTTTCTTGGGTTTGGACATCTTCTCCGAATACAGAGGGGAATTCCACAGAGGTGGTTGTTGCCTCTGTGGACTGTGGTTGAGTTCCTTCTTGGGTTTGAGTTGGGGGTTCTTGAGATATAGGTTCTGCAGTTACCGGTGGAGCTTGTAGACTTCTGCTTGCAGCTTGCTCTTTTTGTTTCTCCCCCTCAGGATGATCTGGTGGACTATCAGAGTCATCACCAGAGTCATCCTGACCCTTATCTGAAGTACCTTCTATTCTGCACGAAGCTTTAGGTTTGTTTGGCGGAACAGCTCCTGCATCGATCATCTTGGCGCATAAATCATCACAGAGGCCGAGGAGTGTTTGAACCTCTGCTTCTGTGTTGAAGCGCATTCTGCCGACGCTCTTCTGGAAGTCTTTAACATAATTTGCGTTGGCAGCAGTGAAGGCGACTATTACTTCTGTGACTTGATTAATTACCCCTTGCCCAAGCTCTGTCAGTTGAGCTCTGGTCATGTAGTCAGAAGGCTTCATGGCCAGAGTTTCTTGCAGAGGCTTCTCCTGAACTTGTTCTAATGCCTTCTTTAGATCTTTAGGTGTAAGGCCCTTAGAAGCGGAGGATTGCTCTTTCAGCTTTTGAAGAAAATGCTTGACAGACTATTTGAAGGCAGAGGTAGCGGCTTTTCCGAATTCAGTAGCGGCAGAAGTAGCAGTGGTGGTAGCAGTTGACTTCATCTGGGTTACGACATGTTGCACCTCTATGGACAGGTAGTCCATTTTGGTGTTCAGATTATTTATTGCCCTGGATGTAGTATCTGCAAAAGATTTGAAAGAGCTTTGCAACTCCTTCAATGTATTGTCCACAGAGGTGACAAGGGTTTGTAACTCATCCCTTGATACATGTGAACTAGTTGTAACCTCTGGGGGAACACATTCTTCCCCAGAGTGAGTACCCGTTCCTGGAAGACCTTCTTTCGTCCCTGTATTGATGTTTAGGACGGAAGGATTTCCCTCTAATCCTTGAGCAGAGGCTGTATCAGCTTCAGACTCTATAGAGGTTCTGAGAAGGACATTGTCTTGATCCACTCCAGAGGTGGGTACAAGAGTATCCTTCGGTTGAGTCGGAGACTTGTCTAGAGTCTCTCTGTCTTTGTGCACTCTAAGATCCTCTGAAGAGCCTTTTGGACTTATGTGTGTGTGTGTAGCAGAGGAAACAAATTCCTCTGTGTTTCCTCTGTGGGGATGTCTGATGTGATATGGGGTAATTGATCAGTTACTACGGGCAAATCCTTTAGAGAGGATTCCCCTGGAATGGTTTCCTCGGTTTCTAATGGTACAGAGGATGAAAGAATTTCCTCTGTCCGTATGGTTTGGGTTGGGGTCGAGCTGTGATGCTCTTTTTCAATATTGCCATCTGCCACTAGACTGGCGGCAATAGAAATATGGGTTGCACTGGGAGTTGGTTTTGGTTGTGTGCCTCTACTATTCCAGGCATCTTTTGTTGCTTCTGCTTCTGTTAAGCATCCAACCACTTATTCTCTATCTATGGTCTCAACCTCTTTAGCCAACCTATGGCTTGCTGTTTCTACCCTGACTTTTGGGAGAGGGGTTCTGCAGTCCATCCAGAGGTGTCAAGAGTGTTAGCAAACTCAGGGCGTTGGAGGAAGTCAGAGAAATCTCCGTGATGTGCATAGTTTAGGGGATTGGGGGATTGCAGAGGTGATTGGTGAACTTCTTCTTCTATCACATCATCCTCTGCTATAGTTTCCATAGGAGACAGGGGTTTCCTGGTTTTCTTCTTGCTCTTCCTCCTCTTGGGTTTGGGTGCTTTCTCCTCAGAAGACTTGTGTTTTCTCTTCTTTTTGTGTTTTGGAGGAGAAGGAGGTGCAGAAGATCCAATCTCTGTTGCATGAGGTGGAGACTCTTGTGTTTGAGCAGCAGAAGTAGAGGTGCCCTCTGTGGTTTTCCTCTTGTGAGTTTTCTTTTTAGTAGAGGCAGAGGGTTTTCTCTTCTTAGCAGAAGGAATGATGGCTTCTCTTTGTGCAAGGAATCTGGCTTGAACTTCTTCATGCTTCTGAAAAGCCGCTGCCCATTCTTCATCTGTTAATCTTTCAACTACCTCTGTTCCTATGGGGACTCCTAGATGCGGGGGTGTCATAGGACTTGGGTCTGGAGTCCTATGATCGCGTATGTATTCTAACCTAAGAGTTTCCTTCCTTGCATATCCCAGAAGTTTGTTTGGCAGAGGTCTGCAGAAAGGGTAACCATCTTCATGCTCTGTTGGGGTGTTTTTGATCATGGCATACATTTTGATCGTTGGTCCCTCCATAGGCCATTTTTTGAGTAGGAGCAAAGGTTCTAACAGAACACCTATTATTCGTTGAAATTGCAGAGGAGGCAGAGCTTCTGTCTTCTTTTCCTTTTTCTTCTGGAAAGTGATTTTTCTGTCTATTGTGTTCACCATTTCCTACATCATAAGTGTGGCGAAGTCCATAGGTAGGTCATAGTAGACCCCGTACATTATGGCTAAGATCTGGTGTGAAGATTGATCTGGACTACCCACTTTTCCTGTTAGGCACCTGTTAAGAATGGAAAAGAGTGTATTCCACAGAGATGGTAGTCTGCCTCTGCGGAAGTCATTTCTTTTTCTGAGTGGTAAGTTGTACCCCAACATTTCAACGAACCTGCAGAGCTCTTCGTCTGTGGGTTCCTCTGCATAGGCCTTTATTCCTAGAAGACCTCTGGTTGGTAAATGTTGGTCCCGAAAGGCCTATACAAGTTTGTAGAAGGAGGGGGGGGGGGTTGAATACAAACACACTATTTTACTTTTCTAAATTGTTTATTGATAAATCATTAACAATTTACATCTTATTGCGGAAACAAGATTAAGGATAAACCTAAATCTAAACAAGTTGGAACACTAAGGTTTCTTGCACTAAGAAAGATAAGGAGATTACTAATAAAATCCTATCTTGAGAGAGATTTGAACTTGTCCAGAGTTAGCAAGTTACTTCAAATGAAGTGAGTTCATCTCTTTATATACTGCATGCATTTAATGCATTTCAGTATACACTTTACACGTGTCATCAGCGGATTGGTTGCATGTCATTGACCTTGGTTGACAACCTTAGTAGCCGTAAAGATGAACAGTGTAGTATCAGAGTGGTTGTACGATTTCAGATTTTCGGAGGTTCTTTTCTGACATTTCGTACGGTGGCGTGCAAGGGAGGTTAAGACAAAAGTACTTTGTACGGAGGACTTCATGATCAGCTTTCGTTGATTCAGCGATTATCATTTACTATTCAGCGAATGATAAAGTTCAGCGATAGCTGAAGTCTTGTACTTGATACTTCACGTTGAGTGGACAAATCTGAGTCTTCGCTGATCCGCATCAGTTCATTAGTAGACTTGTCGCTGGTTCTTGAGCTTGATCTTCGACTTCAGCGTAGAACCTTTGTTGACGTGAAAACTTGTCTTCAGGGATCATAAGTAAACAACTAACTTATCAGCGATCACCATAAGGACTGAACAGACTCAGAGCATTATGGTGAACAGTGTTCGCTGAATGTTTAATTTAAAGAGCGAGAGTTCCTATCAGCGATACTGTAAGATCTTAGTACTTATCAGCGATAGTGAAACTCTGATACATATTGTTTACATACAATTTTCACTAAGTATTTAAGAGAGGGTCATTATCAAATCACTGAGGGTTTGGATCAACAATCTCCCCCTATTTGATTATGACATAGCAACAAAGAAAATTGCTATTAAATGAAAACATAAGGATAAAAAGAACTCATAAAATATTTGTCCCTTTTACTGTTTTCTGGGATCTTTTCAGTACTGATGGAGTAAAGTACATTCGCTGAAATCTTTCTTTAAATCTTTGAATCAGGTTACAATGAAGAACAGAAAGATTACAAGTACAAGCGAAATAAATTACAAGTACAGAAGGATAACTGATACAATAGAGAAAAAGGAGATTATATCAGTTTTCAAAAGGTTCTTCCTTAATGAGAAGTTCATCAAGGGTCGTCTTTTCAGTGGGAATCATCCAGTCAGGAACCGTTATACCTCGTTTTCTTTTATTCAGCGCTTCTTGAAAAATCAAGGGTTTTAGGTGTCGTGCCTGAATGTCCTTTCTGAAGTCACACCAGTAGATAAGATATCTAAGCTGTTCGATTGGAGTGATTGGGAGCTCAGCGATCCGTTGAAAGCATTTACGTCCGTCGTAGTCAAGAAAGAATATTCCATAAGGATTACTGATGACTTTACCAGGGACGAAAAGTTCACATGGTGGCAAAGAGATGTCAAGGGCAGATAGATCAGGATCAGGACCAAGCACTTCAGCGCGAGAGAAACCAATTCCAGTTTCATTTCGTATGACAGGTCCTGAGTTTGAATCTTGACGTTTCTTCCTTGGAGAGCCTCTTTTTCTTTTCGGCTTTAGATCAGGAACAGGAGGAATATCCACACAAGAAGATATCAAGTCGATCTGTCTGTTTATCAGCTTTTCGAAATGATTCTTGTACTTAGATTGTGATGGTTGGATAGCTAACCTCATCTCCAGCCATTCAGAGAGACCATACCTTTTTACAGTGTCAGCGCGAAAGGTTTCAGATGTGCCATCTTCTCTGAACAGTTTGATGTCAACAATAGGTACTCCGATAGAGGTTCTTCCAGAGATGAATACCTTGTTGATCTTCGCTGGACGATATCTGAAGTGAATTTTCTCTTTACACCAGATCAAGGTGGTCTGAGAAACTTCAGTTTTCTTTTCCACGATCTTCTGGGCTTCTTCCCACAGCTTTCGTTGGATTTGAATGGGAACACGCTTCAGCTTGGGGTCTTTGACAGATTCTTGAGTGAGCTTGATGGCGTATTCTCTGTCTTTCTCTTCAGCTTCCTTCCTTTCAGCAATGAGGCGTTCAGCTCTAAGGTGATCCTGGTATTCAGCTTTTGAAATTCTGAACTTGGGAGGAACTGAAGGTAGTTGATCAGGCCTTAGAATGATTCGCTGATCCTCGAATCGCTTTATTATTTCTTCTCTTCTCTTTTGATCCTCTTCACTCAGTCTTTGAGGAACTGAGGAAGGTCTCTTATTGTGCGAGAGAGGTTGTTCTTCTGGTTCATCAGTCTCAGAGACCAAGTCCAAGACTGGGATTATTTCATCAGCAGCAGCTGGCTTTATTTGTGAAGTCGCAACAGTAGAACCTTCAGCGACATCCTCAAACAGGGGAGAGGACTAGCTGAAACGCAGCGATCTTACAGATAAGAACTGGGTAGAAGAACTTGGGTAGAAAAGATAGAAAATAATGTGGATGTGGAGAGAGGTTTGAGTAGAGAACTGATTGAGTATTGAGATGATCAGGGAAGGAATATAAGTAAAGTTTTAGTGTACCTGACAAACCGGCTTTTCAAATAGGATCGCTAGATTTTCATCTGCAGCGAGGCCTTTGTCTTTGCTTTTCTCAGCGCCAGAGGCTGAGGGCTTTGTCTTTGTCTTCTCCCCTGATGGTTCTTTTATTGAGATTCCTTTAAGAGCTTTGATCCTTGGGGCAGGTTTGACGATAAAGAAATCATCGTCATCTTCATCATCATCATCATCCTTTCTTGGAGAGAAGGATGGTTTATCTTCAGGGATGTCGATGTCTTCATTTTCTTCTGCTTCGGATTCCTCAGCATCTTCTTCGAGTTGCTCCCCCTCAGATATAGAGGCGAGCTTCTCGGTTCCCTCAGGGTTTTCATCTCCCTGAGGTCCAGTTGTCAGATCTTCATTCATCTCTCCCCTGATAGATTCATCATGGGAAAGGTCTTCAGCGCTCTTGTTCAGATCTTCAGCGCTTTTCTCAAGATTCTCAGCGCTTTTCTCCCTGGAATGTTCAGCGCTCTTCTCCCCCTCATGATGACTGGGGGAGGAATGGGCAGACTCAGCATTGGTGTTATCTCTGTCTTCTGGGCCAGAGATTTTCACACAACCTTCAAGCTTTGCTATTCTGTCTTCTAGGCCAGAAATAGCAGGCGTGATTTTCCTCAGCTCTGTGCGATCCTCCTCTGTGAAAGATTCCAAAATAGGGACAGGGGAAGGAGCAGGAGCTGGACTATTTGCCTTGTTTACCAGCGTCTCGATCATCGTCTTCATATAACCAACGTCGGTCTTTACAGAGCCTAAGTCAGTCTTCATGAAATGGTTGTGTTCATAAAACCATGAAAGAAATGATTTTATTTTATAAAGTTCTTTTGTTTGATCTTGTTAAAACAAATAGAAGATCGAAAACAAGTTATACGCATTTGATAAAAGATAAGAACATATTAACCTTGAAGTTTCGATGAAGAAGATGATGAACAGTTCTTGAGGTTTTTGAGAGCACAAATGCAACAGAGAATTCTTTTCTTGCGGAGAAAGATTGTTCGCGTAAAAGACAAATATAAACCAAGAGTTGTTTATATAGGGATTTTTAGAGAGAGAAAACCTTGAGCGGGAAAAGGTTTTCATCATGACACGGACACGTGTTTGCATTTGATTGGAAGTTTGAACAAAACGTGCAAACGTGTGTCAGAAAGAAATCGTGCCGAGTGTAGTTTGTTGCAATGACGTCACAACTGTCCTTTCACATTCTTTTAGGATGTCTCTGAGGTTTTGAAAAACTCAGGGACTCTTTTGAAAAACATGAAGCACTGAATAGAAAATATCAGTGAAGATTTAAGGAAATTTTCAAAATATCGCTGTTAAGGAAGAGATATTCAGCGATGCAATTTATTTTGAAATCTTGCATTTTCATGCGATTGTCAGAGAGAGAAAACATACCTGGATATCAGTTTAACCAAGTTTATTCAGAGAGAAGATGATGAAATGGATTATATAAGTTGATTTTATCCCGAAGGCTATACACAAATGTATAAACGTATCGCTGATTAAATGTGAACCGCTGAAGATTTTATCCTTCAAAGTTCAGCATTCCAAGCTCGCTGATGAGAAAGTTGAATCTTGTCTCATCAAGAGGTTTGGTAAACAAATCAGCTAACTGATAATCAGTTGGGATAAAATGAAGTTCTATATCACCATTCATCACATGATCTCTGATAAAATGATATCTGATTTCTATGTGTTTTGTCTTTGAGTGTAGCACTGGATTGTTTGCTATAGCGATGGCACTTGTGCTGTCGCAATAGATTGGAATTTTGGAGAGCTGAAGATCATAGTCTAGTAGCTGATTTCTCATCCACAAGACTTGAGAACAGCAGCTTCCAGCGGCTACATACTCAGCTTCAGCTGTGGAAGTGGACACTGAGTTTTGCTTCTTACTTGTCCAACTTACCAGCTTTCCACCCAGGAGCTGACATCCTCCTGTGGTGCTTTTCCTATCCATTTTGCAACCTGCAAAATCACTGTCTGAATAGGCGGTTAGATCGAATCCTGAGTCTTTGGGATACCAAAGACCTAGATTCGCTGTACCCTTAAGATATCGAAAGATTCGCTTTACAGCTTTCATATGGGATATCTTAGGTTCAGCTTGATATCGTGCGCACAGACATGTTGCAAACATAATATCGGGTCGACTAGCTGTGAGATACAATAGTGAGCCGATCATCCCACGGTACAGCGTGACATTGACAGGAACACCCTTTGTGTCCTTATCAAGTATCAACGGTGGTGCCATAGGGGTTTTCATAGCTGAACTTTCAGTTAAATCGAATTTCTTCAGCATATCTTTAACATACTTTCCCTGATTTATAAAAGTTCCTTTTTCAGTTTGCTTAATCTGAAGACCAAGGAAATATGTTAGTTCACCCATCATGCTTATTTTATACTCATCTTTCATTCTATCAGCGAAATGAGTACAAAGCTCAGGGTTAGTAGAACCAAATATAATGTCATCAACATATATTTGAACTAAAATGATATGACCTTTCACTTTTCTAAAAAACAAAGTTTTGTCAATTTTACCTCGCTCAAAATTTTCAATATGGAGATAAGTAGAGAGAGTATCATACCATGCACGTGGAGCTTGCTTTAAGCCATAAAGTGCCTTGTCCAGTTTATACACATAACCTGGACGCTTAGGATCTGAGAATCCTGGAGGTTGTTCCACATACACTTCTTCATTCAGCTTTCCATTTAGAAACGCTGACTTAACATCCATCTGATGTACAGTGAAGTTTTTGTGTACAACATATGCTAAGAAAAGACGAATAGATTCAAGTCTTGCTACTGGAGCAAAAGTTTCGTCATAATCTATGCCTTCCTCTTGTCTGTATCCCTGAGCAACAAGACGAGCTTTGTTGCGAGTTACAGTACCATGTTCGTCCAACTTGTTTCGATAGACCCATTTAGTGCCTATCACCGTTTTGTCAGTTGGTCTACGAACAAGTTTCCAAACTTTGTTTCTTTCGAATTCAGTCAGCTCTTCTTGCATAGCGCTGACCCAGTTTGGATCTCTGAGGGCATCATCTATTTTCTTTGGTTCAGTTAGAGAAATAAAGTTAACAAATAAACAAATATTACCTGCACTTCTACGAGTCTGAATACCAGCGTTGGGATCACCAAGAATTTGATCGATTGGGTGATTTACAGTCCATCGCTGAGCCGGAGCATACGTCGCTGACTCAGTCTGAACTGGAGAAACTGAAGATGAGGATTCAGCTACTTCTGGATTATCAGCTAAGAGAGGAATGTTTGCATTTGCCACTTCATTCACTGATTGCTGAGAAATAGATGGAATTTCTGAGACATTTGGATCAACTGCAGGTATAGTGTTTATAGGAACAGCTGAGACCCAAGATGTTTCAGCTTCACTATTTTGCATATTTGGAATGATAGAAGGACCATCATTTTATACGGTGTGAGCATGAGGAGTGGGAATATCTTCTGAATCACCAAGATGAGAAAACATCCATTGATTCAGTTCTTCTGTATCAGCGTTCGGTTTAGAGTTCGCTGAACGGGATTCGTCAAACGTGACGTGAATAGTTTCTTCTACAGTTTGTCTTCTTCGGTTGAAGACTCTGAAGGCTTTGGAAACTGAGGAGTATCCAAGAAAGATTCCATCATCAGCCTTAGGATCAAACTTTCCAAGGGCATCTCTGTTGTTCAGTATGAAACACTGACATCCAAAGATGTGAAGAAAGCTGATTGAAGGCTTTCTCCCATGAAAAAGTTCATAGGCTGTCTTTTTGAATCTTTTAACTATCAGCGACCTGTTTTGCGTAAAACAAGCAGTGTTGACAGCTTCTGCCCAAAACTGAGTAGGCAGGTGAGAATCGCTGAGCATTGAACGTGCAGCTTCAATAACTGTTCTATTTCTTCTTTCAGCGACTCCATTTTGTTGTGGTGTTCTCACTGACGAAAAGTTGTGAGAAATACCCTTGCTCTCAAGGAAGGAATCAAGAGAACTGTTTTTGAATTCAGTTCCATGATCACTCCTTATTGAGCGAACAGTCATATTGTTCAGAGTTTCCATCTTCCGAACAAAGGTGATGAGTTCTTCAGGGGTGTCACTCTTAGAACGGAGAAACATTACCCATGTGTAACGAGAGAATTCATCAACTATGACCAGCGTATATTTCTTTCCAGCGATGGATTGTTTGTTAACGGGGCCATACAAATCCATATGGAGTAGTTGTAGAGGAGATGACACTGAGGAAACTTGCTTTGACTTAAAGCTTGCCTTGGTCTGCTTCCCTTTTTCACACGCTGAACATAAAGACTCTTTGGCGTATGAATGTTGAGGTAGACCAGTGACTAACTCTTTGGAGGAAAGAGTATTCAGTGTCTTGAAATTTAGATGTGAGAGCCTCTTGTGCCATAGCCAGTTGACATCAGAAGATGCCTTTGAGAAGAAACAGGAGTTCTCAGTGGTTGTTGAGTCCATGTTTATAACGTAAACATTTTCCAAACGATAACCGCTGAGAGCTATCTTCTCCTTTTTGTCAGAGACAAAGCAGGATTCCTTAGTGAAAATCACTTTGTTATCCATGTCGCAAAGCTGACTGATGCTTAGAAGATTATGCTTCAGCCCTTCAACATATGCGACTCTTCTGAAGGATGTTGTACCAGTTGAAAGTACACCATACCCTCGGGTGTGTCCTTTTCCATTTCCATCGAAAGTCACAGAGGGACCCTTCTCTTCCTTGTATTCAGCGAGCAGGCTTTTCTTTCCAGTCATGTGTCTAGAGCATCCGCTATCGAGATACCAGATACCCTTCTTAACCTGCAATACAAAGGAAGATTAGTTTTGCTTGGGTACCCACTTCACCATGTATACGCGTTTGTCAGTGGAAGTAGTTGGAATGGGTTCAGCAGTCTTCGCAGCATTTGAAGATTCAGCTTTGTCTTTCTTCACTTTGGTCAATTTCTTGACCTCAGCGGTAGGAGTCACCTTGACTTGAATTGCAACTGGTTTGGTCTTCTTGGGTGCTATCTTCACCTTAGCTATCTTATCAGCTTTGGTGGCTGTGGGACACTTACTTGCAATATGATCAGTAAGTCCACAGTGATAACATTTCCTATAACTAAAATTAGTTCTAGGACCACTTGAGTGCTGAGCTTTTAATTTGGAATTTGAAGTACCAGCACCAAGTACACTATTGGTTTTTGAAATAGGACGAACATTCAGTTCTTCAGATTTCTTACCAAGGACATCTACTCTGAGTCTAGGAGTAGGTCGCTGAACTGATCCAGAGGTCTGATTTCTAGAACCAGATGAATGAATCACTAAGGCTTTGGAAGCATTCAGCTTAGGTACTAAGGTACCCTTCTGAGGATTTTGATAAATAACAATTCCTTTACCTTTGTCTTTAGAGACAGAGGTAGGTTTTGAATAAACCATTTTCTCCTTACCTTTTGAAGAGGTAGGAGTTTCCTCAGGGATTGGTGTAACCAACGAGGAGTACTGAGATGATGAAGTGTCAGCGACTGAGGATACGAACGTTCCAAATTTAAGCATTGAACGTTCAGTGGTTGGTTTTGGAGTATCATATTTATAACCCAGACCACGTTTATCACTCAGAGGAATCTGAGCCTTAATTATCTCAGTGATCTTTGTTGAAGAATTACACCATCCTTCAACAGTAGCTTGTTTAGCTTTTAATGCAGCGATAGCTTCTGCTCGTTCGATTTTGACTAGCTGATTTAAATAGACTTGATCTTTAAAATCATCTTCAATTTTAGAAAGCTTTTCTATTTGAAGGTGGCAGTTTTTAAGCTTTTCAGCGAGATCAAGGTTTTGGTTTTCAACCACAACTTTGCCATTCATGGCTTCGTATAAACTTCTAGTCAGTAGATCGATTTTACGGAGACTATCAGCTTCATCAATATTTGCAATATTGGTAAAGAAAGAAGGTGATACCTGAATGGCAGATGTTGAAGTGGAGGGAATGTCTGAACTTTCTTCCTCTTCTTCAATCTTTGCCATGAGACATTGATTTGCTTCATCATCTTCAGAATCAGATGATGAGGCTTCTTCATCAGAAGCAGCCCAATCATAGTCAGCCATCAGGCCTTTTCCTTTCTTCTTAAAGCTTTTCAACTTTGCATACTTCTCCTTCAGCTTTGAGTATTTGTCATCTTTATTCCTTGGAACAAAGGATTTCTTTGTAAAAGCTGAAGGTCTCATGATTTTCTTTGACCTGCACTCGTTAGCGAAATGACCTGTCTTTTCGCAGTTGAAACAAGTAGCAGTAGCCTTATCAACAAAAGCTGATGATTTAGGCTTGTCAGTTATTGAAAGAGGTTTGTTCTTTCTAAACATTTTCTTCATGGCGAATCTCCTGAACTTTTTAGTTAGGAGAGCCAAGGATTCATCATCATCTGAAGAATCAGAATCTGATGATCTTTCAGAGTTGCTTCCTAACTCAGTGATAGTGACCGAGGGTCGCTGAGTAGAAGGTTCCTCTGAGAGTAAAGCAACAGGGGTGCTTTTGGAATCTTTTACAAGATTCTTCTTAAGATGGCTAGATTGCTCATGATTCAGCAATGTGCCATATAAGGTAGCAAGTGTCATTGATCTTAGATCTTTTGACAGCTTGAGACACATGGAATAATTGTCCCAGCTTTCAGGTAAACATTCTAAAAACTTTGTCAGCACTTCAAAGTTAGAATATTCCTTACCAACCGTTTTTAGATATATAATTAAGCAATTAAAACGTTGATGAACTTCAGAGAGAGTTTCATTCTTACCAGAAATGAAGCTTTCGTATTGTCTTACCAGGTTAATCTTTCTTGAGTCCTGGACTTCAGACGTTCCTTCATACTGAACACATATTGTGTCCCACATGGCTTTTGAGGATTTTAGGTTCATGACGGAATGGTAGACTTCGTCAGGAAGGGCCATGGATAGTATGGATCTGGCTTTTGTATCTATAGCCACTTTCTTCTTATCTTCGTCGGTCCACTGATGGATTTCTTTAGGAATCAGCCTTTCTGGAATAGCAGCTCTAGTTGCAGTGGCTGGAACTAAAGGATCAATTGTTACAGGGATGTGTGGGCCGTTTTCAAGATAGTAAGGTATAGTAGGGTCTACACCTTCTAAGAAGAGTGTCATCCTATTTTTCCACAAGTTGAAGTTGTCTCTGGAAAATCTAGGGGGTTTTGCAAGAGAACCATTGTCTACATAATTTGTGTTTGTGTGGGAGGCCATTTTCAGATAATAGCAAGGAAGAGAAATATCTTAGATTAGATCTTGTTTATGAGATTAAACAAATATGCTCTGATACCACTTGTTGGTCCCGAAAGGCCTATACAAGTTTGTAGAAGGGGGGGGGGGTTGAATACAAACACACTATTTTACTTTTCTAAATTGTTTATTGATAAATCATTAACAATTTACAGCTTGTTGAGGAAACAAGATTAAGGATAAATCTAAATCTAAACAAGTTGGAACACTAAGGTTTCTTGCACTAAGAAAGATAAGGAGATTACTAATAAAATCCTATCTTGAGAGAGATTTGAACTTGTCCAGAGTTAGCAAGTTACTTCAAATGAAGTGAGTTCATCTCTTTATATACTGCATGTATTTAATGCATTTCAGTATACACTTTACACGTGTCATCAGCGGATTGGTTGCATGTCATTGACCTTGGTTGACAACCTTAGTAGCCGTAAAGATGAACAGTGTAGTATCAGAGTGGTTGTACGATTTCAGATTTTCGGAGGTTCTTTTCTGACATTTCGTACGGTGGCGTGCAAGGGAGGTTAAGACAAAAGTACTTTGTACGGAGGACTTCATGATCAGCTTTCGTTGATTCAGCGATTATCATTTACTATTCAGCGAATGATAAAGTTCAGCGATAGCTGAAGTCTTGTACTTGATACTTCACGTTGAGTGGACAAATCTGAGTCTTCGCTGATCCGCATCAGTTCATTAGTAGACTTGTCGCTGGTTCTTGAGCTTGATCTTCGACTTCAGCGTAGAACCTTTGTTGACGTGAAAACTTGTCTTCAGGGATCATAAGTAAACAACTAACTTATCAACGATCACCATAAGGACTGAACAGACTCAGAGCATTATGGTGAACAGTGTTCGCTGAATGTTTAATTTAAAGAGCGAGAGTTCCTATCAGCGGTACTGTAAGATCTTAATACTTATAAGCGATAGTGAAACTCTGATACATATTGTTTACATACAATTTTCACTAAGTATTTAAGAGAGGGTCATTATCAAATCACTGAGGGTTTGGATCAACAGTAAACTAAACTCAAGTGAGAACATCGTTCTGTTGAACTTGAGTTCAGGGTGCACGGATTTATCTGGCTTGGAAATGTAGCCCTTTATCTGTCTATCCTCTGGATCAAATCTGCAACTTTGCCAGAATTAATTTAGGTATCTGGCAGGGATTTTGTCGACGGTTTTGGTTAGGAGAGGGTAGAGTATGTGGTTTTCCAATATATGGAGAAGAAGAGCATGTGCTTCCCCAAAAGCGGTTTTAGACGGAACCAGGTAGAGGTTATTTGGTTTTAAAGGTAGAACATTATCAAAATGTTCATGTCCTAAGAAATTTTGAAGGTGTGTGGTCGGAGCAAAGTTTGCTTCGTCGCCGGAGTTGTCCTTTTCCAGGTCTCTGGCTATGGCTGGGTTTTCAGAGTGTTCAGAGTGTTCAGGGGAGTTCGTCGGAGAGTGAGCAGGGGAGTTTTCCTGATCGTGAGAGGTGGAAGCCATTTCTTGGATAAGAAAAAGATGAATAATGAAAATTTTGAATGTTTTTGCACAAGTTCGTCGGAGAAGAAAGTGTAAGTTTGTAACGTTTTTAGAAGGTGAGGTATCTTGGGTTTTATACTGTGAGGTAATGGTAGAATCTGAAGAAGTAAAATTTGAGAGTGAATAAAATTTGGGGTCCGCAATCGAGTGCATACGGCTGGTTCAACTTTCTAGGAGAACATGTGCCATGTACGTCCAATGGAAATGTGACACGTCAGCAGTGTCAGAGCACAACGGGACGTCGTGCGCGGCCCATTAATGCTTGGCGCGTGGGTTTCTTTATCTCCAAACGATTTTCACTCGCAGAATTTGACCATTACTTTTGCAGAATTTCCCTAAGTATCAGAAAATGACAGAAGCTCGATAGTGATAGGAGCTCTGTGGTTTCTGACCTTCTTGTTATATCCTTTGTTGCTTGTACCTTTACCAAAAACGTTTGAAAAGCATTGGAGAGGATCGATAGATTTTTTAGTGTAGAAATTGCATTCACAGAGGTTTTGAAGCTCTGTAGTTTTTGACCTTCTTGTTAAATCCTCTGTTGCTTGTACCTTTACCAAAAACGTTTGAAAAGCATTGGAGAGGATCGATAGATTTTTAGTGTAGAAATTGCATTCATAGAGGTTTTGAAGCTCTGTAAGAGCCAGCAGAAGCTCTATGAGTTGAAATTTCTCATAACTAAAAATTTATGAATCTTTTTGATCATCCAAAGTTTTAATTGTTTTTAACAATGTTCTTAGGACCTATTTGAAAGTTGATGTCGTAGAAAATTGTTTGTGAAAATGTTTTGTGCGAGTATCTCTTATAGTTGCCTAGGTTGATCAACAGAGATTCTTGTGATGGAATGGGCTCTTTGACTAACCTTTTAGTTTCTTTATGTGTGCAGTTGTACAAGAGAACTCTGCAGAGGACATTCAATTTTATCGATAGAGCTTTTATTATAAATTTGTAATCATAGAACCTTTATCTGGCAGAGCCTCTGTTGAGGTCAGCAGAGGCTCTATGACCTCAAATTTCTAATTATGGAAAGCTCATTAAACTTTTTGAAGATTTGAAGTTTGAAATGCCTTTTGTAGTGTTTCTAGAACATATTTGGAAATTTGTGTCCTAGAAAACTACTTTTGAAAATGATTTTGTGCGAGTAGTCTTCAAAAACCTAGACTAGTCTGCAAAATTCTGTGGAATGTTGAATTTTCTGACTAAAGGACCTTCTGTATGACATTCAAGAAGATTGATCGAGTTCCCGTATGAAATTTGCAGTACTAGAGGATCTGTCTTACAGAAGCTCTGTTGAGCTCAGCAGAGGCTCTGGAACCTTAAATTGTTCATAAAGGAAAGCTCATCAAGTGTTTTGATTATTTTTTTTGTTTGGAATGTCATAAGCAAGGTTTCTAGGACATATTTGAAAGTTTGTGTCTTAGAATTTTTTTTTTAAGAAGGATTTGTACTAGATACTCACTTTTTAACTCTTTTTACCTCGGTTTAAAAACCTGACTTCTGTGGTTGTTGTTGATCACAAATTTTCTTTTGCTCCCCTTGAACAGACAACTTCTGTAAATCAGTTCCAGGTCTCCTTCTGCTCCCCCTTGATCTATGCTTGGGTCAAAATAAGATAAGTAACGCATAGAACATAGATCAAATTTATCAGAGGTTCTGTAAGGATTGTCAGAGGTTCTGATCAATCCTACAGAAGCTTTGTTTGTATAGAACACTTGATGATTGTGAATTTACATTCAGAAATAAATCTGACAACAAAAACAATAAAAACAATGTATTTACATATTTATAGAAGATTAGAATTATACTTACAGAGGTTTTAACTCATGTTTATCATTCCCAACTTACCCACCAAGAAAATGAATCTTTTCTCATCTAGTGCTTTGGTGAATAAGTCTGCAAGCTGGTATTCTGTAGACACGAAATGCATTTCAATTGTGCCATATTCAACATGATGCTTCAGAAAGTGGTAACGGATGTCGATATGCTTTGTTTTTTAGTGCTGTACTGGATTGGTAGAAATGGCTATGGCGCTCTTTGAGTCACAAAAGATAGGTATCTTGTATATGTTGTGACCATAATCTTTTAGCTGAGTTTTCATCCACAGAACTTGGGAGCAACAGCTAGCAGCAACAACGTATTCAGCTTCTGCCGTAGATGTCGATACACAGTTCTGTTTCTTTGAAGTCCAGCTAACTAATTTCCCACCTAGGAATTGACAACTCCCAGAGGTACTCTTTCTGTCGAGCTTGCAGCCTCCATAGTCTGAATCTGTATAAGCTTTAAGACCAAAACCAAAGTTCTTCGGATACCAGAGGCCAAGATTTTTGGTCCCTTTGAGGTATCTGAAGATCCTCTTTACAGCAATATAAGGGGATTCCTTCGGGATAGCTTGATATATTGCACAGAGGCATGTGGCATGCATTATCTCAGGTCTACTTGCGGTTAAGTATAACAGAGACCCAATCATACCTCTATAGAGCTTGCACTCTACAAATTTATCATTTGGATCTGAGTATAACTTATTTCCAGTGGCCATTGGGGTTTTCATTACAGAGGCATCAGAGAGACTGAATTTTGTAAGCATGTCAGAGACATATTTTGCTTGATTTATGAAAATTCCCTCTAATGATTGTTTTACTTGGAATCCGAGGAAGAAAGTTAATTCTCCCTTCATACACATTTCAAACCCACTCTGCATGAGTTTTTCGAAATCTTTTCACTGTTGTGTATTTGAAGACCCAAAAATAATGTCGTCCACATATATTTTTACAAGCATAATTTCATCACCTTTCCTTTTGTAAAACAAAGTTGTATCGATCGTACCTCTGTTGTAGTTGTTATCGAGAATAAAGGTTGAGAGTCTTTCGTACCATGCTCTTGGAGCCTGTTTCAGTCCATACAGAGCTTTGTCAAGGTAATACACGTATTTTGGGTACTTAGAGCTTTCAAACCCTGGTGGCTGCTGGACATAGACTTCTTCTTGGATATCACCATTTAGAAAGGCCGATTTTACATCTATTTGAAATACTTTGAAACCTCTGTGGGCTGCAAAGGCTAAAAATATTCTTATAGCCTCGAGCCGTGCGACAGGGGCAAAAGTTTCATCGTAATCAATGCCTTCTGCTTGGCGATATCCCTTGGCCACCAATCTTTCTTTGATTCTAATGACCACCCCATCCTCGTCCTTCTTGTTTCTGAAGACCCATTTTGTCCCTATGGCTTGTTTCCCTCGTGGCAGAGGTACTAGGGTCCATACCTTGTTTCTCTCAAACTGTAGAAGCTCTTCTTGCATAGCATCTACCCAGTTTGGATCATCTAGGGCTTCAGAGATTCTTTTTGGCTCGATCATGCTGATAAAGTTTATAAAGAAACAAAAATTAGCAGTGGCTGATCTTGTTTTGACCTTTTCAGAAGGATCGCCGATTATAAGGCTTGGTGGATGGCTTTTCGTCCATTGAGTTGTTATTGGGAGATGGTTATCGAAGCCATCAAGTTGATCTACAGATATTGTGCTCTGTTGTTCTGGTACACCTTCTGTTGTAGATGGTGCTTCTGTATTTGTGCTTGGTTTTTCAGCTTGTGGGATGATTGGCATGAGTGTTGGTATTCTTTCCTCTGAGGAAGTAGAGACTGAGTCGTCGTGTTCCTCTAGTGTTGGTTCCTCTGTAGTTGCTGAACTTGGTATTTCAGTAGCTTCTGTGGTTGTATCCTTTGTTGTATCACCTTCTGTTGGCTCCCCCTCGGCATTTGCATCTGTATGATTAACAGAAGAAGATGAAGTATTTAAGGGACCAGTTAGAGATATACATGTCTCGATCTGGCTGACAGAAGATGATCCTCCAGAGGCTCTGAGGGTTCCAGCAGAGGGATCAATGTCATCATTGAACATCTCTTGAAATAGAAGATTTAAGTCTTCTTCTCTTGTTTTTGAGATGCCAGAGGATTCCCTTTTTAGCTCGAGTTCTGAACTGATTTGTTCAGAAGTCATTTGGAAAGAATCGTCAAAAGACACGTTGATGCTTTCTACAATGGTTCGTGACTTCAGAAGATAGACTCTGTAGGCCTTGAATGCGGCAGAGTATCCAATGAACTTGCCTTCATCTGCTTTTACCTCAAACTTTCCTTTTGTTTCTCGATCATTTAAGACAAAGCACTTGCATCCAAATACATGAAAGAATTTGATGTTTGGTCGCCTTTTGTTGATCAAATGATAAGGTGTCTTGATGTGCCTCTTTACAATGGTTGATCGATTTTGGGTGTAGCATGCGGTTGATACTGCTTCTGCCCAAAAAGACATTGGTAATCCACATGCTGTCAGCATAGTTCTTGCAGTCTCCACAAGCGTGCGGTTCTTTCGTTCAACCATGCCATTTTGTTGTGGGGTGCGTGCAGCAGAGAAGTTTTGTGAAATGCCTTCTTCTGTAAGATAGGTTTCAATGACAGAGTTTTTGAACTCTGTGCCATTGTCGCTTCTTAGTTTCTGAATCCTGCACTCATACAGAACTTGGATTCTTTTCATTAAATTTATCAGAATGTTTGGAACATCTGATTTCTTTCTGACAAATTCAACCCATGTAAATCTTGAGTATTCGTCGATCAAAACAAGTATATATTTCTTGCCACCTAGGCTCTGTGTAGCGATTGGACCGCAGAGGTCGACATGAAGCATATACAGAGGCCTAGTGCAAGACACATCAGTTTTGCCTTTATGGGAAGCTCTTTTGAGTTTTCCCATTTCGCAGGCAGAGCATAAATGATCTTTATTAAACTTAACATCTGGCAGGCCTTTGACTAGATTAAGTTTTGCAAGTTTATCTAGAGTATGAAAGTTTAAGTGACAGAACCTGTTATGCCATAACCAGGCTTCTTTGCTTTTGCATGTAACAAGGCAGAGTTTTTCTTCCTTGTTCTTGGCACAGAAGTTCATGAGATACAGATCACCTCTTCTTTCGGCTCGCAGAAGTTCGACTCCTGTGTCTTCACCTTGTAGAGAGCAGAAGGTTCTTTTGAACATCACATCGAAACCCGTATCGTAGAGTTGGCTTACACTTAGAAGATTGTGTTTAAGGTCATCCACATATGCAACTTTGCATACAGTTATATTTTCCTTCTTTATGACTCCGTAGCCTTTAATGTACCCCTTTTTGTTGTTTCCAAAGGTCACAGATCCACCATCGTGTTTTTCTTTGTATGTGGATAGAAGACCTCTGTCGCCAGTCATGTGCCTCGAGCATCCGGAGTCTAGATACCAGATCGGCACATATTGCTTCTGCAAGACAATCAGAGAGTTTTAGGTACCCATATCCAAATGGGTCCAGTTTTGTTAGGGGTCTTTGTTTTAACTTATGTTGAATAACCATTTTGTTTCTTCTTACCCTTGAATTTAGCATTTTCTTTGGGTACAGAGAGGAAACATTTTGGACCTGAGAAGTGTTGGCTTAATTGAAACATGAGATCAAAGCAATGACAGCATAGAATGTGCGAAGAGATTTGCTTGAACTTTTCATTAAAGACATTAAATGAGGGTACAGAGGCATTACAATTTATCCTAACATTCGACTTTCTATTACAAGAAGGTTTATATAGGCTAGATTGTTGTTTGCAAAATCCTTTGTTGAGAGCGGCTTTCTATGTACCCCTTCTGTGGTGAACTTCTGCAGATTTCACTGTCACAGAAGAAAAAGATTTATTATTTTTGGTCCATTTGCCCTTCTGTTGCCATGTTAATTTTTCTTTAACAGGTTTTAAGGGCTTCAAAATCTCTGAACTTGTTGGAGTTTTAGTGGACATTTCCTTCTTTAGTTTAAAATTCTCAAGCTCAATAGAGGTTTTGGGCTTGTATACACATGTTCAGAAAGTCTGGACAAATAGGAACTTTTGTGATTTTCTCATTGGGAGAAATAGTTCTGTTAAGAACTTCAGAGGATGGTTTAAAATCCTCTGTGTCACGAGGTACTATCTCTGACTTGGAGTCAGTCTCAGATTCGTCAGAGGATGAGTCGTCCTCATAAACAGCGGTTGAGTCACTTGGTTCTTTTTCGACAGAGGTTGGACTTTCAGTGCATGTGCCATACTCACTTTCTTCCTTTTCTGTGGCACTATCTTCTAAGTCAACAGAAGTATCTGTTAAGTCTTCTTCAGAGAGATTTTGATCATTGGAAGGTGTACAGAGGTTTTCTTCAGAGATATCAAAATTTTCTTTTGTAAGGTTTGGCTTGAACTCAGGTGCCTCTGCTGATAACTTCTTTTCAGAATTCATCATGCAGACAAATGCAACTTGAGTTTGAGTCTCGGGGTCACCAAACTTGAAGATTCCTATCTAATCTTGAGTTTTCAGATACTTCTTAGGTTTGGATTCTCTTTTAACAGAGATTGAAGGTGACAAATATGTGTTTTCAAACCACACATTTGTCATCTTCAGAGGTTTCCTCTTGTGAGGTTCCCCAGAGACTTTTTGCCTTTTACTTACAGAGAGTAGATGTCGAAATCCAGGTTTTCTTGTATCTCCTATATGAAATAAAGAAGACAGAGATTTGTCTCTTTTATTTCCTGTATATGGATCTATATCAAAGAAGCCAATTCCCCGTCTCCCTATTTGTGTACTGATTTTTTTTTGAAGGGTATCCGAGGACATTGCCCCGACTAATCCCGGCAAGGTGAGGCAATTGCCCCAGCTGCTAAAGTGTGCATCCCTGAGTTTATCCCCAGTGGCCACAAGTTGGGTTACTAGCCACATCCCCCACAAGCCTTAACCAGTACGCCACAAGCCTTGTGGTTTATTTGTGTATTGATTTTCTCGTAGACCTTCTGTGCATCTTGAAATTTTTTAATTAAAAGATCTCTTCTGAGTAAATCTTGACAGAGGACTTCTCTTTCCTTTTGAAAATAATGTTTAAGAGCTAGGATGTTCATTCTGTCACACTCAACGTCCATAAGTTCTTTCGATTTTGTTTTTAAAGAAGAATTAAGTTCAGAAATCTTTTCTTTTAAAGGATTTAATTTTTTGTTCCAGTTTGTTTCAATTTCTTCCTTTTCTAGAAAATTTTTGGCTTTTTCTTGAGTGAGAAGTCTAGCTTCTCTCTCATAGAAGGTGAGCTTTTTCTGAACACTTTCGCATGTCTTTTTGAGTTCAGTGTATTCAATGTTAAGTTTAAGCAAATCAGCTTCTGCTGTATTAGAGTTAGAGTTAGAGGATGTATCTGATAGCCAGTTTTCTTGATTCACCATTAAGGATTTCTGAGCATAGTATTCAGCTTTCTTTTTGTAGAAAGCAGCATCCCTCTGAGGGCGATTTGATTTGCTCCTGCATTCGTTGGCGAAGTGACCTGGCTTTCCACAATTGTAACAGCCTTGGTTCTGTGGAGCGTTTCCAGCTTTGTCGTCTGACCTCTGTCGGTCACCACTTCTGTCGGTTCTGCAGTCATTTGCATAATGGCCTGGCTTACCACATTTGTAACACTCTTGATTCTGTGAAGTGTTGCCAGTTTTATCGTCTGACCTCTGTCGGTCATTACCTCTGTCATTTCTGTCATTTGACCTCTGTCGGTCACCACTCCTGTCGTTTCTTTCGTTTGACCCTTCTCTTTCGTAACGTTCATTACTAGTCTTCTTCTGGTATCCTCTGCTGAATTCCCTAATCAAGAGTGCTAATGATTTAGCTATCAAGGCCAGGGTTGTTTCTTCTTCTTCTTCTTCTTCTTCCTTCTCTTCTTCACTATCAACTATCATAATTTTCTTCTTCTTCTCCTTCTTTTCCTCTGCAGTTTTCTCTTTCTTTGGTTTCTCTTTAGCCTCTATAGTCTTACCAACTAGTGCAAAAGGTGCACTGATCTGGGCTTTTGTTTGTGCTACTTGAGGCTCTTGGGCTGCCAATGTTCCATAGAGGTCTGATAGAGTCCAGGAATCTAAGTCTTGATTTGTTTGAAGAGACATAGATAACTGGATGCATTCTCCATTTAGACTTTTAAGGAACATGACATTGTTTTCTTCAGAAGTTCTGTGGATTCCGAACTTCTTACATTTATTGATTAGCGAGTTGAACCGATCATATGTAGACTGTAGAGTTTCTGTCGGCAGAGCTTTAATTGCATAGTATTCGTTTATGTATTGAGCTCTGCGGTTCTTCTGAGTTTTGGCCCCCCTTCTAGTTGTTTTTCTAGTTCCTTCCATAGATCATATGCAGATTCACATGCATCTAGGGACTGGAAAAGGTCGTTGGGAATAGCCATGATCATAGGTCTTTTTGTTTTCTGAGACACTTCATATTTTGCCCAATCAGAATCGGACCACTTACCCTGAGCTTTTGGTTTTTCGTGTTCAGGGATTTCTGGTGTGTCGTCTGTGGAAGGAATACGTGGTACTGTTATCATAGGAACAAAAGGATGGTTACGGAGATAGTAAACGAGTTCTTTATCAGTACCCTCAAAGAAGTGAATCATACGTATATTCCATTGAGGGTATTCGTCTCTAAGAAGAGTGGGAGGTTTGGTTAAGGAACCAGCAGTGAAGAAGTTGTTTGTATTTGTCATTTTGAGAGAGAAAATATCCAGAAAATGGGGTATGAACAGCAAACCTTTTTAGAGTGAGAAGTGGATGCTTCGTATGAAGTTTCTAAGCTTAACAACTTTTCAACATAGCACAAAAATGGTGTTTTAACCAGAATAACAGATTCTATAAGTTTACCGTAGTTCGAATGAATCGAAAATGGCAGAAAAACAGAAATTGTTTATGAAGAATAGGTTAAAAATCCAAGTTTCTACCAAAGATCATTGTTTAGAGTGGATCCCTTGATATTAAAAATCAAGGTTTGCTTAAACAATGATGATTCTTGTTCTTGTTAATAGAAGAACTCAACATGAGTCTTCTATTTATACTACTACAAAGGGGACATACTTTAGACAATAAGGACTGATCTACAGTAGACAGGATCGTATGAACAGTAGCAGGTACGATGTTCATTTAATGCGCATGTTCCCTTTTGGACAGAGCCCTATCAGAGTTTGACACGTGGAGATTTGGCAGGGCACGCCTTGTTCAAGTGGATGGACGGATCCTGGAACAGTAGAAAGATATTTGTTGATTTCTTCTTAGTCTTCAGTATACCGCAGAGGCTCTGTCAAAGGTGACAGAGGTTCTGCGGCTCGGTCCTCTGTGAGCAGTCTTCTGTTGATTCTTGCCTTCTGTCTTCTTGGTGTCTCGGCAGAGCCTCTGTTGGAGGCTTCTATACTTAGCCTATTTTTCACTACTTTCATAAACAGAAAGATTTGTGCTAACACACTCTATCCTCTTATCTCCATATTGAAAATTTTGAACGTGGTCAAATCGACAAAACTTTATTTTTCAGGAAAGTAAAAGGTCATATTATTCTTGTTCAAATATATGTCGATGATATTATATTTGGTTCCACTAATCCTGACTTATGTACTCGTTTCGCTGAGAGAATGAAAGCTGAATATAAAATGAGTATGATGGGTGAGTTAACTTATTTCCTTGGTCTTCAAATCAAACAGAGTGAAAAAGGAACTTTCATTCACCAAGGTAAGTATGTTAAAGATATGCTGAAGAAATTTGATTTAACTCAGAGTTCAGCCATGAAAACCCCTATGGCACCTCCGCTGACACTAAACAAGGATCCTTCTGGAAAACCTGTTAATGTCACAGCGTACCGTGGGATGATCGACTCTCTTCTTTACTTAACAACTAGCCGACCTGATATTATGTACTCAACCTGTTTGTGTGCACGATATCAAGCTGAACCTAAGGAATCTCATTTAATCGCTGTAAAGCGAATCTTCCGTTACCTTAAGGGTACTCCTAACCTAGGTCTTTGGTATCCCAAAGATTCAGGGTTTGATCTAATTGCCTATTCAGATAGTGATTTTGCAGGTTGCAAATTGGATAGGAAAAGCACCATAGGCGGCTGTCAGCTCCTGGGTGGAAAGCTGGTGAGTTGGACAAGTAAAAAGCAAAACTCAGTGTCTACCTCAACCGCTGAAGCTGAATACGTAGCTGCTGGAAGCTGTTGTTCTCAGGTCTTGTGGATGAGAAATCAACTACTGACTATGACCTTCAGCTCTCAAGGATTCCAATCTACTGCGACAGCACTAGTGCCATCGCTATAGCAAACAATCCAGTACTACATTCAAAGACCAAACACATCGAAATCATGTATCGATTTATCAAAGATCATGTGATGAATGGTGATATAGAACTTCATTTTATCCCAACTGACTTTCAGTTAGCTGATCTTTTTACCAAACCTCTTGATGAGACAAGATTCAACTTTCTCATCAGCGAGCTTGGAATGCTGAACTTTGAAGAGTAAAATCTTCAGCGGTTCACATTTGATCAGTGATAACAATGAACTTGTATAACCTATGAATCATCTTCTCTCTGAACAAAATTGATTCGCTGATATCAAGGTATGTTCTCTCTTGCTCGCTGACGTTCGCCTAGAATTGAAAGATTTCAAAACAAATTACATCGCTGAATATCTCTTCCTTTCAGTGATACTTTGAAATTTCTGAAACGAACACTGATATTTCTATTCAGTGCTTCATATTTTCAAAAACTGTCCCTGAGCTTTCAAAATCCTCAGAGACATCCTAAAATATGAAAGGACGTTTGTGACGTCATCAAACGGATAAACCCTGACACGTTCTTTTTCTGACACATGTTTGCACGTTTCGTTTTCCTCACCCAATCATATACAAACACGTATCCGTGTCATGATGAAAAACTTTCCCGCTCACAGTTTTTCTCTCTCTAACTCTCACTATATAAACACATTCGAGTTTATATTTTTACCTTTACGCGAACTTCATATTATTCAAGCAAGAACTCTGTTGCATTCAAGATATAATCTCAAGAACCTGTTCATCTTCATCTTCTTAAACATCATAGGTTAATATCTCTCTTATTTTGCAACTAATAAACTTGTTTTCGATCTTATTATTGTTTTAAAAGATCAAACAAAAGAACTTCTTAAAATGAAATCATTTTCGTTTCATGATTTTATGAACACAATCTTCATGATTGTTCTTCAAGTTTAAACTAATAATCTTAAACTTTGACATCTTCGTTTGTTTTTCCAGAATCTCTTCTTCAAATAAGAACTGGAAGACAAATGTTCACTATGTTTTGTATCTATTTCTCAAAACCTAGAAAACCCTAAAACCCTTATTTTGGATATTTTATCCATTTTAAGATCTTCTGTTCTTATTCTTATATTATAAACAGAAATGGCATCTTCTACTGAAGCTCCTACCTCCCAATCTCCTACTGCTGAGAAAGTGGTTCTCATAAAGGCTCCTCAGGTTAAGTTCAAACTTGAGCAAGTTACATTCCAACACAACAATCATTACGCTCTCTTCGATTTCCTTCAGAAGAAGAAAGTCACACACCTCGATGAAGCTATAAACTTTCTCAAAACATGCCCCATATCGACAGCTCTGACTATTGCACCCCCTGCTCATCGTTCTCTTTTAGCTCAGTTCTGGTATACTGCCAGAAAAGCTCAGGTACCCACGCCCAAAGACCCAAAGAAACTACTTGATGTCATTCTCTGTGACACCAAATATGGTACTTCCAAAATCAACCCTGGTACCATCAGACGTGCCCTCAACCTTCCCGCAGCTACCAAAGAAAACCGTTTTGTCCCTCTACCAAACCACAAAAACCTAGCTGATAGGCAAGCTATCACTGCATTCTTTGATGCAATGAAGTATGTGTGGGAAACAGGGAGAGATAAACTCCCTAAGAAGAAGCTGACCCTGATCAAGAAATCAAAGATGCCAAGCGAGATGAACTTCATCTTCGCTCATTTGATCAGTTGCATGACAGCAAAAACTGGTTCCTCTGATCAAGCCTCTCAACCTCAACAGGCCATGGGATATGCACTGCTGAAAGGTCTTCACATTGACAGGGCATCAATCATCTACGACGATCTGGTGCTAAGGGTGGATATGGCTGACAGACCAACATGTGTTTCATATCCCCGGTTTGTCAGTGCTATCTTTCTACACAGACTTGGGGACAAATACCCAAAAGTAGTTGACCTCAGACTCTCTCAGGTTGGCCCTAAGGTGGTCGACTTCAGCCCCATGTCAAACGAGGTACGTCTTTCTACTATCTTATCTATTCTTAATCCTCCTTCTTCTACTTCTGCGGCTACCTCAGTGGTAATCCCAACTGCTGATACCCAGGCTGTACCCTCCACTCCTTCTCGAAAAAGGAAACACTCTACTACCCAACTTCAATCCCAAAGGATCAAGAAAACCAAGGAGCAACCCTCCAAGCCATCAACGACTGAAGACTCCACGACTCCTTTTGTACAAGAGTAGCTGGATAGTTCCGTGGTATGCTCTGCCATAGCTGATCAAGCCACCCTTCCATACCAACTTCAGCGTCTCTAAACGTTGAGGTTATAAACCTGGAACTGAACCCACCTCCCTCAGTACCTCTAAGTATTGCGGAAGTATTTCTCAGCGGATCCAACGCTGAACCCCGCACCCACTCCCTTTTCTTAACTTTTATTCCTCCCACCATTTCTTTGGACACTCCACCAGTATTCCCTCTATTCTCTACAACACCCATCATCCCCCACGATACATCAACTGCAACTTTACAGGGGATGATGCATCGGAATATAGGATCTGCAGGCACCTCTATGCGGCAAGGCACTCTGGAAGGCGACATGGAACACTACTCAGGCTATCAAAGCTTCGAGGACTTCAGCAACCCGCCTGCAGGTATACACAAAACCATACATACTCTCTCAAAATCCCAACTTCTGAGCTTTCCTTTGTTCATAAGTTATTAACTGTTGCAGGTCCTAATTTGGGAGATATTCACAACTCCCTGAAAGATCTGGTGACAAAGGTGGAATCACATACATCCACACTATCTGCTAACTCTTCAGATATTATAGACGCTGGAGAGAATCTCAAAAAGCTGACCACCGAGGTCGAGAAGAAAGCATCCAGTGCTGATCTGGAGAAGGTGGATGGTAGCATTGGAACTTTTGCAACTACTATCAATGACCACTCCACCATCATCAACAATCTCATATCCACCAACACCACCCTCGCAACAAACTTTACCACCCTATCCAATGAAGTCACATCATTGAAGACAGAGGTTGGAACTCTTAAGGGTGAACTCTCCAAGGTCAAGACTGAGGTTGGCATTGTCAAAGATCTACTTCAGCAAATTCTCGATCGCCTGAATGCTCCAACATGTGCTTCGTTGCATTTTAATCAGGCTGATCTAGAAGTTCTTCAGAAGATAAATCCTACTATTTCTGGCCTGGAAGACAGAATATTAACGATTGAAACCTTCATAGGAATCACTGGCCTGGAAGACAGTGATCCTATGACTGCTGATGCTGCTGATATTTCCTTATCCTCTCCCATCCATCATGTGGAAGAGGGGGAGAAGATCGAAGACCTTCCCCATAATGTTGAGGGGGAGGAGAAAATTCTTGAAGACCTTCCCCGTAACTCTGAGGGGGAGGGTATTGTTTCGGAATCCGCAGCTGCGGCTACAACTAAACAACCTCAGGGAGTTGAAAACCCTGAGGGAACTGAGAAACCTCCCTTTGTATCTGAGGGGGAGCAACTCAAAAAGCAACATGATGAAGCCGTTGCTGATGTTACTACACCTTATGCTGACGAGGTCGAATCTGAAGAAGAAGCTGAAGACGATGAAGCCGTCGACATCTCTGATGATGAACCATCATCATCCCCTAAAAACGATGATGATGATGATGATGATGACGATGATGATGATGACTTCTTCTTCGTCCAGCCCAAGAAGGTCCCAGCTCTAAAAGGGGTCATGGAAAATGAACCATCAGGGGAGACGACTAAGACAAAACCTGCAGCGTTCGAAGCCGATAAAGGCAAGAACAAAGGCCTCGCTGCAGAAGGCAATTTGTCTATCCTTCAGATAAAGCCAGTTTGTCAGGTATAATATCTCCTCTTCCCTTACACTGCATCCCTCCTCTATCCCTTCTCAATATCAGTTCTCCTCTCCATAAAACCTCTATACACTTAAACCCTCATTCTTTCTCTATATCTTCTTTCCCAAATGATCTTACTCAAATGATCGATGTGTCTCAGCTAGTCCTCTCCCCTGCTTGAGGATCCAGCTGAAGTTACTCAGGCTGCAACTCCATCAACAATAATCCCAGCTCCTATCGCTGAAGAAATAATCCCAGTCTTGGATTTCACTACTGAGACTGATGAACCTGAAGAACAGCTGCTCTCTCACAAAAACAGACCTTCCTTGGCTCCTCAAACGCTGAGTGAAGAAGATCAGAAAAAGAGAGATGCAATGATCAAGAAGCTTGAAGATCAGCGTATCATCCTTCCTCGTTCCAAAATCCCTGCTCCTAAGTTCAGATTATCAAGGAAGGAATACACTGAACATCTCAAGGCTGAAAAACAACTCGCCGATCGAAGGAAAGTTGAAGAAAAAAATAAGGCCTACGCCATGCAGCTTGTCCAACAATCGGTGAAAGACCCTGATCTAAAGAAGACTCCCATTGATGTCCAACGTCAATTGTGGAAAGATGCCAAGAAGATCATTGAAGAAAAGACTAAGGTATCTGACTCTACCTTAAAATGGTGCAAAGAAAGACTGCACTATAGATTTCGGCCAGCCAGAATCTCCAAAGTACACATCAAGGGAAGAGCGACAATAAAGGTTCCAGTCGTTGAAGTCGAGATATTCAGAGAAAACGGTACCAAGGAAACCGTCTACGCCTCTTCAATCAAGAAATACGGTCTGTGAATGGTTGGAGATGCGAATTGCCATTCAGTGATCTCGCTCACAATTCAAGAGCCATGTCGAGAAAATGATCAATCAACAGATCGACTTGGTTTCTTCTGCTGTGGAATTTCCTCTTCCTCCTCCTAGTCCAGTTCAACCAAGAAGGGCCTCTGCAAAGGAGAAGATAATACCTTCAGACTCAGGTCCTCCTATTTGAAATGAAACAGGTATTGGCTTCTCTCGTACTGAAGTACTTGGTCCTGAACCTGACCTCTCGGCACTTGACACCTCTCTGCCCCCTAGGGAACGCTTCATCCCTGGAAAAGTCCTAAGCGAACCTTATGGTATCTTCTTTCATGACTATGATGGACAAGAACGCTTTCAACGCATCTCTGAGATACCCATCACTCCTATCGAACAGCTCAGAGATCTCGTCTACTGGTGCGAACTCATAAATGATCTCCTCGGACATTTCATGAAGCCCCTGATCTTTAAAGAAGCCCAGAATAGACGAAATCTCGGTGAAACTGTCCCTGACTGGATGATCCATACAACAAGAACCCTTGATGAACTTCTCATCAAGGAAGAACCTTTTAGCTGATAGGATTTCCTTGAAATTCTTCTATCTTTATCAGCTTATACCTTTTGTACTTGTAATTTAATTTGTTGTACTTGTAATTTTTCCACTTCCCTTTATAACCTTTACGAAGTTTAAAGAAAAATTTCAGCGAATGTACTTTACTCCATCAGTAATGTTAGATCTGAAGTTTTGTCATAACACAAGTGTTGATATCTGAATAGAAGACTCAGAGTTCTGAGTAAGAAGACTCAGAAGTTCTGTACTGAAAAGATTACTAAGTGTGAAGTCTGAATTGAAGGTTCAGAGTTCTGAGTAGGAGACTCAGAACTTCTGAAGATGAAGTATGAAAATGTCTAAGTGCTTGAAGGATGTTCTGAAGTGCTTAATCAGAAGGATGTTCAGAAGTTCTGAACATGTTGTTCAGAACTTATATCTTGGGATATTTTCTGTTATATTCTGTTACTAATTAGGACACGTGTAATTGTTCTATTAGTCTTTCACGTATATGTACTGTAGCTTTAGCTTTACTGTTAGTTCCAGATCCGTGCAACGATTATGAAATCAAACAGATAAGCAATAGTGTATAATGATTTCAACTGGTCATCCCTGTATTATGCTTTCAAAGTAGAGAGAATTACAATACGAGTAGGAAAGCAAATGAGACAACTAGCCTGTTTTCTAAGGCTAAGCTATCTATTTATATGGCGGGCCCGTGGTTTACAAACCCACGGCCCGTTCACTAATAAGGCTCAAAATAAAGAATTACAGTTTAAACCCTGAACTTTAAATCAACATAAATTGACCCTAACAATCTCCCCCTTTGATTTGAAGTTCGAGTTCACGCTCTAGCTCTCGCCAGTTGTAGACATATCTTTTGCGAAGCGCGAAGTGAATCTCGAACCATCTGATAGCACGGCAGTAGTCAATGCGATCTTCAACCAATTCCAAGGCATTCCGAGCTTTTATTTCATTCGGATTAGGAACATACGAAACCCTTGGATTTTCAGACTCGTGCTGAATGATCTTTCGAAGAGCATCTCGAACTTTGTAGAGCGTGCCGTCGTAGAATCTTTCTACCTGACTGAACCGCATAAATCTTTTCTCTTTCTGTTCATTGATGAAGACGATCCCATATTCTGGTTCTAGAAGCATAGCGTTCTCGGGATACATATTCAACTCAGAAGCTTGCAGATTCGGCTTTATCAGATTTACCTTATTCGCCCTGTTCTCGACAGCCATTTGAAAATCCGTTAGATATGACATCATAATGGTACGGACCAGGTATCGACGAACAGCTTCGAGCGCCTTTGTAACTTCAAGCGGTCGGATGGTTCTTGTACGAATGTCTTTCAGAATAGCCAGGAAGTCAAACGGACGGAGGTGCTGGAAGTCGGCTTCAGAGAATTTCCATTCATTCCCATCTTCACGTCGGACAGTGAATACTGGGTAGACGATTTTCATGATACGTATTGAATGAATGTTAATTACCTCTGTGATCTGATGCTTGGTTCTGACTTGGCTGACTGGAAGACACCACTGCATTGTGCTGATATAACGCCGTTGGTATTCGGGGTTGAGGTTGTAAATACCAAGGCAAAAGGTCGGCTCGATCGGGCAAAGTTTGTGGACGAACAACTTCTTCAAAGATTCCTCCAGATGAGGGATAAGTACCATGATCTTCTCCCAACGGATTTGTTGCTGAGGAGGGTAAGGAAGATCAGGAGCTGTCGTTTGTAGAGGAGCTGTCGTTTGTAGAGGAGTTGTCGGAATATTGGCAGTAGTAGTTTCAGGTCTTGTTGAAGTTCCAGTGGGTTGAGCATAGTGAACGGGAGAAATACCATAAAAATTATGGAGCAGGAACTGATCATAGTCGATGTTGTCGTCTTCATCAGTAGGGAAAACCAAATTTACCTGGAGATTTACGGCACTGGCGGCTTTTTCATACCATGCATCTTCGGTCTCCGGGTTGGCTTCACAGTTTGGATCTATCATATCCAGTAGCGGTCTGTCTGATGAATCAAAGTCGACCAGTTCCTGTGTTGAACCCTCAGGCTTTTCAATCGTTGGGTCTTCATCATCTGATATATCCATATCTATTACCATGTCGGCTAATGGCAATTCGGCTTCAGGTGCTTCTGTTGTAGCTGCCGCAGTTGGGGTTTCCGGTTGTTAGCCCCAAGTATCTGTAATGTAAAAGTATTGAAAATATTATCAAGTCAGAAGACCATCAAAGATGCAGCAGAAGACTTAGAAGAAAAAGCTTCAAGAAGATCAACAGAACTCAACAGAGTTCTGGTGGAACTAACAGAGCTCAACAGAGCTCTGTCAGAAGATCAACAGAAGAACTGTTCACAACCCAAAGATCAACAGAGCTCTGGTCTATGAGCTTTGTTGTAGTGAAGACCTCTGTGATGCCTAAGTCTCGTAAGAAATCCCAAGTGTTAGACAAGTGTCCATACTTTCCACGTATGCCCTAAAATTAGGAGACACACTTTCCACGTGTCATTCTAGGGTACGATAGTACACTGTCTTCACTTTATCAAGGCTATAAATAGAGAGGTAGTGGAACAAACAATTAAAAGCTTTGGGAAGAATAGTTTTCCACAATTGTTTAAGCACACACTGCAGTAATCCCGAGCACTACCTCCGTACGATATTGTTCCCTGTGAGATTTTAGGATACACCATTGATCCTGTTCTTGGTGTTATCCATTATCAATATACGAGCAGCGTTTCTTATTTGATCTTGTTATCATTATCCTGTTCTATAATTGATTCTCACTATTACAATATCATTTACACAATCACTCACTTTAATGGCTTTATATTTAAATGCTTCCGCTGTCTATGTTACTACCATTAATGTGATACAACGTGAATCTGGGAACCTACAATTGGTATCAGAGCTTGCTTGATTTTCTTAAATCAAACAATCCAATCTACCAAGGTTGATTCATTGTTGTTGATTGTGTGTGTATTTCAAAGCTTCCTAGTATACTCTGTTTTACAGTTTAAAGTTTAAAAGTTATTATACCACTGTTTTAAGCTTTCAAGTCTAGTTTAAAGATCTTATATACTGTTCATTACTGTTCCATTGGTCACTGTTCACTTACTCTCAGTTTATACTCTTTTAAAACCATTTGAAACTGTTATACCCTGTTTTTCTGAAAAATGGCAAATAACCATATCAACTCTATTTATACTGTTGGTTCTCTAACTAAGCCTCCTACTCTTTTGAGAGATGAATATCCTCAATGGAAGATTAGGATGGTTAACTTCCTTGATGGGATGGACAGAGATTTAATGTGTTCTGTCACGGATGGACCATTCAAACCCATGGTTTTGGTTCCACGTGTACCCGCAACACAAACTACTGCTGAGATTCCTGCTCACCTTGAACCCAAAACCACCGGGTTCACTGATGAAGAGACATTAAAAATGGAAAATGATCTAAAAGCAGTTAGACTTCTGATTATGGCCATTCCTAATGAAATATTTCAAGAACTAGATTCATGTGTTACTGCCAAAGAAATCTGGGATCAACTTCTTAATCAGCTTGAGGGTGGCATCAAAACCCAAAAGAACAGAAGGACCCAATGTATAAATGAATACAACGATTTCAAGGCACTTCCTGAGGAAACCTTACAACAAACCTACAACAAATTCAATGTTTTGATAAACAAATGTAAAAAGTGTGGGGTTGTTAGGTCGAAGGAAGATAACAATGTTTTGTTCCTGAAAAGTCTGAATGATGAATGGTTAAATCTGTCCATGTCTTTACAAGCTAACCAAGATCTAGATGCATGGTCTCTTACCGATGTGTATGGCACTCTGGCCGCACAAGAGAAGAATGTTGTCAAACAAAAGGGCAAATCCACCATTGCAAGACCTATTGCGTTAGTCTCCGAATCAAAGAAATCCACAGAAGGAAAGACCAACAGAGAAAGTTCCAGCAGAGGAAAGAAGAAGAAGAGTAAGAGCTTGGTAGTTGAAAGTGATACTAAAGAAAACTCGTCAGATGAGGATGACGATATAAATGCGTTTGCTAAATCTCTTGCATTAATCACTCAAAATTCAACAAGAGATTTGGCAACAGAGCATTCAACAGAATAGGTAGATATGAGAAAGATGAGAACAGAACTTATGCTGCACCCCCACAACAGAACCATCACAACAGAGCTCTGACAGAACAGAGACAGCAACATAAGTTCAATACTCCTGCTCCACAGAAGGCTGATGCTGCCCAACCCATCAATCAGAATGATGGACGTTGCTTTAGATGCGGCAAACCTGGCCATTTCTCTACTAACTATAAAGGAAAACTTGTAAAAGATCAAGATTATTACAAGAATAAATACAAGTACAACTACAGAGAAAGAAGCTATGTTGCTGAGATGGAGAATTGGATCTCTGACTCATCCTCTGACGATGAACCAGAGCAAGCCATTGTTGCTGTGGATGATTGAAGTTTGGAAGTTGATTGGATGACCGGGGGAAGAATAGAAAATTCCGAAGAAGAAGATGTGGCTCATGCATTCGCCATGACCGTAACAGAGCCAGACAACAGAGCGCTGGAGACAACCACACCCAGTGCCAAGGTACATTTCTCTGAATCCAAGTCTGACTCAGAACTTGAGATGCATGTGTCATTACTTACTGAAGAGTTTCAACTCTTAAAACAAAAGCTTTCTGAGGAAAAAGAGTTAAGAAAGCTAGCTCAGAAGGATCTGTCCTTCTACAAGAGAGAGAAAACCCTCTTGGAACAGGAAAAGGAAGAAATATCCAGAGAAAAATCTGAGCTAGAAGTCTTACAACAAAAGAAAGAAAGCACGTTTTTAAAAAGGGTTAAAGAGTTTGAAGAAAGTTTGAAACAAAAGGCTGAAGAAGTTGCTAAATCTGAAATTGAACGTTTAAACTATGTTGCTCTAAAAGACTATTTTCAGAGAGAGAGGGAAATTTTACATCAATCCCTACAGAAAAAGGAGATGTTAATAAAAAAATACCAGGATGCACAGAATGTGTATACCAAAATCAATTCTCAAGAAAAAAAAGCAAGGTCTAGGTTTTAATCACATTGTTCCTTACAAAAGAAGGTTAAAGGCATCTTATCCCTTTGCCTTCTCCATTGGAAAAATGCAAGAGGATGTGATCTCTGGAACTGATGTTTTCAAAAGAGCCAAAATATCAGATTTTACAAAAGCAAAAAGACTAAGCTTAAGGAATGTCAGCCATGACTCCTTGAATCAAGAAAAGGTTACAAAACCATCTGAAAAGTTTATTCTTGATCAGGGAAGAGCTGAAATAAAGCTTACTGATTCCATCAAAAATCTTGATCCAAAAGAAATCTTTAACTTCAATTCTTTCAAGGAGGAGAAGTCTGTTGCTTCCATTACAGAATCCTCGTGTGCTTCAATACAGAGAGAACTCAATTCTGAAGTCCCAGTCTTCTCTCCATCCTCTGAAACCTTACGAACAAATTTTTGAAGAGGATATTTTGAAAGTTATTGAAGAAAATGCTGCTTGTGATGCTTTAAAACCAAAGATAAGAAAGTTTAAATCCACCAGATATGATAACTCTAAGATACCCAATGAGTCTAACACCTATACCATAGCCATCAGAGACTTTCTGTGCTCTGACAGTGACTCTGATTCTGAAGTAGATGAGCAAATTTTCTGTGCTCCTAAGACTTTTTGCACAAACCTAAACAGGCAATTGTTGAATCTGGTTCTCTGAAAAACGTCTCATTCTTTAAGAAACAGAACAGATTTATACCTTTGCCAAATTTGAAAAATAAGGGTATCCGAATTCTTTCCTCTAATGAGATAGAAGAAAATAAAAGAGGAAAAGCTAAGATTATTCATGAAGACTATACATCTGTTCCTTACGCTTATGATCAAGTCAAATTTACAACAGAGCAGAAAGGAAAATGGAAAGTCAATGACCAACCTACTCCTACACCTATTGTAAATCCAAAGAGAAACAGTTTTGTGTCAAGAGAGTTTGCTCCAAGAAACAACAATTTTAAATCACAGGACAGAATGTACGTAAAGACATCTGGTCCTAAAGTTTTTCAAAATCAAGGTCCCTTTAAACAACAGTCTTTGAATAAAAACGACAATTTGCATCAATCTTCATGTTCTATCAAATGAAATTGTATTCAACTTCTGTTATAGTTAAAGAACCATATGAATGGTCCCCACTGTGTTCTGAATCAGTCATTTCAAAAGAAAAATCCCAAGACTATTCAGAATACACAGAAGAAACCCTCTGGCATACCATCCCAAAATGGAAATCCAGAAGGTAAGCCATTGAACACCCCCAAACCTAACAAGAAAGGACCCAAAACGCAATGGGTACCTAAAAGAAACTAATCTGTCTTGCAGAAACCCCATGTGCAGATCTGGTATTTAGATTCAGGATGCTCAAGGCACATGACGGGGAATAAGGAGCTGCTTACTTCTTTCAAGAACAAAAATGGAAGTGCAGTAACCTTTGGAGGAGATAATGGCAGACAGATTAGAGGATACGGTACATTAGTCTATGGTGGTGTTTCAGTTTCTGAGGTTGCTTATGTTGAAGGATTAAACCATAATCTGCTTAGCATAAGTCAACTCTGTGATCATGGGTTCGATGTCAAATTTAGAAAGAAGTACTGTTCTCTGTTGCTTTCCGAGCCTGGTCAAGAACTCTTAAGAGCCGACAGAAAAGGCAATCTTTATAAAATGAATTTCAATCCTAACCAAAACTCTACAACAGAGAAGCTCTGTTTAGTGTCTTTAAAAAATGAAGATGCCTGGCTTTGTCATAAAAGATTTGCCCATTTTAATTTTTCAAATCTTGACAAGCTCGTAAAATTAAATCTAGTAAAAGGACTTCCTCCACTGAAATTTGACAAAGACCATCTCTGTTCTGCCTGTGAATTGGGAAAGATTAAAAGATCTTCACACAGAACTAAGAGTGATCATAGTTGTCCCAGACCTTTGCATATGCTTCATGTGGATCTCTGTGGTCCTATCTCTGTGCAAAGTTTGTCGGGCAAGAAGTATATTCTAGTACTTATTGATGAATTTTCTAGATATACTTGGATTGAGTTCATCAGAATAAAATCTGATGTCCCAGAAATTCTAATAAGTTTGTTGAGAAGGATACAGGTTCTGTTAGGATTAAAAGTGCAAAAGTTGAGAAGTGATAACGGGACAGAATTCAAGAATGCCAGAATAGATGCCTATCTTTCAGAAGAAGGAATCTCCCAGAACTTCTCAGCTGCCAGAACTCCACAACAGAATGGTGTAGTGGAAAGGAAGAACAGAACTCTGGTAGAAGCCGCCAGAACCATGCTGGCTGGCTCTGTCCTTCCCATCAACTTCTGGGCAGAGGCAGTCTCAACAGCCTGTTTTACCCAAAACAGAGCTGTCATAGTAAAAAGATTTAAAAAGACTCCCTATGAACTCATCAACAACAGAAGGCCAAACGTGAAATTCTTCCATGTTTTTGGCTGCAAGTGCTACATCTTGAATGACAGAGAACAGCTGGGAAAATTCGACTCTCTTCTTTACTTAACAGCTAGCCGACCTGATATTATGTACTCAACCGGTTTGTGTGCACGATATCAAGCTGAACCTAAGGAATCTCATTTAATCGCTGTAAAGCGAATCTTTCGTTACCTTAAGGGTACTCCTAACCTAGGTCTTTGGTATCCCAAAGATTCAGGGTTTGATCTAATTGCCTATTCAGATAGTGATTTTGCAGGTTGCAAATTGGATAGGAAAAACACCATAGGAGGCTGTCAGCAACTGGGTGGAAAGCTGGTGAGTTGGACAAGTAAAAAGCAAAACTCAATGTCCACCTCAACCGCTGAAGCTGAATACGTAGCTGCTGGAAGCTGTTGTTCTCAGGTCTTGTGGATGAGAAATCAACTACTGACTATAACCTTCAGCTCTCAAAGATTCCAATCTACTGCGACAGCACTAGTGCCATCGCTATAGCAAACAATCCAGTACTACATTCAAGGACCAAACACATCGAAATCATGTATCATTTTATCAAAGATCATGTGATGAATGGTGATATAGAACTTCATTTTATCCCAACTGACTTTCAGTTAGCTGATATTTTTACCAAACCTCTTGATGAGACAAGATTCAACTTTCTCATCAGCGAGCTTGGAATGCTGAACTTTGAAGAGTAAAATCTTCAGTGGTTCACATTTGATCAGTGATAACAATGAACTTGTATAACCTATGAATCATCTTCTCTCTGAACAAAATTGATTCGCTGATATCAATGTATGTTCTCTCTTGCTCGCTGACGTTCGCCTAGAATTGAAAGATTTCAAAACAAATTACATCGCTGAATATCTCTTCCTTTCAGTGATACTTTGAAATTTCTGAAACCAACGCTGATATTTCTATTCAGTGCTTCATATTTTCAAAAACTGTCCCTGAGCTTTCAAAATCCTCAGAGACATCCTAAAATATGAAAGGACGTTTGTGACGTCATCAAACGGATAAACCCTGTCATGTTCTTTTTCTGACACATGTTTGCATGTTTCGTTTTCCTCACCCAATCATATACAAACAAGTATCCGTGTCATGATGAAAAACTTTCCCGCTCACATTTTTTCTCTCTCTAACTCTCACTATATAAACACATTTGAGTTTATATTTTTACCTTTACGCGAACTTCATATTATTCAAGCAAGAACTCTATTGCATTCAAGATATAATCTCAAGAACCTGTTCATCTTCATCTTCTTAAACATCACAGGTTAATATCTCTCTTATTTTGCAACTAATAAACTTGTTTTCGATCTTATATTGTTTTAAAAGATCAAACAAAAGAACTTCTTAAAATGAAATCATTTTCGTTTCATGATTTTATGAACACAATCTTCATGATTGTTCTTCAAGTTTAAACTAATAATCTTAAACTTTGACATCTTCGTTTGTTTTTCCAAAATCTCTTCTTCAAATAAGAACTGGAAGACAAATGTTCACTATGTTTTGTATCTATTTCTCAAAACCTAGAAAACCCTAAATCCCTTATTTTGGATATTTTATCCATTTTAAGATCTTCTGTTCTTATTCTTATATTATAAACAGAAATGGCATCTTCTACTGAAGCTCCTACCTCCCAATCTCCTACTGCTGAGAAAGTGGTTCTCATAAAGGCTCCTCAGGTTAAGTTCAAACTTGAGCAAGTTACATTCCAACACAACAATCATTACGCTCTCTTCAATTTCCTTCAGAAGAAGAAAGTCACACACCTCGATGAAGCTATAAACTTTCTCAAAACCTGCCCCATATCGACAGCTCTGACTATTGCACCCCCTGCTCATCGTTCTCTTTTAGCTCAGTTCTGGTATACTGCCAGAAGAGCTCAGGTACCCTCGCCCAAAGACCCAAAGAAACTACTTGATGTCATTCTCTGTGACACCAAATATGGTACTTCCAAAATCAACCCTGGTACCATCAGACGTGCCCTCAACCTTCCCGCAGCTACCAAAGAAAACCGTTTTGTCCCTCTACCAAACCACAAAAACCTAGCTGATAGGCAAGCTATCACTGCATTCTTTGATGCAATGAAGTATGTGTGGGAAACAGGGAGAGATAAACTCCCTAAGAAGAAGCTGACCCTGATCAAGAAATCAAAGATGCCAAGCGAGATGAACTTCATCTTCGCTCATTTGATCAGTTGCATGACAGCAAAAACTGGTTCCTCTGATCAAGCCTCTCAACCTCAACAGGCCATGGGATATGCACTGCTGAAAGGTCTTCACATTGACAGGGCATCAATCATCTACGACGATCTGGTGCTAAGGGTGGATATGGCTGACAGACCAACATGTGTTTCATATCCCCGGTTTGTCAGTGCTATCTTTCTACACAGACTTGGGGACAAATACCCAAAAGTAGGTGACCTCAGACTCTCTCAGGTTGGCCCTAAGGTGGTTGACTTCAGCCCCATGCCAAACGAGGTACGTATTTCTACTATCTTATCTATTCTTAATCCTCCTTCTTCTACTTCTGCGGCTACCTCAGTGGTAATCCCAACTGCTGATACCCAGGCTGCACCCTCCACTCCTTCTCAAAAAAGGAAACACTCTACTACCCAACTTGAATCCGAAAGGATCAAGAAAACCAAGGAGCAACCCTCCAAGCCATCAACGACTGAAGACTCCACGACTCCTTTTGTACAAGAGTCGCTGGATAGTTCTGTGGTACGCTCTGCCATAGCTGATCAAGCCACCCTTCCATACCAACTTCAGCGTCTCTAAACGTTGAGGTTATAAACCTAGAACTGAACCCACCTCCCTCAGTACCTCTAAGTACTGCAGAAGTATTTCTCAGCGGATCCAACGCTGAACCCTGCACCCACTCCCTTTTCTTAACTTTTATTCCTCCCACCATTTCTTTGGACACTCCACCAGTATTCCCTCTATTCTCTACAACACCCATCATCCCCCACGATACATCAACTGCAACTTTATAGGGGATGATGCATCAGAATATAGGATCTGCAGGCACCTCTATGCGCCAAGGCACTCTGGAAGGCGACATGGAACACTACTCAGGCTATCAAAGCTTCGAGGACTTCAGCAACCCGCCTGCAGGTATACACAAAACCATACATACTCTCTCAAAATCCCCAACTTCTGAGCTTTCCTTTGTTCATAAGTTATTAACTGTTGCAGGTCCTAATTTGGGAGATATTCACAACTCCCTGAAAGATTTGGTGACAAAGGTGGAATCACACACATCCACACTATCTGCTAACTCTTCAGCGGTTATAGACGCTGGAGAGAATCTCAAAAAGCTGACCACCGAGGTCGAGAAGAAAGCCTCCAGTGCTGATCTGGAGAAGGTGGATGGTAGCATTGGAACTTTTGCAACTACTATCAATGACCACTCCACCATCATCAACAATCTCAGCTTCACCAACACCACCCTCGCAACAAACTTTACCATCCTATCCAATGAAGAGACATCATTGAAGACAGAGGTTGGAACACTTAAGGGTGAAGTCTCCACGGTCAAGACTGAGGTTGGCATTGTCAAAGATCTACTTCAGCAAATTCTCGATAGCCTGAATGCTCCAACATGTGCTCCGTCGCATTTTAATCAGGCTGATCGAGAAGTTCTTCAGAAGATAAATCCTACTATTTCTGGCCTGGAAGACAGAATAGTAACGATTGAAACCTTCATAGGAATCACTGGCCTGGAAGACAGTGATCCTATGACTGCTGATGCTGCTGATATTTCCTTATCCTCCCCCATCCATCATGTGGAAAAGGGGGAGAAGACCGAAGACCTTCCCCATAATGTTGAGAGGGAGGAGAAAAATCTTGAATACCTTCCCCGTAACTCTGAGGGGGAGGGTATTGTTTCGGAATCTGCAGCTTCGGCTACAACTAAACAACCTCAGGGAGTTGAAAACCCTGAGGGAACTGAGAAACCTCCCTCTGTATCTGAGGGGGAGCAACTCAAAAAGCAACATGATGAAGTCGTTGCTGATGTTACTACACCTTATGCTGACGAGGTCGAATCTGAAGAAGAAGCTGAAGACGATGAAGCCGTCGACATCTCTGATGATGAACCATCATCATCCCCTAAAAACGATGATGATGATGATGATGATGACGATGATGATGATGACTTCTTCTTCGTCCAGCCCAAGAAGGTCCCAGCTCTAAAAGGGGTCATGGAAAATGAACCATCAGGGGAGACGACTAAGACAAAACCTGCAGCGTTCGAAGTCGATAAAGGCAAGAACAAAGGCCTCGCTGCAGAAGGCAATTTGTCTATCCTTCAGATAAAGCCAATTTGTCAGGTATAATATCTCATCTTCCCTTACACTGCATCCCTCCTCTATCCCTTCTCAATCTCAGTTCTCCTCTCCATAAAACCTCTATACACTTAAACCCTCATTCTTTCTCTATCTCTTCTTTCCCAAATGATCTTACTCAAATGATCGCTGTGTCTTAGCTAGTCCTCTCCCCTGCTTGAGGATCCAGCTGAAGTTACTCAGGCTGCAACTCCATCAACAATAATCCCAGCTCCTATCGCTGAAGAAATAATCCCAGTCTTGGATTTCACTACTGAGACTGATGAACCTGAAGAACAGCTGCTCTCTCACAAAAACAGACCTTCCTTGGCTCCTCAAACGCTGAGTGAAGAAGATCAGAAAAAGAGAGATGCAATGATCAAGAAGCTTGAAGATCAGCGTATCATCCTTCCTCGTTCCAAAATCCCTGCTCCTAAGTTCAGATTATCAAGGAAGGAATACACTGAACATCTCAAGGCTGAAAAACAACTCGCCGATCGAAGGAAAGTTGAAGAAAAAGATAAGGCCTACACCATGCAGCTTGTCCAACAATCGGTGAAAGACCCTGATCTAAAGAAGACTCCCATTGATGTCCAACGTCAATTGTGGAAAGATGCCAAGAAGATCATTGAAGAAAAGACTCAGGTATCTGAATCTACCTTAAAATGGTGCAAAGAAAGACTGCACTATCGATTTCGGCCAGCCAGAATCTCCAAAGTACACATCAAGGGAAGAGCGACAATAAAGGTTCCAGTCGTTGAAGTCGAGATATTCAGAGAAAACGGTACCAAGGAAACCGTCTACGCCTCTTCAATCAAGAAATACGGTCTGTGAATGGTTGGAGATGCGAATTGCCATTCAGTGATCTCGCTCACAATTCAAAGGCCATGTCGAGAAAATGATCAATCAACAGATCGACTTGGTTTCTTCTGCTGTGGAAATTCCTCCTCCTCCTCCTCCTAGTCCAGTTCAACCAAGAAGGGCCTCTTCATAGAAGAAGATAATACCTTCAGACTCAGGTCCTCCTATTCGAAATGAAACAGGTATTGGTTTCTCTCGTGCTGAAGTACTTGGTCCTGAACCTGACCTCTCGGCACTTGACACCTCTCTGCTCCCAAGGGAACGCTTCATCCCTGGAAAAGTCCTAAGCGAACCTTATGGTATCTTCTTTCATGACTATGATGGACAAGAACGCTTTCAACGCATCTCTGAGATACCCATCACTCCTATCGAACAGCTCAGAGATCTCGTCTACTGGTGCGAACTCAGAAATGATCTCCTCGGACATTTCATGTAGCCCCTGATCTTTAAAGAAGCCCAGAATAGACGAAATCTCGGTGAAACTGTCCCTGACTGGATGATCCCTACAACAAGAACCCTTGATGAACTTCTCATCAAGGAAGAACCTTTTAGCTGATAGGATTTCCTTGAAATTCTTCTATCTTTATCAGCTTATACCTTTTGTACTTGTAATTTAATTTGATGTACTTGTAATTTTTCCACTTCCCTTTATAACCTTTACAAAGTTTAAAGAAAAATTTCACCGAATGTACTTTACTCCATCAGTACTGTTAGATCTGAAGTTTTGTCATAACACAAGTGTTGATATCTGAATAGAAGACTCAGACTTCTGAGTAAGAAGACTCGGAAGTTCTGTACTGAAAAGATTACTAAGTGTGAAGTCTGAATAGAAGGTTCAGAGTTCTGAGTAGGAGACTCAAAACTTCTGAAGATGAAGTATGAAAATGTCTAAGTGCTTGAAGGATGTTCTGAAGTGCTTAATCAGAAGGATGTTCAGAAGTTCTGAACATGTTGTTCAGAACTTATATCTTGGGATATTTTCTGTTATATTCTGTTACTAATTAGGACACGTGTAATTGTTCTATTAGTCTTTCACGTATATGTACTGTAGCTTTAGCTTTACTGTTAGTTCCAGATCCGTGCAACGATTATGAAATCAAACAGATAAGCAATAGTGTATAATGATTTCAACTAGTCATCCCTGTATTATGCTTTCAAAGTAGAGAGAATTACAATACGAGTAGGAAAGCAAATGAGACAACTAGCCTGTTTTCTAAGGCTAAGCTATCTATTTATATGGCGGGCCCGTGGTTAACAAGCCCACGGCCCGTTCACTAATAAGGCTCAAAATAAAGAATTACAGTTTAAACCATGAACTTTAAATCAACATAAATTGACCCTAACAATCTCCCCCTTTGATTTGAAGTTCGAGTTCGTGCTCTAGCTCTCGCCAGTTGTAGACATATCTTTTGCGAAGCGCGAAGTGAATCTCGAACCATCTGATAGCACGGCGGTATTCAATGCGATCTTCAACCAATTCCAAGGCATTCCTAGCTTTTATTTCATTCGGATTAGGAACATACGAAACCCTTGGATTTTCAGACTCGTGCTGAATGATCTTTCGAAGAGCATCTCGAACTTTGTAGAGCGTGCCGTCTGTAACACCTTAGGCATATCCCACATCGGCCGTGGACAGGAGAGATGCTGGGTATATTAGTAAACCTTGGTCTTACCAGACACAACGCGTTTTGGGGCCACAAGCATGCGGGTTCCTTGGGAACTCTGTGGTTAAGCGTGCTTGGGTGGGAGTAGTACCAGGATGGGTGACCTCCTGGGAAGTCCTTGCGAAGTCCTTGTCAGATCGCCAAGAACAAAGCCGTGAGCCAGTGGGGCAAAGCGGACAATATTGTGTCGTGGTAAGTAGGGTGTTACAAATGGTATCAGAGCCACTCCTGTGCCGTTCGGGATGGTGGGGCAAACCTCATCGAGGACGATGAGTCCCTAAGGGGGGGGGGTGTGTGTAACACCTTAGGCATATCCCACATCGGCCGTGGACAGGAGAGATGCTGGGTATATTAGTAAACCTTGGTCTTACCAGACACAACGCGTTTTGGGGCCACAAGCATGCGGGTTCCTTGGGAACTCTGTGGTTAAGCGTGCTTGGGTGGGAGTAGTACCAGGATGGGTGACCTCCTGGGAAGTCCTTGCGAAGTCCTTGTCAGGTCGCCAAGAACAAAGCCGTGAGCCAGTGGGGCAAAGCGGACAATATTGTGTCGTGGTAAGTAGGGTGTTACACCGTCGTAGAATCTTTCTACCTGAGTGAACCGCAGAAATCTTTTCTCTTTCTGTTCATTGATGAAGACGATCCCAAATTCTGGTTCTAGAAGCATAGCGTTTTCGGGATACATATTCAACTCAGAATCTTGCAGATTCGGCTTTATCAGATTTACCTTATTCGCCCTATTCTCGACAGCCATTTGAAAATCCGTTAGATATGACATCATAATGGTACGGACCAAGTATCGACGAACAGCTTCGAGCGCCTTTGTAACTTCAAGCGGTCGGATGGTTCTTGTACGAATGTCTTTCAGAATAGCCAGGAAGTCGAACGGACGGAGGTGCTGGAAGTCGGCTTCAGAGAATTTCCATTCATTCCCATCTTCACGTCGGACAGTGAATACTGGGTAGACGATTTTCATGATGCGTCTTGAATGAATGTTAATTACCTCTGTGATCTGATGCTTGGTTCTGACTTGGCTGACTGGAAGACACCGCTGCATTGTGCTGATATAACGCTGTTGGTATTCGGGGTTGAGGTTGTAAATACCAAGGCAAAAGGTCGGCTCGATCGGGCGAAGTTTGTGGACGAACAACTTCTTCAAAGATTCCTCCAGATGAGGGATAAGTACCATGATCTTCTCCCAACGGATTTGTTGTTGAGGAGGGTAAGGATGATCAGAAGTTGTCGTTTGCAGAGGAGTTGTCAGAATATTGGCAGTAGTAGTTTCAGGTCTTGTTGAAGTTCCAGTGGGTTGAGCATAGTGAACGGGAGAAATACCATAAAAATTATGGAGCAGGAACTGATCATAGTCGATGTTGTCGTCTTCATCAGTAGGGAAAACCAAATTTACCTAAACATTTACGGCACTGGCGGCTTTTTCATACCATGCATCTTCGGTCTCCGGGTTGGCTTCACAGTCTGGATCTATCATATCCAGTAGCGGTCTGTCTGATGAATCAAAGTCGACCAGTTCCTGTGTTGAACCCTCAGGCTTTTCAACCGTTGGGTCTTCATCATCTGATATATCCATATCTATTACCATGTCGGCTAATGCAATTCGGCTTCAGGTGCTTCTGTTGTAGCTGTCGCAGTTGGGGTTTCCTGTTGTTAGCCCCAAGTATCTGTAATGTAAAAGTATTGAAAATATTATCAAGTCAGAAGACCATCAGAGATGCAGCAGAAGACTTAGAAGAAAAAGCTTCAAGAAGATCAACAGAACTCAACAGAGTTCTGGTGGAACTAACAGAGCTCAACAGAGCTCTGTCAGAAGATCAACAGAAGAACTGTTCACAACCCGAAGATCAACAGAGCTCTGGTCTATGAGCTCTGTTGTAGTGAAGACCTCTGTGATGCCTAAGTCTCGTAAGAAATCCCAAGTGTTAGACAAGTGTCCATACTTTCCACGTGTCATTCTAGGGTACGATAGTACACTGTCTTCACTTTATCAGGGCTATAAATAGAGAGGTAGTGGAACAAACAATTGAAAGCTTTGGGAAGAATAGTTTTCCACAATTGTTTAAGCACACACTGTAGTAATCCCGAGCACTACCTCCGTACGATATTGTTCCCTGTGAGATTTCAGGATACACCATTGATCCTGTTCTTGGTGTTATCCATTATCAATATACGAGCAGCGTTTCTTATTTGATCTTGTTATCATTATCCTGTTCTATAATTGATTCTCACTATTACAATATCATTTACACAATCACTCACTTTAATGGCTTTATATTTAAATGCTTCCGCTGTCTATGTTACTACCATTAATGTGATACAACGTGAATCTGGGAACCTACAATTGGTATCAGAGCTTGCTTGATTTTCTTAAATCAAACAATCCAATCTACCAAGGTTGATTCATTGTTGTTGATTGTGTGTGTATTTCAAAGCTTCCTAGTATACTCTGTTTTACAGTTTAAAGTTTAAAAGTTATTATACCACTGTTTTAAGCTTTCAAGTCTAGTTTAAAGATCTTATCTACTGTTCATTACTGTTCCATTGGTCACTGTTCACTTACTCTCAGTTTATACTCTTTTAAAACCATTTGAAACTGTTATACCCTGTTTTTTCTGAAAAATGGCAAATAACCATATCAACGCTATTTATACTGCTGGTTCTCTGACTAAGCCTCCTACTCTTCTGAGAGATGAATATCCTCAATGGAAGATTAGGATGGTTAACTTCCTTGATGGGATGGACAGAGATTTAAGGTGTTCTGTCACAGATGGACCATTCAAACCCATGGTTTTGGTTCCACGTGTACCCGCAACACAAACTACTGCTGAGATTCCTGCTCACCTTGAACCCAAAACCACCGGGTTCACTGATGAAGAGACATTAAAAATGGAAAATGATCTAAAAGCAGTTAGACTTCTGATTATGGCCATTCCTAATGAAATATTTCAAGAACTAGATTCATGTGTTACTGCCAAAGAAATCTGGGATCAACTTCTTAATCAGCTTGAGGGTGGCATCAAAACCCAAAAGAACAGAAGGACCCAATGTATAAATGAATACAACGATTTCAAGGCACTTCCCGAGGAAACCTTACAACAAACCTACAACAGATTCAATGTTTTGATAAACAAATGTAAAAAGTGTGGGGTTGTTAGGTCGAAAGAAGATAACAATGTTTTGTTCCTGAAAAGTCTGAATGATGAATGGTTAAATCTGTCCATGTCTTTACAAGCTAACCAAGATCTAGATGCATGGTCTCTTACCGATGTGTATGGCACTCTGGCCGCACAAGAGAAGGATGTTGTCAAACAAAAGGGCAAATCCACCATTGCAGGACCTATTGCGTTAGTCTCTGAATCAAAGAAATCCACAGAAGGAAAGACCAATAGAGAAAGTTCCAGCAGAGGAAAGAAGAAGAAGAGTAAGAGCTTGGTAGCTGAAAGTGATACTAAAGAAAACTCGTCAGATGAGGATGACGATATAAATGCGTTTGCTAAATCTCTTGCATTAATCACTCAACAATTCAACAAGAGATTTGGCAACAGAGCATTCGACAGAAGAGGTAGATATGAGAAAGATGAGAACAGAACTTATGTTGCACCCCCACAACAGAACCATCACAACAGAGCTCTGACAGAACAGAGACAGCAACAGAAGTTTAATACTCCTGCTCCACAGAAGGCTGATGCTGCCCAACACATCAATCAGAATGATGGACGTTGCTTTAGATGCGGCAAACCTAGCCATTTCTCTGCTAACTGTAAAGGAAAACTTGTAAAAGATCAAGATTATTACAAGAATAAATACAAGTACAACTACAGAGAAAGAATCTATGTTGCTGAGATGGAGAATTGGATCTCTGACTCATCCTCTGACGATGAACCAGAGCAAGCCATTGTTGCTATGGATGATGGAAGTTTGGAAACTGATTGGATGACCGGAGGAAGAATAGAAAATTCCGAAGAAGAAGATGTGGCTCATGCATTCGCCCTGACCGTAACAGAGCCAGACAACAGAGCGCTGGAGACAACCAGACCCAGTGCCAAGGTACATTTCTCTGAATCCAAGTCTGACTCAGAACTTGAGATGCATGTGTCATTACTTACTGAAGAGTTTCAACTCTTAAAACAAAAGCTTTCTGAGGAAAAAGAGTTAAGAAAGCTAGCTCAGAAGGATCTGTCCTTCTACAAGAGAGAGAAAACCCTCTTGGAACAGGAAAAGGAAGAAATATCCAGAGAAAAATCTGAGCTAGAAGTCTTACAACAAAAGAAAGAAAGCACGTTTTTAAAAAGGGTTAAAGAGTTTGAAGAAAGTTTGAAACAAAAGGCTGAAGAAGTTGCTAAATCTGAAAATGAACGTTTAAACTCTGTTGCTCTAAAAGACTATTTTCAGAGAGAGAGGGAAATTTTACATCAATCCCTACAGAAAAAGGAGATGTTAATCAAAAAATACCAGGATGCACAGAATGTGTATACCAAAATCAATTCTCAAGAATACAAGCAAGGTCTAGGTTTTAATCACATTGTTCCTTACAAAAGAAGGTTAAAGGCATCTTATCCCTTTGCCTTCTCCATTGGAAAAATGCAAGAGGATGTGATCTCTGGAATTGATGTTTTCAAAAGAGCCAAAATATCAGATTTTACAAAAGCAAAAAGACTAAGCTTAAGGAATGTCAGCTATGACTCCTTGAATCAAGAAAAGGTTACAAAACCATCTGAAAAGTTTATTCTTGATCAGGGAAGAGCTTAAATAAAGCTTACTGATTCCATCAAAAATCTTGATCCAAAAGAAATCTTTAACTTCAATTCTTTCAAGGAGGAGAAGTCTGTTGCTTCCATTACAGAATCCTCGTGTGCTTCAATACAGAGAGAACTCAATTCTGAAGTCCCAGTCTTCTCACCATCCTCTGAAACCTTACGAACAACTTTTGAAGAGGATATTTTGAAAGTTATTGAAGAAAATGCTGCTTGTGATGCTTTAAAACCAAAGATAAGAAAGTTTAAATCCACCAGAGCTGATAACTCTAAGATACCCAATGAGTCTAACACCTCTACCAGAGCCATCAGAGACTTTCTGTGCTCTGACAGTGACTCTGATTCTGAGGTAGATGAGCAAATTTTCTGTGCTCCTAAGACTTCTTTGCACAAACCTAAACACGCAATTGTTGAATCTGGTTCTCTGAAAAACGTCTCATTCTTTAAGAAACAGAACAGATTTATACCTTTGCCAAATTTGAAAAATAAGGGTATCCGAATTCTTTCCTCTAAGGAGATAGAAGAGAAGAAAAGAGGAAAAGCTAAGATTATTCATGAAGACTATACCTCTGTTCCTTACGCTTATGATCAAGTCAAATTTACAATAGAGCAGAAAGGAAAATGGAAAGTCAATGACCAACCTACTCCTACACCTATTGTAAATCCAAAGAGAAACAGTTTTGTGTCAAGAGAGTTTGCTCCAAGAAACAACAATTTTAAATCACAGGACAGAATGTACGTAAAGACATCTGGTCCTAAAGTTTTTTAAAATCAAGCTCCCTTTAAACAACAGTGTTTGAATAAAAACGACAATTTGCATCAATCTTCATGTTCTATCAAATGCTATTGTATTCAACTTCTGTTATAGTTAAAGAACCATATGAATGGTCCCCACTGTGTTCTGAATCAGTCATTTCAAAAGAAAAATCCCTAGACTATTCAGAATACACAGAAGAAACCCTCTGGCATACCATCCCAAAATGGAAAGCCAGAAGGTAAGCCATTGAACACCCCCAACCCTAACAAGAAAGGACCCAAAACACAATGGGTACCTAAAAGAAACTAATCTGTCTTGCAGAAACCCCATGTGTAGATCTGGTATTTAGATTCAGGATGCTCAAGGCACATGACGGGGAATAAGGAGTTTCTTACTTCTTTCAAGAACAAAAATGAAAGTGCAGTAACCTTTGGAGGAGATAATGGCGGACAGATTAGAGGATACGGTACATTAGTCAATGGTGGTGTTTCAGTTTCTGAGGTTGCTTATGTTGAAGGATTAAACCATAATCTGCTTAGCATAAGTCAACTCTGTGATCATGGGTTCGATGTCAATTTTAGGAAGAAGTAATGTTCTCTGTTTCTTTCCGAGTCTGGCCAAGAACTCTTAAGAGCCGACAGAAAAGGCAATCTTTATAAAATGAATTTCAATCCTAACCAAAACTCTACAACAGAGAAGCTCTGTTTAGTGTCTTTAAAAAATGAAGATGCCTGGCTTTGTCATAAAAGATTTGCCCATTTGAATTTTTCAAATCTTGACAAGCTCGTAAAATTAAATCTAGTAAAAGGACTTCGTCCACTGAAATTTGACAAAGACCATCTCTGTTCTGCCTGTGAATTGGGAAAGATGAAAAGATCTTCGCACAGAACTAAGAGTGATCATAGTTGTCCCAGACCTTTGCATATGATTCATGTGGATCTCTGTGGTCCTATCTCTGTGCAAAGTTTGTCGGGCAAGAAGTATATTCTAGTACTTATTGATGAATTTTCTAGATATACTTGGATTGAGTTCATCAGAATAAAATCTGATGTCCCAGAAATTCTAATAAGTTTGTTGAGAAGGATACAGGTTCTGTTAGGATTAAAAGTGCAAAAGTTGAGAAGTGATAACGGGACAGAATTCAAGAATGCCAGAATAGATGCATATCTTTCAAATCTCCCAGAACTTCTCAGCTGCCAGAACTCCACAACAGAATGGTGTAGTGGAAAGGAAGAACAGAACTCTGGTAGAAGCCGCCAGAACCATGCTGGTTGGCTCTGTCCTTCCCATAAACTTCTAGGCAGAGGCAATCTCAACAGCCTGTTTTACCCAAAACAGAGCTGTCATAGTAAAAAGATTTAAAAAGACTCCCTATGAACTCATCAACAACAGAAGGCCAAACGTGAAATTCTTCCATGTTTTTGGCTGCAAGTGCTACATCTTGAATGACAGAGAACAGCTGGGAAAATTCGACAAAAAGGCGGACGAAGGAATCTTTATTGGTTATTCCTTAACCTCTAAGACCTACAGATTCTACAACACCAGAACTCGTGTCATTCAAGAGAGCGTTAATGTGTCCTTTGATGAAAGTACATCAAGTGCCTCTGATCGCAAATCAACAGAGGGGACACAGACAGATCAGAAGAAGCCAAGTTCTTCAAAGTCAAGGGAAGAAGACATCAATCTTGTGTTCGATGATTTCTTCGATGATGATATCTCCTCTGTCAACATCTATAGAGGCGACCAAGCTCAGAATTCAACAGAACATAATTTGACAGGTAAAACTTTTACCGGTCCCTCCAATACTTCACCATCTACTTCTCTGTCTACAGGTGTAATTCAGAGAAATGAGGAACCACAATCAAATATAAGAGAACCTGAAAATGAGCCATCATCACCCTTGCTGACAAATGTTGGGAGAGATTCCCTATTCGAAAGCTCACCGTCACATAGCCCTGTTGACAATTCACAAAGCAATGAGGCCACTCTCCAGAGTTGTGTGCCACAGAGCCCCGGTGCCAACCCACAGAGCTCTGATGCTGAAGTTCATCCTTTCCCATCAGAAGCACAAACCCCTCCTATTGTCCATGCTCCCATGACAAGATGGACAAAGGATCATCCCCATCATCAAATTATAGGTGCTGTTGAAGATGGTGTGAAGACGAGATCGGCCACAATCAATGAAGCTTTCTTTGTAAACTTTTTAAGCATGATTGAGCCAAAGAAAATTTCTGAAGCCCTTGAAGACCCAAACTGGATTGAAGCTATGCAAGAAGAGCTTCTGGAATTCGAAAGAAACAAAGTTTGGTCCTTGGTTCCACTTCCTGAAGGCAAAGCTGCCATTGGAACCAAGTGGGTGCTTAGGAATGAAAAGGATGAAGATGGGATAATCATCAGAAACAAAGCCCGTCTGGTTGCAAAAGGATACTGCCAAGAAGAAGGTATCGACTATGACGAAACCTTTGCCCCTGTAGCTAGACTAGAAGCCATCAGAATCTTCTTAGCCTATGCTGCTCACAAGGGCTTTAAGGTATATCAGATGGATGTAAAGTCTGCCTTTCTGAATGGCAAACTACAAGAGGAAGTTTATGTCCAGCAACCGCCTGGTTTTGAAAGTTCGGAGTTTCCAGACCACGTTTACAAGTTAGACAAAGCTCTATACGGCCTTAAACAAGCTCCCAGAGCCTGGTATGAAACTCTGTCCAATTTTCTGTTGACAAATCACTTCGAGAAAGGTAATGTCGATAAAACTCTATTCTTTAGAAGATACAGGAATGATATACTTCTGGTACAAATATATGTTGATGACATTATTTTTGGGTCTACACAACAAGAGTATTGTGATAGGTTTGAGGATTTGATGAAAAGTGAATTCAAAATGAGCATGATGGGAGAACTTTCATTCTTCCTTGGTTTACAAGTAAAACAATCCATCAGAGGGACTTTTATAAGTCAATCAAAATACATCTCTGATATTTTGAAAAAATACAAGCTCAACAATTCAAATCCAATGAAAACTCCTATTGCCACTGGAGTTAAACTTGACTCTGACCTTAAGGGTGAACCAACAGATGTCAGGTACTACAGAGGCATGATAGGGTCACTTCTGTACTTAACTGCTAGCAGACCTGACATAATGTTTGCAACCTGTCTCTGTGCCCGATTTCAAGCAAATCCTAAAGAATCTCATTTATCTGTTGTCAAGTGCATATTCAAATATCTTAAAGGGACTCAATTTTTGGGTCTCTGGTATCCTCTTAATTCTGGTTTCGAGCTTGTAGCATACACAGACTCAGATTACGGAGGATGCAAGAATGACAGAAAGAGTACGTCTAGTAGCTGCCAATTACTTGGTGAAAAATTGGTGAGTTGGACATCCAAGAAACATAATTACGTATCAACTTCTACAGCAGAAGCAGAGTATGTTGCTGCTGCTAGTTGTTGCTCTCAAGTGATATGGATGAAAACCCAGCTCAAAGACTATGGCCTAGAATATGGAAAAATTCCAATTCTGTGTGACTCCAAGAGTGCCATAGCAATCACAGCTAATCCAGTTTAGCACTCCAAGACAAAGCATATCGACATAAGGTACCACTTCATAAAGGATCACGTTGAAAAAGGGACGATTGCAATGTACTTTGTTTCAACCGACTTCCAGCTTGCTGACTAGTTTACAAAAGCCCTTGATGAAAGGAGATTTAACTTCTTAATCGGCAAACTGGGATGCTGAACATGTCCTCCTAACTCTGTTCAACCTCAACAGAGCCTCTGATGTTCCAACAGAGCTCTGTCAAAAAGTTAGGAAGGATAGTTCAACAGAGTCTCCGCTATTCACCAGAACTCTGTCATGCATACTTTTTCAACAAGCTTAGTGAATCTGTTTGTACATCTCTCTTTTTTTGTAAATTTTTTTTGCTCATATTTTAAGGAGGAGTTTATAAAAAATTTGCGCATGGTTTTAGGGGGAGCGAGTCAAATCTGATTTTTCAAATCAAAATGACTTCGCTTTCTGTTCTGAAAAGAAAAATCTTTTTGAAGAAAGAGGGAAAACCTGTTATGATGAAAATCCTTTGATAATGTCAAGAACCTACCAGAACTCTGATATTTCACCAGAGCCTCTGTTGATTCTCACCAGAACTCTGTGAAATTTCTAAAGTCAGTTATGTTCTCATTCTTTGGCCATTTCTGCATCAGATACAGAATTTTAAATAATTTTGGGTAAAGGTTAAACACCAAAGGAGTACTTGAAAAGAATGAAAGAGGGTCACTAATCAGAGGCAAAACTTGCAAAGCTCCAACAGAGCTCTGTCGATTTTATTCCACGTCATCAGAAGTAACGTCATCAGAGGTGCGGGTTATTTCTAAGCGTCAACCACTTGTCACCCACACATCTCTAACCGCGACGGTTTACTTGCACAAAAGTGCTCAGAACAAATCCATGTGGCACTCTCTAATTGAAAGCTAAACCACTAGCTGTTCCCACAATACACTGTTCAGGCCACTCCACCTTCTGACACTCGAGTGCCTACAGTACCCACGACGATTACCCAGCCACAAGTTTTGACTATATATATCCATAACCTTAACCCATTTCATTTCTAAACCTCCTAAACCTTTCACCTTTCCCTCTTTTATTCAAATCCTCAGTGTTCTTCAAGAAAACCCCAAACCTGCAACAATGGCGGAACCCCAAAACTCTGTTGATTCTAGCCGAATAGAACCCACTGATGATATCATTGTTCTTCCATACGAGTTTGCTGACAACAACTACAGATTCGATCCCACTCCAGGACTCTATCTACCCCTGTATCATGTCTTCATTGAGTTCTTTAGGAACTCTGATATCTTTAGAGCCCTAACAGAGTTCGACGACCATCTTCCTGCAATCTATGTCCAACAATGGTGGACCACATGCCAATACATCGAAGAACAAGACGGGATAGCTGGGAGCGTCAACGCAAGTAATGGAGGAGCGGGAACAATCCGCATTAGAGCAAGTACCTTAAGAAGAATCTTCAGAATGAAAACCAAAAGACAGCTAGGAATAGACGCCTATGAGAAACCACCAAAAACAGCTGTCCTTCTTGATTTCATGAAGTTTCTTGGTTACAACAAGGATCTGAATAGGATAGGAGAGTTCAAGCGACAGAATCTACCCACTATGTGGAATTTCATGTTCTCCACCTTAAACAGAACCCTTACCAGCAAATCTGGTAGTCAAGACCAAGCCACAACGGAAATTCTACAAATCATGTATGGATTGTTCTTCAATCGAAACTTTGACTACGCCAGCATTCTCTACAACGATCTTCTTACCGCTGTTAACACAAAAACCTCATCCATCGCAAGAGGAGGAGTCGTTGGATCCCACAAGTTCTTAAAGATGATCAAGTTTCCACGCTTCATCAGTCTGGTGATCAGAAGAGCCTTCGACAGACTGGAACTAACTCATCAGGGTCGCTCCACACCTGTTTGGACAATGTCCAAATTCCTCCCCACTATATCTGGAGAATACCCCTTCATAAGAAGAATTCCAGGTACAATGCTTGCCCTTATCGCCCCTGACCATATCTCTATCCAGAACTATCAGAGTGTTGCTCAACCTCAAGAACCTGAGGTGAGAACCCCAGTATACTTAGGATCTGAGCCTTCCTTCGAGAGCTTGAGTGAGGAGATAGGTGAGGAAGTTAACAGACCAGAGGCAAGAGTACACGAAGTGGGGTCTTCCTCTAGAAGAAAGGAATTAGAGGACAGAGCATCTCCTAGAGAGGTTGTCCATGAGGAAGTACAGGAAACACCAGAGGTAGAAAATATCTCCTCTGATAGTGGTGAGCAAGAGAGAAATATCAGAGAGAATCCAGAGAGTTCTGCAGCCGTAGGAGCCGAGGAGAATGTGAGGATAGAAAAAGATGCTCAACAGAGCACATCTGAGGGTATCCTTAACCAAAATCCCAATGCTTCCACACCTCGAACCCCAACCAGCAAGAACCACCAGAAACAACTCTTCATGCTTCTGGTATGTACGAACATGGGGAAGCTATCTTTGGTAGTGATGTTCATTCGCCCCAGAACATAAATAGGTCACCTCCACACAATGATGCCTCTGTGGCTCATTTAGACACGACACAAAATAGACCAGAGATCTTTGTAATCTCACGTAGCATCTGTCCGACTCAGGGACAATGGGAGACCATAGTAGAACAAGGGAAGACATTGCTTGATCCAATTGCTTCTCATCACACCAGATTTCCTTCTTCAGAACCTGAGCTGGAAGAGGAAACTTTGGTCATAACACCTGTAGTTGTTTCCCCTCAAAGGGAACATCAAGGATCAGGTGGAAGTCCTCCAAGAGCCAACATCAACACAACTCTTGACGGAGGCGCCTCTGAACTCGAGGCAGAATTGGATCCATGTGTTGGAACCAAGGAGACCCCCGTTGACACTGTCACAAGAGCAGAGTTCGAAAGCTTCTGTGACAGTATCAACAACTCTTTGAATGAGTATAGACTTATCAATGAACAGAAGGAGGAGCTGATCCTCAAGGAAAATGCTTCTCTTAAGGAAGAACTGCTGAGAATCTCGAACAAACATGAAGAGATAACTCAAAATTATGTCGAGGCTGAAGTACTCAGAACAGAGTCTGAACGAGTCAGAGGAGAAGAGATTGCAAAGCTGACAACAGAGATAGTCGAGCTAAGAACAGTCAGAACAGAGGATGCCAAAAAGATTTCGACAGAGCTTACAGCGCTAAAACAACTCATAACAGAGAACCACACAGCGCAGATGAACAGAACCCTTCCCATCCCCACATTTATTCTTTCAGAATCTAACGTCAGAACCTTGACAGAGATAATTACCAACTCTGTTAAGGAGTCCATAAAAGAAGCAACCACCTCATCTGCTACTCCACTCAACATCTCCAGCCCTAACCCAAATGACCTACCCATGACAGTTGGCCAAATGAGAGACTTCAGAAAATCAATTCTTAGCCGAATGATGACGATTTCATCTAAATTTGTAATGAAAGCTAAGGCGACAGAACAACATGTGAAAGCGTCTCTTGATACTCACAAGGTCAACTTTGAGGCTCAATTAGAAGAGATCAGAGGTGCTGCAACAGAGGTAGAAGATGTAATGACGAAGGCAACCTCAAACTTTACTAACATTATTTTACAGGCTACCTCTACATCGAAAAGACCTGCAGAAGAAGCACCTACAGATGAACCTTCAAGCAAGAGACACAAAGCTGATCTGAGATTTGTTGTTCCGTCCTCACCAGCAGCTCGAATTGACGATTCTGGCGATGATGATGATTTCAAAGATGCTCAAGAAGGTCAATCAGACGATCAATTGGGTGAGTCCTCAGAACAACAAAAGGGGGAGAAGGAGAAGGAGAACGTGAAGGAGAAGGAGAAGGAGAAGGAGAAGGAGAAGGAGGAGGAGAAGGAGAAAGAGAAGGAGAAAGAGAAAGAGGTTGAAAAAGAGAGAGAAGCCAAGGGTAAAGGGAAAGTCACAGAAGCAACTGAGGCAGAGGCTACAGAAGGAGAAAAGGGGATAACAGAGGAATTCATGACAGATATGACTGAAGTGACATTTGACTACATGTTCAAGAATAGAGTCATCAAACCAAGAGAAGAGTCAACACAAGAACCACCAGAGATCATCTGCCTAGATACACCTCCTACATCTCCAAGAAAAGAACCAGAGAGGAAAGACCCATCCTCTGCTGAAGGACAAACAAGTCGAGCCCAACCTCAAGCTACTCAAAAATCTGCTCACATCGACACTCTTATGGCAGAAACCCATGATGACCCAAACCCAATGGTACCAGAACTGAACCCAGAAACCTCTACCCTTCATACCGAAAAACCTGCCTTAGAAACGGTATTTGCATTTCTATATGCTGACAGAGACATCATCCCTGTAAATGCCGTACCCATTAACCCATACCTAAACCCAATCAGAATAAACACCATTTCTGATGCAAGGCTAAAGTTCATCCAAACCAAGTCAAATCAGAACAGAGCCATCAACATAAACTTCAGTATCCGCAGAATTCTGGACATCAAGCACAAGAAGTTTCAATATGACAGAGTCACATACCATGAGTATACTGTGGAATCAACAGAAGGCAGAAATGAAATCTTCAATGACAATGATCTCGTCCTTCTGAACCCATACAACCTGATCTTACTTCACGCATATTGCTTGAACTTCTCAAAAAGATACACGTCGGCCAGAACTGCGCTACCAGAAGTCAGATTCGCTGTGCAAGAGCACATCAATCTCAGAATACAGACTGGTTATCAGCTAGGCATAGAGTTTGAAGTAGAGAAACTAGCGATTGCACCACCAAATGAAAACCTTGAGGGTTATGGCCATTACAGAACTGGAACCGTAGTAGATGATCCTCCAGTCTTTGTCTACCGACAGAAGGGCACAAAAAAGGCCATCAGAGCAGCTGAAGCCCACAAGTACTCGAGTGAGTCGCTAGTATACCTCAAGAACATAATCCAAGATCTCCCAAGAAGCAAATGTCCAGAAGAACAGCAGAAACTCTTCATCGACCAGATTGATCTGATGCTGGACTTCCGTACTCTAATCAGAAGATTCGACAGAATTCTTAGGGGAGATAACTATGCATAAATGTACTACTTCTTACCATGCATTGTAATATCTTAGAAGAATAGTACAAAGGCTAACAGAGGTAAATATTCTCTGTTCTTTTTGTTTACATCTCTATTTCAAATTTTTTATTTTCAATACTTAGGGGGAGATTGTTAGCCCCAAGTATCTGTAATGTAAAAGTATTGAAAATATTATCAAGTCAGAAGACCATCAGAGATGCAGCAGAAGAATTAGAAGAAAAAGCTTCAAGAAGATCAACAGAACTCAACAGAGTTCTAGTGGAACTAACAGAGCTCAACAGAACTCTGTCAGAAGATCAACAGAAGAACTGTTCACAACCCGAAGATCAACAGAGCTCTGGTCTATGAGCTCTGTTGTAGTGAAGACCTCTGTGATGCCTAAGTCTCGTAAGAAATCCCAAGTGTTAGACAAGTGTCCATACTTTCCACGTATGCCCTAAAATTAGGAGACACACTTTCCACGTGTCATTCTAGGGTACGATAGTACACTGTCTTCACTTTATCAGGGCTATAAATAGAGAGGCAGTGGAACAAACAATTGAAAGCTTTGGGAAGAATAGTTTTCCACAATTGTTTAAGCACACACTGCAGTAATCCCGAGCACTACCTCCGTACGATATTGTTCCCTGTGAGATTTCAGGATACACTATTGATCCTGTTCTTGGTGTTATCCATTATCAATATACGAGCAGCGTTTCTTATTTGATCTTGTTATCATTATCCTGTTCTATAATTGATTCTCACTATTACAATATCATTTACACAATCACTCACTTTAATGGCTTTATATTTAAATGCTTCCGCTGTCTATGTTACTACCATTAATGTGATACAACGTGAATCTGGGAACCTACACCTGTTGAACCACAATTGGAGTTTCAGACTGGATCGGGGCGGTGGTCTCGGTTAGACGTTGTCGTTTCTCCCCCTAACGGTGATCAGGATCATCCTGGTCATCGTGTTTGCGTTTCAGACCGCCTACTTGACTCTTGCAGGTATCTTCGAGTGAGCGGACTCTCTCGGACAGCGTTGTTAGTGATTGGTTGTAGTCCTTGAGAGTCGAGTCAATGGCGTCTAAACAAGTCGTAATGGATGATAAAGGAACAGTGACCTGGGATTTCAGAACGGAGATCAGGTCTGCTTCAGTTGAGGCGTTGGTTTTGGATTCTTGGAGCAGTTGGGCTAAAAGCATCGTTTTGTGGGTGTCCACCGAGTAGGTAGGCTGAGTAGGAGCTGGTGGAGGTGTAGGTACGGTTTCAGTGTCGACGAGATGCCCTTTACCTTTGATTAGGCATTTGATCTGGTTGGCGACATGCTGCTCCATTGCCTCTCGGACAGCCTTGAGGATGATGTCCAAGGACCCTTGCGACACAAAGTCAAGGTGAGTAACACCAGGATCACTTAGATTACCCGTTGAGGCGTCTACCTGAGAGTTAGAACCACCTACGTTCACAGCCGGCATGTCAATAGATGTGGTAGAATTTCCCTCCGATCCTCGCGTGCCACCTAAAGGTGACGACACTATGGTGGTTCCGGTCGAGTCACGAAGATTCTCGACTTGGTGTTGTTCCTCTTGTGTCCTAGCCAAAGGATTTTCAATAGCAAATGGCTCTAGACTTGATTGTGCACGAAATGATGTCGTAACCGAGGGCTGTTGGTCGCTTGTTTCAACACCAGCACTCTCCGAGTGAGAGACCGGTGGAAGTTGGGTTATTTCCCCGTGTGAAGTTGAAACATCCGTCTTTTGAGAGACGGATGAGTGGATAAGGGGGTCGTGCAATTGCTCCGCTGGGTCCACGGAGGCTTCTTCAATACCCCGTCCCAACAAATGAGACGAGATAGTAGATGTGGCAACCCGGATATCACTCGTTTGGGGTCGCTTAGGAGCCTCGTTATCTTTACGGCTCAATCTTTCCTGGTTCGACTTCGAACGCAGTTCCCTCCGTCTCACATGATCTAAATCATCTAAAAATCCCTTGGGCATCCTAGTTTCTTCTATGCCAGGTATAGAAGTATGTGGAGGTGAGTCAAGTGGAATACCTTCGGTGAAGTCTGGGTTGGGTTCGATACCTGGAGGTATGAGTGCTGCACGATGGGTGCGATCGGTATCGGAGTCCGTGGAGTCAGATCCCACGTTCTCAATATGTGGAGTGGAGTCATGATGAAGTTTGGGTCTAGATGATGGACCGGCTTGGGCTTCGGTTGAATTGGGTCCCGGTTCTGTTGCACCACTCATACTAGTTCCCCTCCCACGGATTCTCAAAACACCCCGCTCGGTAGCACCTGCTGTCCAGGCCCTTCCTCCTCTCAGTCTTGGATCCTCACGTCCCTCTGGTCTAGGTCCCTGGGTAGGTCCCTCCGGCTCTGGCTGGACCATGGGATTTCCTATCTCTTCCATATATGCTACTACCCCTGGTGCAGCGGGATCAGCGATGGCTAATAGGGGTTCGGGAATGGGCATGGCTACCGCATTAGAAGGGTTGCGGATAACCATGTACTGTAAGTGTCGAATGGGACATACCGGGTGTGCAGCACGTCGAGGTATTGTCGGATTAGCGTCCATGTGTTGACGAACTGCAAGCGAGAGGAAACGCGGGTATGGGAGAAACTTCTTCTGTTTGGTACCTCCGATGTGTCGAATGGCTTGCACGAGATTACGTCAGAAGATCATGGCGAAGTCGACGTGGCGATTGTAGCACACGGCGTGAACAAGGCGTAGAAAGTCACCGATGCATTGGTCTATGCCATTCCATCGTGAAGATAGACACCTGTTCAGAATTGTGAACAGGGTGTACCATATGGGGGCCAAGAACTTACGGTTGAACGCCGAAGTCCGTGGAAGTGCGGAATTGTAGCCGAGCGCGCGCATTTGTGCGCATAAAGTTTCATCATTGACGGTAAGATCGTACCGTGCATGACCTGCGGCGTCGGCAGCCGGAAGAGAAAGTAGGCGGCGAAAGGAATCAGGCATCAGTGTAAATGGTTGGTTGTCAATCTGCGCCGTTATGGTCTGTGTGCTGCCGGCCGTGCGGACTTGGGCAGTGAACCAGACTTATAACACGTATATCAACGGCACGTCGGGAGTGGTGGTGAGGCCCTCACGGAGAGGGTGACTGTTAGTTCCAGATCCGTGCAACAATTATGAAATCGAATAGATAAACAATATGAGTAATGATTTCAACTGGTCATCCCTGTATTATGCTTTCAATATGAGAAAATTACAATACGAATGAATGAAAGCAAATGAGACAACTAGCCTATTTTCTAAGGCTAAGCTATCTATTTATATGGCGGGCTCGTGGTTAACAAGCTCACGGCCCGTTCACTAATAGAGCTCAAAATAAAGAATTACAATTTAAACCCTGAACTTTAAATCAACATAAAACGACCGGACAGATTGAGAATTGGCAGTGACAAGGCAGGTACTGGATAGATCAAAACAGGGGAGTCCGGACAACACACTGGAAGTGCAAAGCTTACCAGACAAACCCAACTATCCGGACAACGAAGGATTCTGGATGAATTGAATATTTCCGAATAGGGACCCGGTCCGGAAACTCATCCGGACAGATTGGGTTTTCGGATACCTGTCCGGAAACTCTGGATTTTAAAAAAAAAAACTTTTCATGTCCTTGTTGATTTTGTAGAAATAGGACTATGTGGATTTAAGAAACGAACCTTCTCTCGCTCCCCCTCAAATTGAGCGTGGGGAAAAACACTGTATCGCTCCCCCTCAACTGATGAACATCCAGTTGGATGCTCCCCCTCAGAATGTGCGCGTAGTGTGAAATGCACACGGGAGTATCCACACACACAAAAAAAACTTTTCAGTATTTAAAAAAGTGTGTGTGACGCTCCCCCTCAATAGTAGAGTATACTTACCTGATGGCTGATCATGCTCCCCCTAAACATATGAGCAGTCGTGAAATTACAGGTATAGACAAATCTCACGTCTTCTTAATGTGTTTCCTTGTAGATCGTGAGCAGCTCCCTCCTTCCGGTCATGTATGTGGAGCATCCAGTGTCTAAGAGTCACACATGACCGTCCTGCAAAATAAGTTTAGCGGACCTTGGGTACCCAGATTTGCCTGGGTCCCGGAGGGTTAGGTTTGACACCCCGTGGAGGAACTTGCTTTGACACAGACTTCCCCTTAGGTGTAGATTGTACACCGTTTGGAGGAACTGTTTTTGGCACATGTTGCCTCTTAGGCGTAGAATTTACACCTTTGGGAGGAACAGTTTTTGTAGCAGGTTGCCTCTTGGGTGCTGGTTTAACCTCAGTAGGAGAACCCCGTTTAGGAGTGGGTTTGGTCTCCCGCTGTGGTTTAACCGCTGATTGGTAACCCCGTTTTTTATAGGGTCTTTGCTGGTTATTTCGGGGTTTGCGTTTGGGGAATAAATTACACATGTGATACGGCCCAAACCAATCATTATTCTGAATATCATCAAAATCATTCCAACCACAATTAGAACAACATAAACAATCACGCGATAACTGAATCAATTGATGAAGTGAATTAAGTTTAATCGGAAAAGAAACTTCAAAATGATTCCAATGATTCCAAGCATAATTGTCTTTGTTTATTCTATAATTAAAAATAGGAGGGAAAGACTTTGACGCTGCATTCTTGACAGGTTCCTTGTTTAGCCACTTGGGTTTTTCTTGTTTTGCGCGACCATTCTTATTTGAAACAACAGGGACAGAACGATTAGTGACTTTTGAAGGAACAGGATTTTTGGCAGGCAATCGCTCGGTCTTTTGCCTCGGTTGTGATTGTTTTTGAGAGACATGCTTAGGTTTGGGAACCGCAATCACAGCTGGGGCCTTGGTGTTAGAATAAGTACCCTTTTCAAAGTTAACCGGTCGATTGACTACGGGGGATAGAAAATCAGTGTGGCTCGGAAGAGGTTTGTCGAAAGGGAACGACTCAAACTCTCCATCTGAATTGCCTCCAGAGTTCATGAATGCTGAAAAATCGACATCCGAAATTACTGGACTTGGACCGGTCGAGGAAGGTGAGGAACACTTTGTGCTTGTGTGCTTTGGGGAACTTGGTGCGGAAGCTAAGAAAAACTCAGAGTTTAAGTTCCTTAAAACACTCTCATCTTGAGAATCTTTACCATCTTGTGAAATGGAAATTTTACCAATAAAAGCTTTACATGAAGACGTTTCTGATGAATTCGAGGCAGATTCAGGTGAAATCTGTTTTTCAGATTTGAGTTGGTCAATTTGCTCTTGGAGCTGGCCATTTCTTGCATACTCCTCCATCTTTTATGTTGCCAAAGCAGACAGTTTCGATGTGAGCATATTAATTTCACCTCGAAGGATTTCCGAGACACAGCTTCGGTTTTGACCGGTTGTAGATTCTCAAGTTTCTCAAAATTGAGTTTCTCAATCTCAGAGATTAGCGCTTTCTTTTCGTTTTGAAAAATAGACCTTTCTTTCTCAAACGACTCCTCCAACTCGACAATCTTTGCTTCCAAGATGAGAGGGGGAACATAGAGTTTAAACTCGTCCGTCTCAGTCTTGGTTACTGGTGCTTGGTCCTCATCCTTTTTGGAGGAATCCTTGGGCTTAGCAACCTTGTAAGGGTCGAAGTAGTCATTTGAGAGATACTTTTTGTTCTTTTTATAGGAATTATTCAAAGGTTCATAACAAAACGGAAGCTGAATTCCTCGTTTGTGTGTGCGCTTATATTCCTCGGTGTCCTCTTCCTTTTCAGGTTCAAGAGGACCAGTCCATTGAATTCCATATTCAGGATACTTTTTATCTAACCCAAAACAAGCAAAATCATACAAAGTGGGTGTATGCCATCTTCCCTTTTTCAAATAATGTGGGTTATCATATCCGATTCCCCAGGCTTTGTTAAAATGCGTGAACTCTTTGGGTTTATTCAAAAAAATGGTTTGATCAGTTTGACCCCTTTTGTGGAGTTTGGTTTCAAGATCAAGAATTTTAGCAACAAACTCCTTGTGCTGAATTTGAAGAGAAGAACATTGATAAACAATTTCTTCGTTCTCATTCCTGCACTGATCAAACTGAGACTGAAGACCAGATAACTTGGCCCTTAAGTCTTTAGGTGCTATTGAAATATTTTTGCATTTTTCTTTTAAAATGGCATTTTCAGACTTGTATTTCTCAGTTATTTGCGTTTGAACATTTAACTTTTCAGATAATGATCTAATCTCAAGTAGTTGTTCATTACTGGTGGCCTTGTAGGAATCTATCCGTTCAGCAAGAGATGTCATTCGGTCAGAAAGTTCTAAATAGATAGGTTTACATACCTGACACAGCTTTGTCTTGTCTTCTTCAGCAGGAGACATCTTCAGTTGCACTGGAGTGATCGTCAGACGATTGTTCGATTCAAAGTGGAACAATATCAAGAATACTTAAATGTCCCCCTCCTGCGACTTAGCACGGGGGTCCCGGATAAGGAATCCGGAAAACTGGGCTTACCGGGTGGTTTCCGGATAAGGCTTTCCGGATGATAAGAGTTTCCGGATGAAGTACTTACCGGATGCAAGGATGTCCGGGAAAAATTATGACCGGGAACTTTGAGTTTCCGGAAACAATATTTACCCGGATAGATTGAGTTTAGGATACTTACCCGGACTGATGACTTACCCGGAAAGAAGGAAGAACCCGGATGAAATCAACACAAACGTCCGGACAGTGTATACTTGTCCGGAAACCACGACTGTGTTGTCCGGATTCTGCGGCTGCCTTTTCAATTCGATCGATTTTTCGATTAGGGTTGCACAAGCTGGTTCCTAAAAGATTAGAAACACTACCAAACACAAAACTAACCCTAACCCAATCGATTTCTAAGCAAAAAGAAAACGTTTTGATGGTAAAAATTCGATTTTTATTGATGAACACAACCAAAAACTTTGAACTTAATTTGCTAAATTAACCACTCAAACGATCGAATTAGAATGTGAAAATTTGCAGAAACACTAATGAGTATAATGCTAACACAACTCAATAAGCGAAATCGATCAATTTAATCAGAATCAAGATTTTGATATTCAAGTAAGAACACAGCCGAATTTTTCAAGAAACTTACTAGAAATCGAATTTTGCACTTTGAATCGATGTAGTCCGTCTGCACTGATACCAATTGTTAGTTCCAGATCCGTGCAACAATTATGAAATCGAATAGATAAACAATATGAGTAATGATTTCAACTGGTCATCCCTGTATTATGCTTTCAATATGAGAGAATTACAATACGAATGAATGAAAGCAAATGAGACAACTAGCCTATTTTCTAAGGCTAAGCTATCTATTTATATGGCGGGCCCATGGTTAACAAGCCCACAGCCCGTTCACTAATAGAGCTCAAAATAAAGAATTACAATTTAAACCCTGAACTTTAAATCAACATAAAACGACCCTAACAGTGACGCATGAGAATTTCGAGGATCACCCGATGTTGTTCTAATGGACGGAATAGAGCCGGATCAAGATAATGGTTGTCCGGCTCTAACTCCGTGTCATGGTCAGGTACGACCAAGGCATTGTCCGCTGCCTCATCGATGAGTTCCTCTTGTAGAGGAACTTGTTGCTTCTCTGGAGGTTGTTGTTGATCTTGATCCGCCATTGAGTATCTATAGGAAAAATAACGCACAGTTAGTAACTAAGGCGGATGAACAAGTGTCGGCGCGTACCTTTACGATAAATGGCTCAATTTGAGACAAATTGAGGACTGACATTGATGAAACAGGTACAGAATGGACAAAAATCAGAGGAGTCTGGACAAAAATTTGGAAAAATCTAAACTTTCCGGACAAACTTAAGTATCCGGACAACATGTGTCCGGACAGCATAAGTTTCCGGATAAATAGAACAACCCGGACAAAATGGGTTTCCGATTAACGGGGGTTTCCGGATAACAAGGGAGTCCGGATATCCCAACTTCCCGGTAGTTGAACTTACCGGAAACCCGAAGATTTCCGGACAACTATGGTTTCCGGGTGATGGAATGAATCCGGATAAAACCACATACGTATGAGACTCCCCAGAAACGATGAATGTTCCCGGACGAAGTACAATCCAACCAATCGAGTTTATAGCAGTCTCAAGCAAGGTCTAAACTAAACAAGAAGTGTCGAGGGACGCAAAGAGACATTCAGAAGTAGGTATTACATCGTAGACACCATCGATTGAGCCCAAAATCGACGAGACCCAAAACAGGGTTTCGGTCCGCGAGAATCGCCCAAATTGATGGTCGATATGTGGTGTAGTGTGCGAGAAACAGGAATGATAACGATCGATATGAGTTATAGAGTAGCATACCTGAGTATAGGACCGAGAACGAGTGAACAAGTGATTATGTGAGTGAATCCGAGTGAGAGAGTGAGCGACGAGAGGTTTAGGGTTTTGCAAGGATTTCCGGGTAAAGTGAATAGGACGAACCCGGATGCTTATATATGGGGCTAAGGAGTCCGGGTAGGGTCATCCGGATTCCCGTTCAATCCGGATAGATGGAGTTTCCGGATGGCTGTCCGGATACCTAAAAAAACTGTCCTGTGCCTGGGAATTTTGCAGTAATTGGAACTGTAAGAGGACATTCTCTCGCTACCCCTCAAACTGAGCATGGGGATGACATTGCTCCCCCTCGGATAGTGCAGTAGTGTAACACCTTAGGCATATCCCACATCGGCCGTGGACAGGAGAGATGCTGGGTATATTAGTAAAACCTTGGCCTTAACAGACACAACGCGTTTTGGGGCCACAAGCATGCGGGTTCCTTGGGAATTCTGTGGTTAAGCGTGCTTGGGTGGGAGTAGTACCAGGATGGGTGACCTCCTGGGAAGTCCTTGCGAAGTCCTTGCCAGGCCGCCAAGAACAAAGCCGTGAGCCAGTGGGGCAAAGCGGACAATATTGTGTCGTGGTAAGCGGGGTGTTACAAATGGTATCAGAGCCACTCCTGTGCCGTTCGGGATGGTGGGGGCAAACCTCATCGAGGACGATGAGTCCCTAAGGGGGGGGTGTGTAACACCTTAGGCATATCCCACATCGGCCGTGGACAGGAGAGATGCTGGGTATATTAGTAAAACCTTGGCCTTAACAGACACAACGCGTTTTGGGGCCACAAGCATGCGGGTTCCTTGGGAATTCTGTGGTTAAGCGTGCTTGGGTGGGAGTAGTACCAGGATGGGTGACCTCCTGGGAAGTCCTTGCGAAGTCCTTGCCAGGCCGCCAAGAACAAAGCCGTGAGCCAGTGGGGCAAAGCGGACAATATTGCCGCCGTACGAGTTGTTGTATGGTAGGAAATGCAGGACGCCCGTTTGTTGGGGCGAGGTTGGTCAGCGGGTGTTGGGGAGAACCGACATCGTACTAAGGACGACTGAGATGATTCAAACGGTGATATATTTTCTTGATGGTTGTTCCAAGAAGTATATGTGTTTGTACAATGAGTTGGGTTTAATCCACAACACCTTCCACGTTTCTCAACTACGGAAGTGTGTAGTAGACGAGCCTGCCGTGATTCCTCTCGAGGACATTCAAATTGATGAAAGACTCAACTACGTGGAGAAGCCAATAGCTATCGTTGAGAGAAAGACGAAGAACCTGCGCAACAAGGTCATTGGATTGGTGAAGGTTCAGTGGCAGCATCGGAAGGGTTCAGAGTGGACGTGGGAGCCCGAAGCGGAGATGCGCGAAAACTATCCCGAGTTATTCGCCGGTCTAGACTTCGAGGACGAAGCCTAATCCAAGTGGGGGAGAGTTGTAAAGCCCGTATCCCGGTATGTAATTTCTTTTCTTAATTCTTTTCTTGTAAGTTTGATTTATTGTGGTTTCCGTTATCGGGGTTAGTCGAGTTGGGTCGAATCGTTAAAGTGTCGGAATTTCTTTGGTTAGTTGCTAGAGGATTGTAAGTTGAGGGGCTAATTGTGTCAAAGGCCAAAAACCCTCATTGGGTTTCGGCCCATGCAGAAATCTATCGAAGTCCATGTGGTTTGTTTATTGTGTTGGTAGTGTGAAAGGGAAACAAAAGCAAAAGAAATCAAGTAACCCTACGGCACCTTCTCCATAATCGTTTTCTTGTGGTTGTCGGCCGGAAGGAAAGGACCGAGAGAGAGAAAGAGACCGAAGAGAGAGAAGCCGAGAGAAATATAGCGGCTGCTGCCGGCGACGAGGAGAGAGGAGGAAAGAGGCGATCGACGGCGGGTTCGGTCGGTTTAGAGGGCGAGAAAGCGTTGCATCGAGGTAACCGTTGTCGTTTCGTTGTTTTTCTTTGATTTTTGTTCGTCGCAAGATTATCGCAAACCATCACCACCGCCGCGGCAGCCATGGCCGCCGGCGGTGTAGCCACCACCGCACACCGCCGCTGTGACGGCTGTGGTTGTGTGTGCGGGTGGATTCGCGTTAGAGCAATCGAGAGAGAGGAGGACGGTGGTGCGAGGGGGTATCGGGGTTTTGTACGTGTGTGTGTGATCACCGCCGGAAAACACCACCGCCGCCGGAGGCGGCAGGGGGGTGGTGCACGGCTGTTGTTACAACTTGGTATGATCTGTTTCCAGTAGGTTTTAGGCTTCCCGGGGCTGTTTGGGTTAAGCATTGTCTTAATGGGATTATAACCTTTAGTTGTCATTTCATGTGAATTGCTTTGTTTCTGCCACTGTTTTGAGGAAGCCATAACTTTCTCGAGAAATGTCGGATTGGGATGAAATCAGTGCCAAAAGTTCCCATTCTGAGTCTAGTAAGTTTCTTATGTTTTGCGGAAAAACCAGTTCGGACCGTAGCTAGTGTCAAACTGTTGTTTTGTAATGAACGGTGCTGTTTTTCGCTGTGCAGTTAACCGGTTTTGTAAAATCCATAATAAATTATAGAAAAATCGTTAGGACGCATGTAATACGTCCCTGGAAAGCTAAGACCCGGACCTAGCGGGTAGTTAATTTTAATTGAGGATTTTCTGGGTTTAAGGAGGTCGAAACAGGTCCCGAACAGACCTGGTTTTCTAAGCCAAAAAGTCGTTTTAGCGACAGTTTAATCGTGCGTCATGTTTTAGGGTCCGGGCCTCGTGTTGATACGTTTTAACGTTCGTTTAGGTGTCGGGAAGTGATCTTGGATTTGTGGAGCTTGAATTATTGTTTGTGAGCTAGGCGCGCTTACGAGGTGAGTTCCCTCACTATTTTTAATATCGGTTACTTTTACATTACGGTAGCACGTGTGTGGTAGCTTTATTTAATTGTGATGTGGGACTAGATAGTGGGGTGTCTAGTGGGACCTTTATTATCATGTATACGCGGGTGGCGTAGGAATTCGGTGGGGCCGAAGTTTGTATACGCGGGTGGCGTAGGAACTCGGTGGGGCCGAAGTTTGTATACGCGGGTGGTGTAGGAGCTCGGTGGGGCCGAACTTGTATACGCGGGTGGCGTAGAAACTCGGTGGGACCGGGTAATGCTTGCACGGTTATCGTGTGGTCGGTGGGACCGACGTATGCCTTTTGGGTGGTATGGTGTAGGTATGCATGTTTATGATTTGTTCGTAGACTTGTATGCTTGTCTATATGCAACTATCTGTTTTAGGGGTAGTGTGGAATAACTGTGTTAATTATGGTGGTTGAATTCACTAAGCTTCGTGCTTACCCTTTCCCAATAAATTGTGGTTTCAGGTACGAGTGGTTCCAAGGCGTGACGAGTACACACTGGCGCGCGTGAAGAGCTGATTGTTATTAAGATTTACGATTATCATTTTTAAACCATTTATTCCGCTGTTTACTGTTTCTAGGGAATATTTATTATTGAGTTGCAAACGAAACGTTTTGAATGATTTAATGAGTTTAATTAATGAGATGTTATTTTAAAAAAAAGGTTTAAATTCCTTGTAATTTTTGGGACGTTACAACTTGGTATCAGAGCACGGCTTGAGTGAATAAAACGCATTTCGGTGTGTTTGATCTCAAGTTTGCGGCTATAAAATTCTCTTTAAAGTTTTTGGGAAATAAAAAGAAGGAAAAATCCGTTTGAGGAACGATGATCGAGGGCGCAGTGTGTACAGTCAGCCGGAGCCAAAAGGGAAAGGTACATTACTTAGTGTTGTATTGCTTTCTAGATCACAGGGTATGCATGCTAGATTGCCTGTTGTTGACAATATGCTGTATGCTGTACTGCTTGCTAATAGGAACTCATGCTAGCTATGATAGGTTGTTAAGCGAATGCACTATAGGTTGTATGCGGTAGGAACCGAATAGCCTTAGAATGTTGGATTTAGTTCTATTGCGCAGCTCTTGTTTGAGTCCAACCGTTGTAGGATAGAATCTTATATTCGAATGTCTATCTGGTTTCCACTGTATACGACTGTGTGTTTACGAGGCGACTCGTCAGAGTTAGTGGGGTGTTATGATTATTCCTAGGGAGCTAGGAAGAGTGTGTACTTGTATGGTTTTGTTTGGGCGAGCTACTACTTGGGCACTTCGGGACTGGACTCGAAACGAGTAAGGATAGGTGTGGAAGGTAGTAGTAGAGCTCCTACTATCTGAAGCACAGGATCCGCGCTCGAGTCGGGGAATGTCACGGGGAAGCTGAGGGGTTGAGCGTGAGCATAGATAGCAGGATTTATTGTCCTGAGAACTTGAGGGTTTGCTTCGCGGTGAATCTGTTACGTGATAGAGCGAAGGCTGGTGTGCTAACTGCTTTGACGCTTGCTGAGCGCACTACTTTGACCTAGGAGAAGTTCGTCGAACGTGTTCGTGCAGAGTACGTGCCTCCAGTGGAGATGGAGAGGATTGCTAAGGAGTTCCTGGAGCTCACACAAACTACAGAGACGGTGAAAGAAATGAACCGTAAATTCACCGAGATGGCGTTGTTTTGCCCTCAGTATGCCGCCTCAGAGGATATGAAGATGTCTCGGTACAAGGACATGTTGTGTACCGAGATTAGGGAATTTGTGTGCACAGCGCAGTATGCTTCCTTATCTGCGATGATGGATGCGGCCCGAAGGAGGGAACTCGAATTGGAGACCCAAGCAAAGGAAAGGAAGGCGACACAGGCGGTGACGCCAATTTTCTGCGGTGCCAAAGAAGTCGAAATTCACCGATACGCGCGCGAGCTCGAGGAGCAGTGGGTTTAAGCCAGGGATACTGGTAGTCAGAGGACTGATAGGTGTTTCAAGTGTGGGCAGCCCGGTCATGTCAGCCGAGAGTGTAAGTTGCGATTATATTTTCTTGATTGTGTAACACCTTAGGCATATCCCACATCGGCCGTGGACAGGAGAGATGCTGGGTATATTAGTAAAACCTTGGCCTTAACAGACACAACGCGTTTTGGGGCCACAAGCATGCGGGTTCCTTGGGAATTCTGTGGTTAAGCGTGCTTGGGTGGGAGTAGTACCAGGATGGGTGACCTCCTGGGAAGTCCTTGCGAAGTCCTTGCCAGGCCGCCAAGAACAAAGCCGTGAGCCAGTGGGGCAAAGCGGACAATATTGTGTCGTGGTAAGCGGGGTGTTACAAATGGTATCAGAGCCACTACTGTGCCGTTCGGGATGGTGGGGCAAACCTCATCGAGGATGATGAGTCCCTAAGGGGGGGTGTGTGTAACACCTTAGGCATATCCCACATCGGCCGTGGACAGGAGAGATGTTGGGTATATTAGTAAAACCTTGGCCTTAACAGACACAACGCGTTTTGGGGCCACAAGCATGCGGGTTCCTTGGGAATTCTGTGGTTAAGCGTGCTTGGGTGGGAGTAGTACCAGGATGGGTGACCTCCTGGGAAGTCCTTGCGAAGTCCTTGCCAGGCCGCCAAGAACAAAGCCGTGAGCCAGTGGGGCAAAGCGGACAATATTGTGTCGTGGTAAGCGGGGTGTTACAAGTAGAGTGCAGTGGAGGGGTCCGACACACTAAAAATCTTTTAGACTTTTAAGGAAAAAAAAATTGTGTCGCTCCCCCTCAGATTATGACCATGATATAGAATTCACACAGGAGTGCCCACACACACAAAAACTTGTTGATTGTTAAGAAAAACTGTGTGTGACGCTCCCCCTCAACAGATGAGTAAACTTACCTGATACCGTCTATGTGCTCCCCCCTGAACACATGAACACATGGTGAAAGCACAAGTAATGACATTTAAAAGTAGACGACAGTATGAAAGAAAAGAAACACACGAAGAAAGAAGTGAAACAAACGAAATCTACAAAATAAATACAGAGACTAAATCTTACTGAGTAACTGAGACAAGTAGAATACAGGTGCGAGGAAGTGTATGCTCAACCATGAGGAGTGTAAACAACGGATGATGAGTGGACAGTTACTCGTAGATGTACGGAACTGGTAACGGGCACACAATCGGATTAAGTCGTCAGTTTTAGCATACCTAACTTGGACACAAGAGTGTTAAAACGTTTTTCGTCCAAGGCTTTAGTAAATAGGTCTGCTAACTGATGTTCAGTATTTACGAAGTAGAGTTCGACTGTACCTCTTTCGACGTGATCCTTAATGAAGTACCGAACGTCGATGTGCTTCGTCTTGGTGTGTTGGACCAGATTGCTGGATATCGCAATTGTGCTCTTCGAATCGCAGTAAATTGGAACTTTGACATACGTGAAACCATAGTCTTTGAGTTGCGTCCGCATCCAGATAACTTGTGAGCAACAGCTCGCGGCGGCCACATACTCCGCCTCGGCAGTTGATGTTGAAACACATTGTTGCTTCTTGGACGCCCAGCTCACCACGCTATCTCCCAAAAACTGGATGTGACCCGATGTGCTCTTCCGGTCCAGCATGCAGCCCGCGTGATCCGCATCAGAATAGACGGATAGTGCAAAACATGTCTCTCTCGGGTACCACAAGCCAAGATCAGCAGTACCACGTAAATAACGAAAGATTCGTTTGACAGCAGTTAAATGAGACTCTTTAGGTTTTGATTGATACCGGGCACACATAAATGTTGAGAACATAATATCCGGTCGACTTGCAGTTAAGTACATTAAAGAACCTATCATCCCGCGATACAATTTAGGATTCACATCCGTTCCGTGAGGATCGGCGTGAATCTTTGTATTGGGTGCCATGGAAGTTTTCATTGGCGAGGACTGGTCCAACTGGAATTTCCTGAGAATATCCCTGATGTACTTAGCCTGGTTTATGAATATTCCAGTCGACGGTTGTTTAACTTGAAGACCAAGGAAGAAATTCATCTCGCAAAGCATACTCATTTTAAAAAATTCTCCCATGAGATTGGCAAAGTTCTTAGCATAGGTGGGATTAGTAGAGCCGAATATTATGTCATCCACATACACTTGAGCAAGAACAATGTGACCCTTTTCGTGTTTGATAAATAAAGTCTAGTCAATTTTACCTCGTGTGAATTCGGACTTTATCAAAAACTCAGTCAGCATTTTGTACCATGCTCGCGGAGCCTGCTTTAGACCGTAAAGCGTCTTGTCTAGAATGTAGACGTGATCAGGCTTCGAATCGTCCACGAACCCGTCTGGTTGCGACACATATACTTCTTCTTCAATATTACCGTAGAGAAAGGCGGTCTTCATATCCATTTGAAAGACCGTGAAGTTCTTGTATGTGGCGTATGCAAGGAACATACGGATGGCTTCGATTCTTGCCACCGGAGCATAGGTCTCATCATAGTCGATCCCTTCTTGTTGACGATACCCCTTGGCTACGAGGCGCGCCTTGTTTCGTACCACGATTTCGTCTTCGTCCTTCTTATTCTTGAAAATCCACTTGGTGCCGATCACCGTCTTGTGTTTTAGACGTGGAACCAGTCGCCATACCTTTAGAGATTCGAATTGATTGAGCTCCTCTTGCATGGCTATGACCCAGTCCGGATCTTCAAGCGCTTCGCGTACGTTTGTCGGCTCGACGTTGCTTAAGAAGCCAGAAAATAGACAGAAGTTGGCGGATGCACCTCGTGTTTGTACTGGATTAGAGGGATCACCGATGATTTGATGAAGCGGATGAGCTTTCGTCCACTTGGTGGTATACGGAAGAGGCTGTTGAGTAGAGTGAGACGCGTTCGAGTCCACATAATCACCAGGATGTATGTCTTGAACTGCTTCAAGTGTAGCGGGCTGGTTTCTTGGAGGAAGTGGGGAAGGATTCGCCGTTGGTTGAACAACTTCTGGTTCTGAGGAGTTCAGAAGTTGAATGTCGGTTGTAGCAGAAGACGAAACACTTGGAGTGATCTCCGGATTTAGAACAGGTTGCTGCGGGGAAGCAGTAGTATCGGTAGAGGTCGATGATGACGGTTGAGCTGTCTCCACAGTATTGGATGGCGTGCTTGTAGAGGGCGGCGGACCGGATAGATTCGACGTGTCCTCATGACGAGCAGCTTCTATTCTAGGTTGTGCTGAGACAGTTGGCGAAACATTAAAGGTGTCATTAAAAAAATACTTAAATAATAAATCTAAATCAGAAGAGTCAGCATTCGATGAAGATGCATGATTTGGATTTACTGTTGCTTGTGCAGATCCCGAACTTGGAGGTCCGGAAGCTAGCACGCCAGTTAAGCCGGGTTCTGAACTGTTTTGTTCAGAAGCCAAATCTGCGGCTTCGTTGAATGTCACGTTTATGCTTTCAACAACGGATTTGGTCTGTTTGTTGTAAACGCGATACGCCTTAGCCTGCATAGAGTATCCGATGAAAACTCCTTTGTCCGCCTTGGGGTGAATTTGCCAAGATCATCTTTGTCATTCAGAATATAACACGTGCATCCGAACGCATCAAAGTAGCTGGTGTTTGGAACGTGATTGTTCATGATCTCGTACGGCGTCTTGTTGAACCGCTTGTTAAGGATAGAGCGGTTTTACGTATAACAAGTCGTAGACACCGCTTCGGCCCATAGAAACAGCGGAAGGTTGGATTGGGAAAGCATGGTGCGAGCTGCTTCGACCAGGGTACGGTTGCGTCGTTCCACCACTCCGTTTTGCGGAGGAGTGCGTGCGGCAGAAAAAGTGTGCGAGATGCCAACTGACGTCAGATACTTGTCCACCGTTCGATTCTTGAACTCCGTCCCGTTGTCGGTTCTGATAGACTGAACTTGTTGTAGTTTGTTCAGCTGGACAATCTTCAGGTGATTAATAATCAGCTCTGGTGTTTCATCCTTTGAGCGTAGAAACAGTACCCAAGTGTAGCGCGAGAAGTCGTCCACCATCACGAGAACGTATTTTCGCTTGTTAATGCTCGGAACATGCATCGGTCCACACAAATCCATATGGATAAGTTTGAGGGTCCGGGACGTGCTCGGAGTTGCCTTTGGCTGATGTGGTACTCTCTTCATCTTTCCCATCTCACATGCCCCGCAGAGACGATCCGTCACGAATTGAAGATCGGGCATGCCTTTCTCGTGTCCGCCCAGCACTAGTTTGTTGATTGTTTTGAAATTGAGGTGCGAAAGATGTCGATGCCAAATCCAAGCTGGCTGGGAATTGGCCTTTGACATGAGGCAGACAGGGTTATCAATCTTGAGGGATGCGAGGTGGATTGTGTAGAGGTTGGTCTTGCGTTTTCCAAACAGTAGTTCCTCTCCATCGTCGTTGAGGATTCTACACCGTGTCTTTTTGAAGCTAACCTCGAGATCTTTGTCGCAGAACTGCCCGATGCTGAACAGATTGTGTCCCAATCCCGCGACGTGTGATACCTTCTTTCTTGTGATCTTGTCTTGTATAATGTCACCGTAGCCCACGATCGGCGCTTTGTGGTCATTCCCAAATCTCACGTCTCCACCATATTCTTCCTTGTAGTTCGTGAGAAGCTTCTTCCTTCCGGTCATGTGCTTGGAGCATCCAGAATCTAAGTACCATACATGACCGTGCTGCAAAATCGAGTTAACGGATTTTAGGTACCCAAATTTGTTTGGCTCCTGGAGGGTTAGGTTTGGCACCTCTTGGAGGAACTTGCTTTGACACAGCTTTCCCCTTAGGTGCAGGTTGTACACCGTTTGTGGAAACTGGTTTTGGCACAGGTTGCCTCCTTGGTGTAGGTTTTACACCTTGTGGAGGAACAGGATTTTTAGCAGGTTGCCTCTTTGGTGCCGGTTTAACCTCAGTAGGAGCAACCCATCTAGAAGTGGGTTTGGTCTCCCGCTGTGGTTTAACCTCAGATTGGAAACCCCGTTGTTTATAGTGTTTCTGTTTATTATTACGGGGTGTATTTTTGAGTTTATGATTATACATGTGATATGACCCAAACCAATCATTAAATTAATTTCATCAAAATCATTCCAACCACATCTAGAACAACATAAACAATCACGCGATAATTGAATCAATTGATGAACTGAATTAAGTTTAATCGGAAAAGAAACCTCAAAACGATTCCAATTATTCCAAACACAATTGTCTTTGTTTATCCAAGATTTGAATGCAGTAGGGAAAGACTTTGATGCTTCCTTCTTGACAGGTTCCTTGTTCAGCCACTTTGGTTTTTCTTGTTTTGCTTGACCAATTTTATCTGAAACAACAGGGACAGAATGCTCAGTGACTTTTGAAGGAACGGTATTTTTTGTAGGCAATTGTTCGGTCGTTTGCCTCGGCTGTGACTGCTTTTTAGAAACAGGTTTAGAAGTTGGTTTTGATTGTGAAATCTTGATCACAGCTGGGGCCTTTGTTTTAGAACTGCTACCCTTCAGAAAATTGACCGGGCGATTGACTACTGGAGTCAAAAAATCAGTATGACTCAGGAGAGGTTTGTCGAAAGGAAACGACTCAAACTCTCCATCAGAGTTACCATCAGAGTTCATGTATTCAGAAAAAATTTATCTCCGGAATTGCAGGACTTGGATTAGGTGAGGAGGACGAAGAACACTTAGTGTCAGTGTGCTTTGGGGAATTCGGTGCGAAAGCTAGGAAAAAATCAGAGTTTAAATTCCTTTTAACATACTCATCTTGAGAATCATAACCGTCTTGTGTGGTAGATATTTTACCTAGGAAAACTTTGCACGAAGACGTATCAGATGAATTCGAGGAATATTCTGGGGAAATCTGCTTCTCATAATTGAGTTGGTCAATTTGCTCTTGGAGTTGACCATTTTCCGCATACTCTTGCATCGCATCTGTTGCCAAGGCAACCAGTTTTGATGTGAGTTTCGTGATTTCTTCCCGAACGATTTCCTGTCCTTCATCAGACACAACTTCGGTTTTGACCGGTTGTGGATTCTCAAGTTTCTCATAATTGAGTTTCTCAATCTCAGAGATTAGCGCTTTCTTTTCATTTTGAAAAATAGACCTTTCTTTCTCAAACGACTCCTCCAACTCGACAATCTTTGCTTCCAAGATGAGAGGGGGAACATAGAGTTTAAACTCGACAATCTTTGCTTCCAAATGGAATCACAAAGACTCATGCATGTGTGAAAGAAATGAATTATATCAGTTTGGCTCAAAAATTGATTTAACCTGGGACGCAAGTTAAAAACAATTGACACAGTGATTAGAATATGAAGTTCGGAGACCGGAGTTGATGTCTTCCTGTTTCAATATCTAAAACCTCCGAGTGAGGAATAGATAGAGTATGTGCTAAATCTCCGTGAATATATGAAACAAGCATCTGTTGTGAGATACTTGAGTGGCTGGGTGAGGTGACACAAGTAATCGACACTGGGTCCATGTCTGTTTCAATATTCATCCAAAGAACGAGAATGAATAGATTGTGTGGTTACCGGGATAACTGACTCGGTTTGGTAAGGACCAATAATTCTTTTAAGTCCTGTCACAACCTCACCATATTCTTTTCTCTCCAAACTCATCTATCAATCTAGACCCCTCACTGTTATCTATACATGGGTGTGTTTCTTGGGTAGGTCTTTCCGGTTCTGGATAGACCATAGAAACGATGTAAGTCCTAACACTCACTTTCATGCAATGAGTAGAACAGTTTAGTAAACTGTGAAGTACGAGTTCTAAACTAAGGTGTTTAGACATCAACGCATTTAAGAACGAGTCTTGATTTGAGTTGATCAGAAGTCATTGTTGAACATGAAAGAATTTCAAAGAGAAAAAATCAAGCTCAAGACAGAATGACTCAGTAAGCACAACATTTTGCAAGAAGTGAGACAATTATTAGAAAGTTTAATTGTGAAGAACAAGCCACAATTATTATATCAGATAAGAATGAAATCATTAGCAAGAATTAGCGAACTTGGAAAACAACTGGGAATTCAAACGAGTGTATTTCCATCGAAAAGTCAACACATATGTGAGACATGGAAATAACTAAGTCAATAAAATGTTGGACGTGGAAATCATGAAGATTAGAATTGGAGAATAACAAACACAAGTAAGTTATTCAGAATGATTTACCACAGTCTTTGAATTCAGTTGAAGTTCACTTACCTTTCATAGTTCTCCCCCTCGTGGCATAACCTTTGAATGCTCGTCATGTGATGTGAATAATAGAAATTAAAACTGCACATGACATTCCTGCAAAACCGATTAGACAGATTTTGGTATCCATCTTTTGATGGATCCTTGTTGGTTAAATGCCCTATGAGGACCTGGGAAACTATAAGTGCCATACCAATAGTTAGCATGATCTTTCTTTACAAACTCACTTGTTCCACAATAAGAACAACACAGCTTTTGAGTAGATAATCTGATCAGCTTATTAACAGAGTAAGCACGATCAGATTTCACAAAACGTTTAGCATGAAAATCTTTGTTGTTCTTGTCACTCTTAACAATGACGAATGGCTTTGAAGCAGGAGCAGATCCTTTAACTCTCCAAACCATGTTCACTTTCTTGAAAAAATGATTATCTTTATTATCCAAACGAGAATTATAGAAAAGATTGGAAGGTCGAATCTGATCTTTTGGAAAATCATTTGATTTGACAAAATTCTTTGAAGAACGATTTGTAGAAAAAGAACTTGAAGCATAAGAAGGTTGAACACCTTTGAACTTGCTTTCTTCAAGTTTCTTGACCTTAACGGATAAGGTATTTCGTTCTTTGAGAATTAAATCAAATTTCTTTTGTAAATCAGATTTAACCTTTTGTTCCTTCAAAATCTCGATTGCTAAGTCAGATAATCTCTTTGTAAGTTTAGAAATCTCAGTCTGAAAGATCTTTCTCTCTTTAGCAAAATCATCTTTCAAACATTTAGCTCTAAAACCTTCAACTTTCTTTTTCTCAGTTTCTTTGCTTAGAATGTCTAATTCTTTCTCCAAATCGGATATTTTCAAAGAAAGTTCTCCATTCTTTTTAGAAAAAGATTTGCGTTCCGTTTCAAACTTTTCTCTTTCTAAAAACAAAACTTTTTCAAAGTCGGAGATTTGTTTTGAAAGTTTTAGACACATAAGCTCAAGACTCTTCTTCTCTTCAAGAGATTTAGTTGAAACACACGATTGCTTTTGAATAAGCAATTGTCTTTCCTTTTCAAAACTTTCTTTCTCCTTTTTAAAAACCTTTTCAAGAGTAGATAATTTACTTTTAAGCTCAAGGTTTTCACAGTTTAGGAGTTTACCTTTCTCTTCTTCTTCAGCAAGCTTCTCAGAACTATTCCAGATTTAAGATTTTAGTTCCTTCAGTTCTTTGACGTACTTGCTGATCAAATCATCTTTCTGCTTGATATTCTTTTCATATATTCTTGTTTGCTCTTTCTCAGTCTTCTCCTTCTTATCAGGCTGCTTGTGCTCATCTACCTTCTTATTCACTGGTTCATCCTTCTTCTTACTTTCTACTTTCTCCGTCTTCTCCTTCTTCTCTGACTTATCTTGCTCATCAGCTCTCTTCTTTCCCTCATACTGGTCCTGATAATCGTGGCGCTTGTTGGAGGAGATGGAGTAGTGCTGGTTATTGGACGAAGGCTTTTTATAGAATTTCTGTTGTTGGAAAGATTTAGTGAGCAGAGCTATCGATTTCTTAAAGTCAGATACATAATCGTCAGAATCCTGAAGAGCTGCTTCAAACTGAGATGAATAAGACATTTGTTACCTGAAAAATTATGATCGTTAATCGGTGTTGATTTTGAAGAATCAAAAATGCGGAAGAAAATCAAAAATTAAATTTGAAAAACAAATTTATAAAATAAATTCGTTTTAAAGATTTAAAATCTGATTATAGTTGGAACGAACGAAATCAAACTTCGAGAATGAAACCTGCGAGAAAAACAACCCAAGTTAGATCAAGAACGACGACAATAAATCACAAAAATAACAATAGTCGCAAAATAAGCTCAAATGCGTCGCAATGATTCTCAAACCGTCACTAAAAAAATTCAAATCAATCGTTAAGAAAAAAAATTGCAACTTTCGTTAAAACTTTTAATCACGAGACGTGCGGTAACTCGGGGTACCGACAAGAACTTACCAACCAAAGGGTACTTACCAGGTGAAGTGAGACATTACCGGACAAAGAATTTTTGCACAAGACAAAACTTACCGGATAAAGATGTGCTCGCAAAAAAAAATTCACTTACCGGACAGATGGAGTTTCCGGCAAAATAGGGCTTACCGGGTGGAAAATCGCTTACCAGATAATAAAGCAACAAAAATTAACCTTACCGGGTTATGTGATGCTTACCGGATAAAATTGGTTGTGACTTACCGGATGAATGGAAAATTTAGACTTACCGGACGCGATGTACTTTCCGGGTGATTGAGATTCTCGCAATTATTAGCACTTACCGGATAAATAAAACATTACTCAACATCAACAAAATATGTATGGATGGTATGATGTGAATGCACGATATGTAAGATATGTGATGTATGTATGATGTGTATGTATGTGCATGCGATGATGAGGGTGAGAAAAGAAACTGAAATTGTAATCAATCAATAAACAAACAGTCAACAAAAGGGGTTGTTGCCTTTTTGTGATTTTTAGCCGGAAAATGGTTTTTTTTTTGTCCAGAAGTTCATTGACCGGAAACTTGAAAAAAAATTATCCGTAAAAGTGGAGGTTCCGTCCGGTAAGTATGAGGTGTGTGTGAGGTTACCGGATAATATTTTATCCGGGAAGTTTAAAAAACAAAGATTGTTATCCGGTAACTTTGAATTTTATCCGGTAACCTGATGAGAAATAGAAAACTTACCGGTTGACTTAAGATTTCCGGATAACAAGAGTTTCCGGATAAAGCACTTACCGGATGCAAGGATATCCGGGAAAAATTATGACCGGGAACTTTGGGTTTTCGGAAACAAATTTTACCCGGATAGATTGGAGTTTAGAATACTTACCCGGAATGCTGAACTTACCCGGAAAGTATGATGTACCCGGAAAGAGGACGAGTCCGGATGAAATAACACAAACGTCCAGAAACTACGGCTGTGTTGTCTGGAAACCACGGCTGCCTTTTCCAATTCGATCGATTTTCGATTAGGGTTGCTCAAGAAGGTTCCTGAAAGATTAGAAACCCTACCAAACACAAAACTAACACTAACCCAATCGACTTGGAAACAAAAACAACAAGTTTTGATGATAAAAATTCGATTTTTGATGAAGAACACTATCAAAAACTTTTGATTTTGATTTGCTTAATTAACCACTCAAATGGACGAATTAGGATGTGAAAATTTGCAGAATGACTTATAACAATGATGCTAACACAACCCAATAAGCAGAAACAATCAATTTTGACAGAATCAAAATTTTGAAAATTCAAGAATGATACAGACGAGAAAAGTCAAGAAATTACCAAAAGTCAACTTGAATGCTTTGAATCAATCGTGTCCGTCTGCTCTGATACCAATTGTTAGTTCCAGATTCATGCAATGATTATGAAATCAAACAAATAAGCAATAGTGTATAATGATTTCAACTGGTCATCCCTGTATTATGCTTTCAAAGTAGAGAGAATTACAATACGAGTAGGAAAGCAAATGAGACAACTAGCCTGTTTTCTAAGGCTAAGCTATCTATTTATATGGAGGGCCCGTGGTTAACAAGCCCACGGCCCGTTCACTAATAAGGCTCAAAATAAAGAAATACAGTTTAAACCCTGAACTTTAAATCAACATAAATTGACCCTAACATTTACTTTTCAGTATATATAATAGTTAGCAACTGTAAGCTAACTAACTTTTGACATATCTTTGTATTCACTTGTAATCTTTGAGAGACTCTCTCTCTCTAGATCTGTAATCTGTTCTTAATCGAATACAAAGCTTTTGGATCCAATTCTCTATTATTCTACTGTTTGATTGTTCTTGATTGTATAATTCATTGTAAGATTGAATCATGGTTTCTACAATTGGTATCAGAGCCAATCAACAAACAAATTAGGTCAAGTTCGCGTTCTTGAGGGTTTCTTGATCGTGTTCTTGAAGATTTCTTGATCAATTCTATAATTGATTCCGCTGCTACTCATAATTCTTGAATTTCGTTCTATTTTTGTTCAAGAAATTCAAATTTGTCTTTCTGTTGAATCGATTTAATTCATCTGACAATCATGTCTTCTAAAGAATTTCTCTCAATGGGATCTGAAACAAAGCCTCCTGTTCTAATTCCAAATGAGTATCAACAATGGAAGATCCGGATGATTCAATTCCTGGATAATATTGATGAGAATTTGATGATCTCTATTTGTGAAAGTCCTATTGAAGTTTATATTGATGTTGCTGCTACACCTGCAACTAATACTACACCAGAGATTCCTACTACCAGGGTGAAGAAAAGTTTTTCTCAATATAATGAAGCACATAAACAAAGACATGCAATAGACAAAAGAGCTGTTACTTTGTTAACTTTGGCGGTTCCCAATGAAGTCTTCAATAGAATTGATAATGGAACATCTGCTAAAGAGATGTGGGATGAACTGGAGAAGCGGATGCTAGGTAAACTCAAATCAATTCAAGCAAAACTGAATCAAAGTATTAATGCATATGAGAGATTCAAAGCAAAGGAATCTGAAAGTCTAACTCAGACTTACAGCAAATTTTCTCACAATATTGAATGATCTTAGAAGGAATGGGCTAAAGAAGACTAAGTCAGAAATAAATTACAATTTTCTTATTTGTCTTAATTCAGAGTGGTCATCGTTTGCAATAAGTCTTCAAATGAATAAATATATGTGTGAAGAAGATATGAATGGTCTGTTTTGTGTTCTGAATCAACATGAAGATTATGTTATGCAAATTGTTAAAGAAAAGAAAAGTGTTTCTGATCAATTAGCTCTGCTTTCAGAAAGGAAAACCAAGGTCACCAAAACAACAAATAAGTCTGTGTTTCTGTCTGAAATACCAAAGTTAGAGGAGGAATCTGAGAATGAAGAAGGATCTGAGGAAGATGATGATATCAAGTTAATTGCTGAGAAACTAGCATTGTTGACAAATACTTTTAATAAAAGATTAGATAAAACTGCTTATGAGCTGATAAACAAAAGAAAACCAATGATTAAATTTTTTCATGTTTTTGGTTGCAGATGCTATGTTCTCAAAGACAGAGAAAATCTTGGTAAATTTGACAAAAAGGCAGATGAAGGATACTTTGTTGGTTATTCTTTAACTTCCAAAGCATTCAGAATCTACAACAGAAGAACCAAGAGAATTATGGAAAGCATCAATGTTACATTTGATGAGTCAAGATTAAAGACTTCTGAACAAAACAGTTCAGAACGCAATCAGGATAAGACAAAAATGACTTCTGAATCAATTTCTAATCCTAATTGTTCAGAACTCAATATATTGTTTAAGGATGCATTTCTGGAACTAACTTCTGAATCTTATGCAAATTTTGGAAATCCTAAAATGGTTCAAGAAATGAAAAAGGGAAGTTCAGACGTTCAAACAACTGTAATTTCTGACTCTGGTCCATCTGAGGAATGTCCAATTTTAGTAAATACAAGTGACTTTTCTGAGTCTGGTACTCAGAATTCTGAACAGGGTATTCAGAATTCTGAACAAGGTTCTCAGAATTCTGAACAAGTAACTCAGAATTCTGAGCAAGGTATTCAGAACTCTGAACAAGTTGTTCAGAATTCTGACTCTACTACTCAGAATCCAGATTTTAATGTCACGCCTCAGAGGGATAGTTCAGAATTACATGCGGTTACAGATGAGAATGATACAAACAACAATCTATCAGATATTGAGTTGCTTCCAAGTTCAAACAAATGGACAAGAGACCATCCTATTCATCAAGTGATAGGAGATCCATCAGTGGGAGTTCAAACAAGATCAGCAACAGCAAATGAAGCAATGTTTGCAGGATTTCTAAGTATGATGGAACCTAAGAAAGCCACTGAAGCCTTAGAGGATCCAGATTGGATTTTAGCAATGCAAGATGAGTTGCTACAGTTTGAAAGAAACAAATTCTAGAGACTCATTCCAAAACCCGAAGGAAAATTTATTATTGGAACAAAATGGGTATTCAGAAACAAGAAAGATGAGTCAGGTGTTGTAGTCAGAAACAAGGCTAGATTGGTTGCAAAGGGATAATCTCAACAAGAAGGAATAGACTATGCTGAGACATTTGCACATGTGGCAAGAATAGAAGCAATCAGAATTTTCTTGGCATATGTTGCACATAAGAACTTCAAAGTATACCAAATGGATATCAAATCAACTTTTTTGAATGGTATACTTAAAGAAGAGGTTTATGTCTATCAACCAGAAGGTTTTGTTGATCCTGAGTTTTCAGATCATGTTTATGTTTTAGATAAAGCATTGTATGGTCTAAAACAAGCACCAAGAGCCTGGTATGACACTCTAACTCAACACTTAATAAAATCTGGCTTCAAGAAAGGTAAAATTGATACTACTTTGTTTCTAAAGAAAAAAGGTGATGATTTGATTTTGATTCAGATATATGTAGATGATATTATATTTGGCTCTACAAATGCAGATTTATGTAATGAATTCTCAAAAGTCATGGAATCAGAATTTGAAATGAGCATGATGGGAGAATTGAACTTTTTCCTTGGTCTTCAAGTAAAACAATTACCAAATGGAATTTTTATAAATCAAGGAAAATATGTCAAAGATATTTTGAAAAAGTTTAAGATGTCTGATTGTGCAGCTATGAGAACACCTATGGCTATAAATGTCAAGTTAGATGTTGATCTCTCTGGAGTTTCAGTAGATAACAAGGTTTATAGAGGCATGATAGGGTCTTTACTTTATCTGACTGCAAGTAGACCAGATATCATGTTTGCTACATGTTTCTGTGCTATATTTCAATCTAATCCAAAAGAATCCCATTTGCTACCGGTTAAAAGGATTTTAAGATATCTCAAAGGTTCACCTGATTTGGGCCTTTGGTATCCAAAAGAAACTGATTTTAAGCTAACTGGTTTTACTGATGCTGATCATGCAGGAAGTAGGTTGGACAGGAAAAGTACTTTGGGTACTTGTCACTTTTTGGGAGACAGGATAGTGAGTTGGGCTTCAAAGAAGCAAAATTGTGTTTCCACATCAACTACTGAGGCAGAGTATGTAGTTGTTGCTGCTTGTTGTTCTCAAACTTTGTGGATGAGAACACAACTCATGGATTATGGATATCAACTAAACAAGATTCTCATATATTGTGATTCAGAAAGTACAATTGCTATTACTCAGAATCCTGTTCAACACTCAAAGACCAAACATGTTGATGTAAGGTATCATTTTATTAAGGACTATGTGGAAAAGGGAACTATAGAAATGCACTTTGTGCACATAAAGTATCAATTGGCTGACTTATTCACGAAGCCTCTTGATCACAAAAGGTTTACTTTTCTCATATGTAAAATAGAAATGTTTAATCTAACTAATTGAATATATTTGTTATTTTTTTCAGAAATGAATATTTTTTCCAAGTAAGATTTTCTGAGTAGTGTACTCAGATATTTGACTCTCTTACTCAGAACTTCTGAGTCTTGAGTTCAGAACTTCTGAGTCAATACTTCATAAATCTGACTTCAAATTTTTACTTCTGATTAGGTTATTTAGAACTTCTGACTACCTTTCAGAACTCATCTCTGAAAATTACAAGTGTTTCAATGTGTTGTTAAGTTCTTTCTATTTTAATTTTTTTTCACATATTTCTTATGTCTAATATGTGTTTGAGTATATGCTTAAGTCAAGGGGGAGCATTAATATCTTTCAGAAATAATTCTGAGGTGCTTATAAGGTTTGTATTTTCTCTCTTAACATAAATCATTCTAAGGGGAACAAGCTTTCAATGATAAAATTTTCACTTGTTCAAACTACTTCTGAATCCATAAAAAGATTTTCAAGGTCAGATGTTAGATTTTAAATGATTTTCAAAAATTTCAAATCATCAAAAGAAGGACAGAATTTTGATGATACAATAATTTTCTATCTGTTCAAACTACTTCTGGATGATTAAATGCTTTATATAATCAGAAGTTGAGATTTAAATGAATTTTGGTTACAAGGGAATTTCTTCTGAACGGTGTACCCAGAACTTCTGAGTATGCATTCTCAGAACTCTGAACGTGTTATTCATAACTTTTAACTTGTGTTAATTTCTATCACATAACACGTGTCAGCTTCTTATTCAATTGATATTGCCACGTTTCATTTAATATCTTTTGTGGTATTTCACAGTGTTAGAATCCGTTATAACTCTGACAAAAAGCAACTTTTCACCGTTAAATCCTTTCAGCTTCGCGGATTTTAAATAGACCTTGAAATCCCTCTTTCAAATTCATTTGAATTCCAAGAGTGAAAAGTGAGATACGCAAAAATCCAGAGTTCTTCGATTCTGTTTTCTTTCAATCTTCCATATTATAATCATGTCTGGTTCAAGAAGGAGTAGAGCTATATCATTACACTCCTCGAAAACATTGATGGAATCCTTTTCGGATGATGAAGTTCGTATGCCTGAAAATAGAGCCGAAGAAGAAGGGGTTATAGGAGAGAATATTGTTTTAGGAGGAAATGTAGGAGGAGATGCAGGGGATGAGAATATGGCTGAATCTGAAGGAAATGCAGATGGGGGAAATGAGAATATACAACATGAACAGAGTGCGGTTAGGTCTGTGATGTCTTCTAGACTTAATTATATGGAGAGGATTATACCTGAGAGTGAGTATTTGGATTTAGTTGAAAATAACTGTGTGTTAGTGCTTGATGAAACTAAGTTCAAGGAAGAAAATAGGATAATCATAGAGTTGTTGAAGTACCATCCATTCAAGAATTGGTTTACATTGAAGAAGTCTGTACCAATACAGTATATACAACAGTGGTGGAAGCATTTGGAATTACATGGCAACAAATTTGTGTCAAATATAGGGGGAGTTACTGTAACTTTGACTGTCAATTTCATGAGAACTATGCTGAGATTACCAGAAAAATATGACTTGGAGGGGAGATTAGATTTTGAAGATTCTCCATTGACAGAGGAATTGTTGGCCGAATTCAGAAGATTAGGATATAATGAAGAGTTGAGGAATCTTAGTTCATTTAGAAGGAATAAGTTACCACCGATTTGGGCATCCTTCTTTACCATCATAAACAAATGTCTTGCTGGAAAACACAGTTCTGTAGATCAAGCATCAAGACAAATCTTGTAGATATTTCATGGATTACTGAAGAATAGGCACTATGATTATGCTTCTATCTTATGGGAAGATATGAAGAACACCTTTGAGAGGAATTAGAAAGCAATAGAAGGAAAAACAAGGGATAATCCGCTTACATATATACCTTATCAGAGGTACTGGCAGTTGGTAATCTGGTATGCAATGGATCAAGATCGAAACATTCCAAGAAGAGCAAATGAGGAGCATGGGCCAATTTTCTACATGGGTAAAATGATTTCATCTCTTAAACTTGAGAATTTTCCAAATCATAGACCACTTCCAAGGTCACTTAGGCAATATATTCCAAGGGAGAGTGAGCTATTAAAAGCATATTGCACCTCTATGGGATTTGAACAACCTCAGATCCCTACCCATGAGGAAAACCCTGAAATGAGAGGTGAGGGGTCTAAAGCAAATAGAGAGGGGGAGAATGTTCAGGTGGGAGAACATTTTGAGAGAAATGAAAGCGAAAATTCTGAGAGCTTGTTTAGAATGGAAAGTGAAAAACAGAAAGAGAGAGGTGAGGATGAGAGAATGTCACCAGAATTAGAAAACAGAGATAATTCTGAACCAGCTGTTCTAATCCGGGAAACCACATCTACTATTGGTTCACAACCCTTGGTGACCAATATTGAAGAAAACACCATTCAGCCCATGGTGGAAATTGAACAACCCATTCCTAGCCACTTAGAAGCATTCAAACATGCTACTATTTCAATTCATACAGGGGAACCATCCCATACTCATTTGGAGCTTGGTGATAAATCCCAAAATATTATTCAACACTTTGAGTCTGGATTACACAGTAATATCCAATTTGAGCCTGAAATTCCTTTGAACACAAACACATCACAAGAATTTCGTATTCTTGTATCAACATCTATAGACATTCCTATTATTGGTTGTCAAGGATTGGATGGAAGTCCTAAGGAAGTGAACATCTTAAAAGCTTCCTTACACAGTGCATCTGTTGTACATGGTGTGTCTGTGGAACCAACAGGCCATGAGTTCTCTGAACACATGAAAACTGGGTCATTTGTTGATCCAGGATTAACGTTAGAACCTTCTGAATTTGTAAAGATTCAGAAAAAAAATCAGGAGCTGGGAGAAAAAGTTGAGAAATTGGAGAATTCGGTTATTTCTTTGAAAGATGAGGTAAAGGAACTCAGAATAATGTTGGAAGGCAAAGCTAAATATGTTGAACAAAAGGTAGATGGAGTCAAAGTTTCCTTGGAATCTCACGAAAAGGAGATCAATGATGGGTTATCTGAGTTTCAGAAGGAAATTTTGAAAAGTATGGTGGAAATGAAAACTTCTTTGGTTAAAGCATTCAGTTCCAATCTTGCAAGTGTTTCAAAGCCTTTAGCCATCATGCCTTTATCTATTGCAGAACTAGAATCTGAATCTACTCAGTCTTTGAAGAGGAAATTTGATGATAATGAACCTCATCATCATCAAAAGGGGGAGAAAAGGCAGAAGCAAAGCACCGAATCAGATGTTCAAAAGTTTGCAGTTGTTACAATCAGTTCTGAATATGAGGATGCTATAGAATCAGAAAAAAGTGGTGCAAGAAAAGTCTGTTGGTCCCGAAGGCCTATACAAGTTTGTAGAAGGGGGGTTGAATACAAACACACAGATTTTACTTTTCTAAATTGTTTATTGATAAATCATTAACAATTTACAGCTTGTTGCAGAAACAAGATTAAGGATAAACCTAAATCTAAACAAGTTGGAACACTAAGGTTTCTTGCACTAAGAGAGATAAGGAAATTACTAATAATAACCTATCTTGAGAAAAGAGATTGAACTTGTCCAGAGTTAGCAAGTTACTTCAAAAGAAGTGGGTTCATCTCTTTATATACTGCATGCATTTAATGCAAGTCAGTATACACTTTACACGTGTCATCAGCTAGTTGGTTGCATGTCATTGACCTTGTTTGACAACCTTAGTAGCCGCATGGATGAACAGTGTAGTATCAGAGTGGTTGTACGATTTCAGACAGTCGGAGGTTCTTTTCTGACATTTCGTACGGAGTCGTGCAAGGGGGGTTAAGACAAAAGTACTTTGTACGGAGGACTTCATGATCAGCTTTTCGTTGATTCAACGATTATCATTTTCTATTCAGCGAATGATAAAGTTTAGCGATAGCTGAAGTCTTGTACTTGATACTTCACGTTGAGTTGACAAATCTGAATCTTCGCTGATCCGCATCAGTTCATTAGGAGACTTGTCGCTGGTTCTTGAGCTTGATCTTCGACTTCAGCGTAGAACCTTTGTTGACGTGAAACTTGTCTTCAGGGATCATAAGTAAACAACTAACTTATCAGCGATCATCATAATGCCTGAACAGACTCAGAGCATTAATGATGAACAGTTTTCGCTGAATGTTTAACCTAAAAGAGCGAGAGTTCCTATCAGCGGTACTGGAAGATCTTAGTACTTATCAGCGATAGTAAAACTCGGATACATATTGTTTACTTACAATTTTCACTAAGTATATAAGAGAGGGTCATTATCAAATCACTGAGGGTTTGGATCAACAATCTCCCCCTATTTGATTATGACATAGCAACAAAGAAAATTGCTATTTAATGAAAACATAAGGATAAAAAGAACTCATAAAATATTTGTCCCTTTTACTGTTTTTTGGGATCTTTTCAGTACTGATGGAGTAAAGTACATTCGCTGAAATCTTTCTTTAAAACTTTGAATCAGGTTACAAAGAGAAATGGAAAGATTACAAGTACGAGCGAAATAAATTACAAGTACAGAAGAATAACTGATACAATAGAGAAAAGGGCGATCATATCAGCTTATAAAGGTTCTTCCTTGATGAGAAGTTCATCAAGGGTCTTTGATGTGGGGATCATCCAGTCAGGGACATCTTCTCCTTGATTCTTTTTCTTCAGAGTTGCTTCAAAAATCAAGGGCTTCAGGTGTCTAGCTTTGATGTTGCGTCTGACTTCACACCAGTATACGAGATCTCTGAGTTGTTCGATGGGAGCGATGTCTAGCTCAGATATACGTTGAAAGTGATTATTTCCATAGTAGTCTAAAAAGAATATACCATAGGGATCACTTACAACTGTGCCAGGAATGAATGTTTCTCCAGGTGGTAGGGAGGTGTCAAGCATTGAGAGATCGGCATCAGGGCCAAAAATTTCAGCACGAGAGAAACCAATGCCCGTTTCATTCCGAATATGAGGACCTGAACCAGAGGCTTTCTTTTTCTTATCAGATACTTTTCTTGGTTGAGGAAGAGTAGGAGGAATATCCACAGCGGATGAAAGCAGGTCGATCTGTTTGTTCATGATCTTCTCGACATGGCTTTTGAACTTTGAGCGCGATCCCTGAATGGCTAATTTTGTTTCTAACCATTCATAGAGACCAAACTTTTCTAAGGTAGCAGCATAGAAAGTTTGCTTGGTTTCGTCATCTCTGTAGACGTCCACTTCAACAACAGGAACTTCAGCGTACAGTCTTCCTCTGATGTTTGCCTTGACGATTTTGGATGGTCTAGATCGATAGGTCAGCATTTGTTTAGCCCATTCCAAAGTCGTATCAGAGACCTTAGTCTTTTCTCTAACGATCTCTTGAGCATCATCCCATAGCTGACGTTGAACATCAATGGAAACTCTTTTCAGCTTGGGGTCTTTTATTGATCGTTGAGTAAGCTTGATGGCGTATTCTCTGTCTTTTTCTTCAGCTTCCTTTCTTTCAGCGATTAGGCGTTCAGCTCTGAGGTGTTCCTGGTATTCAGCTTTGGAAATTCTGAACTTTGGAGGAACTGAAGGAAGTTGATCACGCCTTAGAATGATTCGCTGATCCTCGAATCGCTTTATTATTTCCTCTCTTCTTTTCTGATCCTCTTCACTTATTTTTTGAGGAGCTAAGGAAGGTCTGCCTCTATGCGAGAGTAGATGTTCTTCTGGTTCATCAGTCTCAGAGATTAAATCTAAGACTGGGATAATTTCTTCAGCAGCAGCTGGTATTATTGGTGAAGTCGCAGTTGTGGAGCCTTCAGCGATATCCTCAAACAGGGGAGAGGACTAGCTGAAACACAGCGATCTTACAAGTAAGAACTTGGGTAGAATCAGATAGAGAGAATTGGTTCAAGTGTATAGGCTTGGGTAGTAGAACTGATAGTGTATGAAAGAGGAGGGATGAAGTGAGAGATGTTTAGTATACCTGACAAACCGGCTTTTCAAGCAAGATCATCAGATTGTCATCTTCAGCGACGCTTTTGCCTTTGCCTTTCTCAGCTCCAGAGGCTGAGGGCTTTGTCTTTGTCCGCTCCCCTGAAGGTTCATTTATCGAGATTCCCTTAAGAGATTTGATCCTCGGAGCAGGTTTGACGATAAAGAAGTCATCGTCATCTTCGTCATCATCATCATCATTCTTTGGAGAAGAAGATGGTTCATCATCTTCTGCTTCGGATTCAGTTTTCTCAGCTTCTTCTTCGAGTTGCTCCCCCTCAGATACAGAGGCGAGCTTCTCGGTTTCCTCAGGGTTTTCATCTCCCTGAGGTCCAGCGGTGTTTTCTTCAGTATTCGTCTTCTCTCCCCTGATAGATTCATCATGGGAAAGGTCTTCAGCGCTCTTGGAGAGGTCTTCAGCGCTCTTCTCCCCCTCTTTTTCATGATGACTGGGGGAGGAATGGGTAGATTCAGCAGCGTTGGTAGGTTCTCTGTCTTCTTGGCCAGAGAGACCTATACAAACTTCAATCTTTGCTATTCTGTCTTCAAGGCCAGAAATAGCAGGATTGATTTTCTTCAGCTCAGTGCGATCCGCCGCTGTGAAGTTGTCAGACGCAGGGACGGGGGCAGGAGCAGGATCAGGAGTATTCGCTTTGTGTAGCAGCTGCTCGATCATCGTTTTCATCGAACTAACGTCGGTCTTTACAGAGCCTAAGTCAGTCTTCACAGTAGACATATCCCCCTCTAGATGTCCAACCGATGTCTTCAGCGATGTAACCTCGCTGGACATGGATGAAACTGAATTTTTGAGAGAGGTGTAGTCTGTGTAGATGTCAGCGAGCACCTTGGCGAAGTCGCTGAGAGTGTTATCAACTTGCTTCAAATCATCTGTGGAAGCCTTCTTCTCCACCACCGTTGTCAGCTTGTTCAGATTCTCTCCAACGTTTGTTACAGTTGTAGAGTTATTAGTAAGAGTGGTGGTGAGATCTGTCAGCGTTGTCTCCACAGCTTTCAAGGAGGCGTTGATGTCTCCTAAATTAGGACCTGTAACATATAAAAACTTGTGAACATAGGGTTTAGTCACAGTGTTTATGGGTTGGTGTGTACCTGCAGGAGGATTGGTGAATTCATCAAAATCACGGGTTCCTGAGTAAAGTTCCATGTCATCTTCAAAAGTGCCCATGGAGTGTCCTACAGGTCTTGTCTTCATCATTCCTGGAGAATCAGCTTTAGGTTCCGTAGAAATGATGGCAGCTCCAGTGAGATCTGGAGTAGAGACCAAATGAGTGGAGGGAGGAGCGAAGGATAAGAATGGGGGTTGGGTTCTGAGTTCAGCGTTGGATTCGCTGACAATCACTTCATCAGTCTTTTGAGAGACTGAAGGAGGTTGGGTAGGTTCCAAGTTTGTAACCTCAGCGTTTAGAGACGCTGAAGTTGGGATTAAAGGGATGGCTTGTTCAGGTGTGGCAGAGCGTACCACTGAACGTTCCTTCAGCTCTGCAGAAAGAGCTGAGGAGTCTTCAGCATGAAGTTGCTGGGGTTGCTCCTTTGTTTTCTTGATCCTTTTAGAACCAAGTGGGGTAGAAGAATGTTTCCTTTTCTTAGGAGAGGATTTTGTGGCCAGGGTATCAGCGAAAGTTATTGTCGCTGAAGGAGCCACAGAATGAGAAGAAGAAGGGTTGAGAAGAGACAAGAGTGTAGAAAGACGTACCTCATTCACCATCGGTTTGAAGTCGAGTATCTTTGGGCCGACCTGAGAGAGTTTCAGGTCACCTTCAGTTGGGTAGTTCTCCTTCAGGGCATATTTGAAGATGGCGCTGATGAATCGGGGGTAGGGAACCCATGGAGGTCTGTCAGCGACGGTGTCCACCCTTAGAACTAGGTCATCATAGATAATCGATGCCCAGTCTATGTTGAGACCTTTCAGCAGTGCATACTCCATTGCTTGCTGAGGTTTAGCGGCTTGGTCAGAGGAGCCGCTCTTTGCAGTCATGCAGCTGATAAGATGAACGAAGATGAAATTCATCTCGCTGGGCATTTTCGATTTCTTGATAATCGTCAGCTTCTTCTCGGCCTTCATGTCTCTACCGATTTCCCATACATAGCCCATTGCATCGAAAAACGCAATGATGGCTTCCCTGTCTGAGTTTTTCTTGGGGTCAGGGAGGGGAACGAATGGTTTTTCCTTGGTAGCGATGGGAAGGCTGAGAGCTTTGCGAACAATGGCAGGGGTGATCTTCATGGTGCCATATTCGATGTCGCAGAGGATGCAATCGATTGTTTTGGAGGGATCTTTGGCTGAAGGTAGTTGAGAGTGTCTGGCTGAGTACCAGAATTGTGAGAGCAAGAGCTGATGAGCAGGAGGTGTTATGGCCAGGGCTGTGGAGATGCAGCATTTTTTAGGAAATTCACAGCATCATCTAGATGTGTGACTTGCTTTCGAGGAGGAAACTCGAGAAGAACATAGAGGTTATTCACCTTAGTCCAATCCAGTTTGTCAAGGGAAAACTTGACTTGAGGAGCCTTGAGGATGTCCACTTCCTCAGAATCAGCGGAGATGTTCTCAGCGGTAGCAGGAATGTCAGATGAAGCCATTTCTCTGTATTATCAGTTCAACCAAAGATGTTAACAAATAAGAATGATCTTAATGTGGAAAGAATTTCCATTAAGATGGTTCAAACTTTATTCATTTCATTCAGACACAAATGTCTTAATGAAGATTAGGGTTTTTCTTGATTTTAAGAAATGAAATAGAAAACCCATTTATTCTTGTTATCCAGTTTTCTATGAAGAAATAGATTCTGGAAAAACGAATGTGTGAAGAACAAGTTTAAGATTTTTGCATTTAAACTTTAAGAACAACCATGAAATGGTTGTGTTCATAAAATCATGAAAGAAAATGATTTCATTTTTAAGAAGTTCTTTTGTTTGATCTTGTTAAAACAAAGAAGAGATCAGAAACAAGTTATTTGCATTCGGTAAATAATAAGAACATATTAACCTTGATGTTTGATGAAGAAGATGATTAACAGTTCTTGAAGTTTTTGAAATCACAAATGCAACAGTGAATTCTTTCTTGCGGAGGAAGATTGAGTTCGCGTAAAAGAAAAATATAAACAAAGAATTTGTTTATATAGAGAGATTAGAGAGAGAAAATCTTGAGCGGGAAAAGATTTTCATCATGACACGGACACGTGTTTGCATTTGATTGGAAGTTTGAACGAGACGTGCAAACGTGTGTCAGGAAGAGAAAACGTGTCGGGGTTTTATCCGTTGTAATGATATCACAACTGTCCTTTCATATTCTTGGTTGTCTCTGAGGTTTTGAAAAACTCAGGGATACTTTTGAAAACATGAAGCACTGAATGAAGATATTCAGCGATGGTTTTAAGAAATTTCAAAATATCGCTGTTAAGTAAGAGATATTCAGCGATGCATTTTGTTTTGAAATCTTGCATATTCATGCGATTGTCAGAGAGAGAAAACATACCTTGATATCAGTGAATCAAGTTTATTCAGAGAGAAGATGATAGAATGGGTTATACAAGTTGATTTTATCCTATCGTTGATTAATGTGAACCGCTGAAGATTTTATCCTTCAAAGTTCAGCATTCCAAGCTCGCTGATGAGAAAGTTGAATCTTGTCTCATCAAGAGGTTTGGTAAATAAATCAGCTAACTGATAATCAGTTGGGATAAAATGAAGTTCTATATCACCATTCATCACATGATCTCTAATAAAATGATATCTGATTTCTATATGTTTGGTCTTTGAATGTAGTACTGGATTGTTTGCTATAGCGATGGCACTTGTGCTGTCGCAATAGATTGGAATTTTCGAGAGCTGAAGATCATAGTCTAGTAGCTGATTTCTCATCCACAAGACTTGAGAACAACAACTTCCAGCAGCTACATATTCAGCTTCAGCTGTGGAAGTGGACACTGAATTTTGCTTTTTACTTGTCCAACTTACCAGCTTTCCACCCAGGAGCTGACATCCTCCTGTGGTGCTTTTCCTATCCATTTTGCAACCTGCAAAATCACTATCTGATTAGGCGGTTAGATCGAATCCTGAATCTTTGGGATACCAAAGACCTAGATTCGTTGTACCCTTAAGATATCGAAAAATGCGCTTTACAGCTTTCATATGAGATATCTTAGGTTCTGCTTGATATCGTGCACACAAGCATGTTGCAAACATAATATCGGGTCGGCTAGCTGTAAGATACAATAGTGAGCCGATCATCCCACGGTACAGCGTGACATTGACAGGAACACCCTTAGTTTGCTTAATCTGAAGACCAAGGAAATATGTTAGTTCACCCATCATGCTCATTTTGTACTCATCTTTCATTCTATCAGCGAAACGAGTACAAAGCTCAGGGTTAGTAGAACCAAATATAATGTCATCAACATATATTTGAACTAGAATGATATGACCTTTCACTTTTCTAAAAAATAGAGTTTTATCAATCTTACCTCGCTCAAATTTTTCAATATGGAGATAAGTGGAAAGAGTGTCATACCATGCACGTGGAGCTTGCTTTAAGCCATAAAGTGCCTTATCCAGTTTATAAACATAACCTGGACGCTTAGAATCTGAGAATCCTGGAGGTTGTTCCACATACACTTCTTCATTCAGCTTTCCATTCAGAAATGCTGACTTAACATCCATCTGATGTACTTTGAAGTTTTTGTGTACATCATATGCTAAGAATAGACGAATAGATTCAAGTCTTGCTACTGGAGAAAATGTTTCGTCATAATCTATACCTTCCTCTGGTCTGTATCCCTGAGCAACAAGACGAGCTTTGTTGCGGGTTACAGTACCATGTTCGTCCAACTTGTTTCGATAGACCCATTTAGTTCCTATCACAGTTTTATCAGTTGGTCTCTGAACAAGTTTCCAAACTTTGTTTCTTTCGAATTCTGTCAGCTCTTCTTGCATGGCGCTGACCCAGTTTGGATCTTTGAGGGCATCATCTACTTTCTTTGGTTCAGTTAGTGAAATAAAATTTACAAATAAACAAATATTACCTGCACTTCGTCGAGTCTGAATCCCAGCGTTTGGATCACCAAGAATTTGATCAATTGGGTGATTTATAGTCCATCGCTAAGCTGGAGTGTGAGACGCTGACTCAACTTGAACTGGAGGAGCTGAAGATGAAGCTTCAGCGACGTCGGGAGTATCAGCCAAGAGAGGAATGGATGCAGTTGTCATTATATTCACTGATTGCTGAGAAGTAGATGGAATGTCTGAGACATTTGGTTCAGCGTTAGGTATAGTGTTTATAGGGACAGCTGAGACCCAAGAAGTTTCAGCTTCACTATTCTGCATATTTGGAATGATAGGAGGACTATCATCTTCTACTGGATGAGCATGAGAAGTGGGGATATCTTCTGAATCACCAAGATGAGAAAACATCCATTGATTAAGTTCTTCAGTATCATCGGACGGTTTAGAGTTCGCTGAACGGGATTCGTCAAACGTGACGTGAATAGTTTCTTCTACAGTTTGTCTTCTACAATTGAAGACTCTGAAGGCTTTGGAAACTGAGGAGTATCCAAGAAAGATTCCATCATCAGCCTTAGGATCAAACTTTCCAAGAGCATCTATGTTGTTCAGTATAAAACACTGACATCCAAAGATGTGAAGAAAGCTGATTGAAGGCTTTCTCCCATGAAAGAGTTCATAGGTTGTCTTATTGAATCTTTTGACTATCAGCGACCTGTTTTGCGTAAAACAAGCAGTGTTGACAGCTTCTGCCCAAAACTGAGTAGGCAGGTGAGAATTGCTGAGCATTGAACGTGCATCTTCAATAATTGTTCTATTTCTTCTTTCAGCGACTCCATTTTGTTGCGGTGTTCTCACTGAAGAAAAGTTGTGAGAAATACCCTTACTCTCAAGAAAGGAATCAAGAGAACTGTTTTTGAATTCAGTCCCATGATCACTCCTTATTGAGCGAACGGTCAGATTGTTCAGGGTTTCCATCTTCCGAACAAAGGTGATGAGTTCTTCAGGGGTGTCACTCTTAGAACAGAGAAACATTACCCAAGTGAAGCGAGAGAATTCATCAACTATGACTAGCGTATATTTCTTTCCAGCGATGGATTGTTTGTTAACAGGGCCAAACAAATCCATATGGAGTAGTTGTAGAGGAGATGACACTGAAGAAACTTGCTTTGATTTAAAGCTTGCTTTGGTCTGCTTCCCTTTCTCACACGCTGAACATAAAGACTCTTTGGCGTATGAATGCTGAGGTAGACCAGTGACTAACTCTTTTGAAGAAAGAGTGTTCAGTGTCTTGAAATTTATATGAGATAGCCTCTTATGCCATAGCCAGTTGACATCAGATGAGGCTTTTGAGAAGAAACAGGAGTTCTCAGTGGTTGTTGAGTCCATGTTTATTACATAAACATTTTCCAAACGATAACCGCTGAGAGCTATCTTCTCCTTTTTGTCAGCGACAAAGCAGGATTCCTTAGTAAAGATTACTTTGTTATCCATGTCGCAAAGCTGACTGATGCTTAGAAGATTATGCTTCAGCCCTTCAACAGCTGTGACTCTTTTGAAGGAGGTTGTACCATTTGAAAGTACACCATACCCTCGGGTATGTCCTTTTCCATTTCCACCGAAAGTTACAGAGGGACCCTTCTCTTCCTTGTATTCAGCGAGCAGGCTTTTCTTTCCAGTCATGTGTCTAGAGCATCCGCTATCGAGATACCAGATACCCTTCTTAACCTGCAATACAAAGGAAGATTAGTTTTTCTTGGGTACCCACTTGACCATGTATAGACGTTTGTCAGTGGAAGTAGTTGGAATGGAAGATTCAGCAGTCTTCGCAGCATTTGAAGATTCAGCTTTGTCTTTCTTCACTTTGGTTAATTTCTTAACTTCAGTGGTAGGATTCATCTTGACCTGATTTGCACCAGGGTTGGTCTTCTTTGCCTTGGGGGCAATCTTCACCTTAGCTATCTTTTCAGCTTTGGTGGTTGTGGGGCACTTACTAGCAATATGATCGGTAAGTCCACAGTGATAACATTTCCTATAACTAAAAGTAGTTCTAGGACCATTTGAATGCTGAGCTTTTAATTTCGAATTAGAAGTGCCAGCACCAAGTAAACTATTGGCTTTAGAAATGGGACGAACATTCAGTTCTTCAGATTTCTTACCAAGGACATCCAATCTGAGTCTAGGAGTAGATCGCTGAATAGATCCAGAGATCTGCTTCCTTGATCCAGAGGGATGAGCCACTGAAGCTTTAGAAGCATTCAGCTTTGGTACTAAGGTACCCTTCTGAGGATTCTGGTAAATAACAATTCATTTACCTTTTTCTTTAGAGACAGAGGTAGGTTTTGAATAAACCATTTTCTCCTTGCTTTTTGAGGAGGTGGGAGTTTCCTCAGGGATTGGTGTAATGGACGAGGAGCACTGAGAAGATGAAGTGTCAGCGACTGAGGATACGAACGTTCCAAATTTAAGCATTGAACGCTCAGTGGTTGGTTTTGGAGTATCATATTTGTAACCCAAACCACGTTTTTCACTCAGGGGAATCTGAGACTTTATTATCTCAGTGATCTTTGTTGAAGAATTATACCATCCTTCAACAGTAGCTTTTTCAGCCTTTAATGCAGCGATAGCTTCTGCTCGTTCGATTTTGACTAGCTGATTTAAATATACTTGATCTTTAAAATCTTCTTCAATTTTAGAAAGCTTTTCTATTTGAAGGTGGCAGTTTTTAAGCTTTTCAGCGAGATCAAGATTTTGGTTTTCAACCACAGTTTTGCCGTTCATGGCTTCGTATAAACTTCTAGTCAAGAGATCGATCTTACGGAGACTATCAGCTTCATCAATATTTGCAATATTGGTAAAGAAAGAAGGTGATACCTGAATAGCAGATGTTGAAGTGGAGGGAATGTCTGAGCTTTCTTCCACTTCTTCAATCATGGCCATTAGACATAGATTTGCTTCATCATCTTCAGAGTCAGATGATGATGCTTCTTCATCAGAAGCAGCCCAATCATAGTCAGCCATCAGGCCTTTATTCTTCTTCTTAAAGCTTTTCAGCTTAGCATATTTTTCTTTCAGCTTTGAATATTTGTCATCTTTATTCCTTGGAACAAAGGATTTCTTTGTAAAAGCTGAGGGTCTAGAAACTTTCTTAGACCTGCACTCGTTAGCGAAATGTCCTGTCTTTTCGCAGTTAAAACAAGTAGCAGTAGCCTTATCAACAAAAGCTGATGATCTAGGCTTGTCGGTTATGGAAAGAGGTTTGTTCTTTCTAAACATTTTCTTTTTGGCAAATCTCCTGAACTTTTTAGTTAGGAGAGCGAAAGATTCATCATCATCTGAAGAATCTGAATCTGATGACCTTTCAGAGTTACTTTCTAACTCAGTGATAGTGACCGAGGGTCGCTGAGTAGAAGGTTCCTCTGAGATTAATGCAACATGGGTGCTTTTGGAATCTTTTACAAGATTCTTCTTAAGATGGCTCGATTGCTCATGATTCAGCAATGTGCCATATAAGGGTGAAAGGGTCATTGATTTTAGATCCTTTGATAGCTTGAGACACATAGCATAATTGTCCCAGCTTTCAGGTAAACATTCTAGAAACTTTTTCAGTACTTCAAAGTTAGAATATTCCTTACCAACAGTTTTCAGATCTATAATTAAACAATTAAAACGTTGGTGAACTTCAGAGAGAGATTCATTCTTACCAGAAATGAAGCTTTCGTATTGTCTTACCAGGTTGATCTTTCTTGAGTCCTGGACTTCAGACGTTCCTTCATACTGAACACATATTGTGTCCCACATGGCTTTTGATGTTTTCAGATCCATGACGGAATGGTAGACTTCGTCAGGAAGAGCCATGGATAGTATGGATATGGCTTTTGTATCTATAGCCAGTTTCTTCTTATCTTCGTCAGTCCATTGAAAGATTTCCTTAGGTACCAGCCTTTCTGGAATAGCAGGTCTATTCTCAGTGGCTGGAACAGCAGCATCAATTCTTACAGGGATGAATGGACCATTCTCTAGATAGTAAGGCATAGTAGGGTCTACACCTTCTAAGAAGAGTGTCATCCTATTTTTCCATAAGTTGAAGTTATCTTTGGAAAATCTAGGGGGTTTAGCAAGAGAACCATTGTCTATATAATTTGTGTTTGTGTTGGTGGCCATTTTCAGATAATAGCAAGGAAGAGAAATATCTTAGATTAGATCTTGTTTATGAGATTAATCAAATCCGCTCTGATACCACTTGTTGGTCCCGAAGGCCTATACAAGTTTGTAGAAGGGGGGGTTGAATACAAACACACATATTTTACTTTTCTAAATTGTTTATTGATAAATCATTAACAATTTACAGGTTGTTGCAGAAACAAGATTAAGGATAAACCTAAATCTAAACAAGTTGGAACACTAAGGTTTCTTGCACTAAGAGAGATAAGGAAATTACTAATAATAACCTATCTTGAGAAAAGAGATTGAACTTGTCCAGAGTTAGGTAGTTACTTCAAAAGAAGTGGGTTCATCTCTTTATATACTGCATGCATTTAATGCAAGTCAGTATACACTTTACACGTGTCATCAGCTGGTTGGTTGCATGTCATTGACCTTGTTTGACAACCTTAGTAGCCGCATGGATGAACAATGTAGTATCAGAGTGGTTGTACGATTTCAGACAGTCGGAGGTTCTTTTCTGACATTTCGTACGGAGTCGTGCAAGGGGGTTAAGACAAAAGTACTTTGTACGGAGGACTTCATGATCAGCTTTTCGTTGATTCAGCGATTATCATTTTCTATTCAGCGAATGATAAAGTTCAGCGATAGCTGAAGTCTTGTACTTGATACTTCACGTTGAGTGGACAAATCTGAGTCTTCGCTGATCCGTATCAGTTCATTAGGAGACTTGTCGCTGGTTCTTGAGCTTGATCTTCGACTTCAGCGTAGAACCTTTGTTGACGTGAAACTTGTCTTCAGGGATCATAAATAAACAACTAACTTATCAGCGATCATCATAATGACTGAACAGACTCAGAGCATTAATGATGAACAGTTTTCGCTGAATGTTTAACTTAAAAGAGCGAGAGTTCCTATCAGCGGTACTGGAAGATCTTAGTACTTATCAGCAATAGTGAAACTCTGATACATATTGTTTACTTACAGTTTTCACTAAGTATATAAGAGAGTGTCATTATCAAATCACTGAGGGTTTGGATCAACAAAGTCTTCTGAAGAAGTTACTGATAAAACTGATGAGTTGGAGATAAATGATGAAGTGGAGGTGAATTCTGATGAAACTGATATGATTGTGGCAAATGAGAATATTGTGACAGATGATATAGTCATGGCAGATCAGAATGTTACGGAAGATGAGATGAGCATTTTTGGATCAGATGAAGTGATTATGACAGATAAAAATGTTATGGAAGAAGAGGAAATTTTGACAAAATATTCTGAAGATAATTATGAGGTGAATATGATAGATTCTTCTGAGGAAAGCTTAATTGAAAGTTCTGAGGTGAATACATGCTTAGAAATTATTCCTTATACTAGAAGTGAGCTTCTTAATTCTGAGATTGAAGAAAGAAGGCTGAATGATGTTCTGATAAGGAGAATGCACAGTGAGTTGGTGAGAGCTCTTAATGTTCAGAATGTTCAAAGAACTATCAGAATTGTGAGGCCTATTGATTTGTTGGGAGAAGAGGATCACACAGTTGATTATTCATAGAAGTTTCAAAATGAGTTTCAACTACATTTTGTGGATGAATTGGGAGCTAATGATGAAGTGTATGACAGAGTTGAGAACTATTTGATGCCTGTAGAATATGTGTTCAAAAAACCTATTATGATTCCAAGACTTGAATTACCAACACTGGAAGAACCATTATGTGACTTTATTATTGATCAGAGTGACACTCCTCTTGCAAGACATTATTTTCATGATATCTTTCCAGAAGAAACCTATGAATATCTCTATTGCACAGATGATGAGTTTGTGGTTATTGAGAACTTTATTGATGGCTTCATGGATGAAAGATTACAGATGACTTATGTAGAAGCTTCAAACAGAATGAGAAAACCTGATGAAAAGCTACATGTTCAGAAAAGCATTGAAAAAGTGTTGGAGTTTCAAACTGAAGAATTTGATGGCTTGAAGTAAACAAGTATGCTAGTATTGAAGGAAGGAAATCTGAAAGTGAGTCTTACAAGTTTTGATTTTCATAGATTGTTTCTTGATGATCAAATATTTCTGGTAAAGTTCTTTGCAAGCACAGAGGAAACCTGGATGGAAATTGAGTGCAGAAGAATTTTGGGAGTTTATGTCAGAAACATGCATCTCTATGACTTCCAATTGGCTATTGAAGCAAGAAAAGATAAGTGCAATTTATGTTGTCCAATCAGAAATCCTAGCAATGAAAACTGTAGTCGTGGATTTGTGATTGAAGGAGTAGAAAATGAAGGCTTCTTTTACATAGCTTCTGGTTCACCAAAGTTTTTCAGAATAAATGATCTGGTAAAGTATAGTGATGCTACTTTACAATGGCTGTTGGTGGAAATGGCAGTAAGTGCTGAAGGTGAAAAAGAAATTCTGAAGAAAAAGTGTTTAAGGCATATCAAAGAAAGATTGGATCTCAGAATAAGAATTAAGGAGTGCAGTGAATGGATGCTTTCAGAAGAAAATCCAAAGAAATTGCTACATATTGATTTTGTATTTCTTGCTGAATATGAAGTCAATGGTGTTTACTCAGATAAGGATGAGGAGACTATTCCAGAAGTATTATCTCAAGAAGATGTTCAGATGCAAGAGGTTGAACTAGCAGAAAGATCTTAAGCAAATGAAGAAGAAATATATGTTGATCTAAATGCCATGTTCTTGGAATTTACTTTACCAAATTTCTTTCAGCCAAAAGAAGTGAATTTTCTAAGTGTGTATCATGATAAGCCAGAATTATCTCAATGGCTTTGGACTGAATTAAAAAGGGTTGTGGGAAAGAAAAGGAAGTCTGTCTATTCTGATTTCTTGATCACTGGAATCAGAGAATTAGTTGTCAAGAAGTTCAATAAGCATGAATACTATGGGTTTGAGGTTCTGAGAGAGGATGGAAAAATCTACTACTTCACTGAAGCTGACTTTGATGAGATCTCAGTTTTTGATTTCTACAGATTGTAGTCTTTTGAAGAATAAAGATTGTAGCATGTATAAAAATGAAAGAGGAGCTTTGGCAACAGTGAAAGAGGCTATGTTCTACATTCTGAGGTGGTATGCATATACAGATTTTCAAATTGCTCTATATGTGCATAGACCATATGTGTATCTCTCCAGGCCAATCAATGATCATGTGCAACTAGATGTTATGAAGACTGGATATGTTAATGAATGGCCAGAATTGGGTGTTGTAATGAAAAATAATCAAAAACAAAAGATCTTCTTCAGAGCTAGTGAAGCTGCCAAATATAGCTCTGGAACTCTCAGATTGATCAAGAATAGTTTGAGTAAGAAGATACAAAGAGGAGTTCAAGTTAAAAAGACAGAAGATCTCATTGAACAGATTGATAGAAGACTTGCTCTGAGGAATTTTATTCTTCTAAAGATCGTGCCTGCTCTAAAAGAATTCAACTAAGATCAACACAGAAGTGTTTGACAAAAAGGGGGAGATTGTTAGATCTGAAGTTTTGTCATAACACAAGTGTTGATATCTGAATAGAAGACTCAGAGTTCTGAGTAAGAAGACTCAGAAGTTCTGTACTGAAAAGATTACTAAGTGTGAAGTCTGAATAGAAGGTTCAGAGTTCTGAGTAGGAGACTCAGAACTTCTGAAGATGAAGTATGAAAATGTCTAAGTGCTTGAAGGATGTTCTGAAGTGCTTAATCAGAAGGATGTTCAGAAGTTCTGAACATATTGTTCAGAACTTATATCTTGGGATATTTTATGTTATATTCTGTTACTAATTAGGACATGTGTAATTGTTCTATTAGTCTTTCACGTATATGTACTGTAGCTTTAGCTTTACCTTTCAGTATATATAGAAGTTAGCAACTGTAAGCTAACTAACTTTTGACATATCTTTGTATTTACTTGTAATCTTTGAGAGACTCTCTCTCTAGATCTGTAATCTGTTCTTAATCGAATACAAAGCTTTTGGATCCAATTCTCTATTATTCTACTGTTTGATTGTTCTTGATTGTATAATTCATTGTAATATTGAATCCTGATTTCTACAAGTACTCAAAAGATCCCAGAAAACAGTTAAAGGGACAAATATTTTATGAGTTCTTTTTATCCTTATGTTTTCATACTTAGCAATTTTCTATTGTTGCTATGTCAATATCAAATAGGGGGAGATTGTTGATCCAAACCCTCAGTGATTTGATAATGACTCTCTTAGAAACACTTAGTGAAAATTGTAAGTAGACAATATGTATTAGAGTTTCACTATCGCTGATAAGTACTATGTCTCTACAGTACCGCTAATAGGAAACTCGTGTTCATTAAATTATGTTCAGCGATACTGTTCATCAATTAAGCTCTGAGCCTGTTTAGTCTTATTGATGATCGCTGATAATCTTAGTTGTTTACTTATGATCCCTGAAGACAAGTTTCACGTCAACAAAGGTTCTACGCTGAAGTCGAAGATCAAGCCCAAGAATCAGCGATAAGTCTACTAATGAACTGATGCGGATATCAGCAAAGCTAAGATTTGTCCACTCAACGTAAAGTATCAAGTAGAAGACTTCAGCGATCACTGAGCTTTGTCACTCGCTGATAAAGTACTGTTCAACGAACGCTGATCATGAAGTCTTTCTCTACAAGTTACTTTTGTCTTACCTCCTTGCACGCCTCCGTACGAAATGTCAAAACGGACATCCCTTCTGTCCAGAATCGTACAACCAACTCTGATTCTACATTGTACACCATGCGGCTACTAAGGTTGTCTACAAAGGTCAAACCATGCAACCAATCAGCTGCTGCCACGTGTAAAGTTGTACTGCAATGCATTAAATGCATGCAGTATATAAGAAGAACCCTACTTCATATTTGAAGTGCTCGACCATCTTCTTCTTTCTCTCTTAGTGTTAGAGTATTATTCGTGGTATTCTTATCTCCTTTCTGTCTTAATTCTAGTGCAAGAACTTAGTGTTCTCATAACTTGTTTAGATTAGGATTAGTCCTTAATCTAGTTCCGCAACAAGTTGTAAATTGTTTGATTATATCAATAAACAATTTAGAAAAGTAAAATATGTGTGTTTGTATTCAACCCCCCCCCCCCTTCTACAAACTTGTATAACCCTCCGGGACCAACACCTATCACAACCGCAAATTCGAACTGTTGCTTGCCCTCAAGCAACTTTATTAAAAACACAATTTTTGAGCGAAACAATGTTGTGTCAATATGGAAAGTGACGTTTTTACTAAATTCTCAACAATCCCACAAACATGAATGTGTACCAACACAACGAACTGTTACTAACTTTTGCTCAGTTGAGAAAAAAATATCCCTTTGTAATTCAGTGTTCCTCAACTCATTCTTTAAAACACATCAACCATAAGCTAGCAGAACAACTCAATGTCTAAGTGAATTTTTTTTTGCACATGTCTTGAATGGTTTGGCGATTGCCTTTGTACCATCTTCTACATATGGCAATATTTGCCATCTTCTCATTTTGAGGGATTGCATTCGGACACATTGGTCCTTTAAGTGTCTTTGACACTCGACATGTATGCACGGAAAACATTTGTAGAGCTTTGCTCTTTTTTGAGTGTGTATGTGTTTTCCCGTTTTGTGCATTTTTGAACTTGTGTGTATATGTCGGTATGCGTGGACATATGTGCAAAATGATATGGTATGAATAATAACCATATCTGTTCCCCAAAACTTTGAACAGTTCAATGCCCTCATTGAACATTGACAGAATCGAACCAATTGTTGGTAAGATTTGTGTACCTGGTGTGTGCAAAAATCTTTTTCCAACAAAAATTGGTGAGATCAAAAAGTTAAACGGCTAGTTCTAGTGATGTGTGAAAAGACTAAAATCAAGAAAACAAAGAAATTATTTGAGGCTATGGAACAACTAAATAAAAAGAGCAACAATTCTTGCATGTGATACGTGTGCATTGATTGCATGAACTTATGAAAATAATAAAAACAAAACTTTCCACAATTAGCAACAAAAAAAATTCCAGACTCTATAATTAAAGCTAACTACTTTCTAAGAAATTTAAAGATATGAAATAAAGGGATGATAGGAAGAACCTGTCCTACTCGGAAGGAGTAGGGTGCTGCCCCACGGGCTGCCATAACAACTGCATCGGGAATGGGGGTAGTGTCTTCAAAATATCTGGGTGCTCATTACTCCAAATCAATCTCATGGCATCATCCTTTGCCTTCTCATACCGTAGCCATGTATTTCTCTCATCTCTGTCCTCTCATCTCCATTTCTTTAAAGTGCTCCACTGGTCGTCTGGAATGCGAGTGATCTATGTGGTGATAAAGCATTGTTGTTCTCTTAGTGCCGCCCTAATTTCCTTTTTAAAGGAGCGAAGGGTTGCCTCTAAGGAAGCTAAGCCGTCACTTTCGCTCTTCAGTTGGAAGTGTGTGTTATTACGTAGCAACCGATCGACGTTCATTTTATCCATGACCAACTTATCTTTCGAGAAGTGATCAGTGGATAAAATGGGTACCTTGGCTTGGTTCATGAGAGAGTGTATTATGGTGGGATGTGGAATTCTTGCATTAGCCCTATCCGCACCTCCAATGATGTTGTTGGAGATGAGCCAACCGACATCAAATTTATGTCCCCCCATAATACATTACAGAATGAAAACTCTCACCATGCATAGGCTAGTGTCATGCGAGGAAGGAAATAACGTGTGTCTTAAAAAGTAAAACCAGACATTTGCTTCTGGTTTTAGACAATGTGTGCATAAAGTACGTGTGGTTCCTTGATATTCCCAGTCTGACCCTTCATGAGCAATCCTTTTAAGGACTGCCTCCAAGTCATAATCAGTCGCATGATTACAAAGCCTCCAAAACTCAGATGAGTATGGGGGTGGTACTAATCCTAAAACTTTATTTATATGATAAGCTGAAAAACAAATTGGGGTTTATCGGACAGTGATTTCTACTCCATTAGTGACTGATAACTCAGAATAGAAATCACGTACCCAATATACATTGTAAGGACTTGGTATACTACAAAGTAGCTTACATCCCAAGTTGGTGATCGTGTGCTGAAAGTGTGGGTGTGCCAGTAAAATGCGATGATGAAATCCTTTTGGGGGTTGACCTAATTTATTTGCAAAAGATTTATGACGAATCAAAGCCTCATGACAACTAAACATATGCATGTGAGTAATACGGAGATTAGAGATGTTACCCACTTTCTTTTTACCCTTTTCCTTTGGAGTGGCCATTGGTGTGAGCACCACAGGTTGATCATCCAAAAACAAATCGTCATCCGAGTCCTCACTGGAATCACTGATCTCACCCTCCTCTCTTTCTGTGATTGCTAGACATGCCTCATCGATTTTTCTCTTTTTGATAGGTGTCGCACTAGTCGTCGCCACTACCTTGTACCGACGTGTGTATTGGATCGGTGGTTTCGGTTGGGCAGTGGGTTCGGTATTAGAGGGAATACGTGAGGTGGTGGGTGGTGTAAAGGAGATGGGGTTCGGTGAGGAGGTGGGTGCGATGGCCGTGGTGGTTGTGTTGGTTGTTTGTGGTGGTGGTGGTAAGGTAGATCTAGGCGAAATGATCGATGGGGTGGGGGTATCATATCGGTGGTCTAGTGGTACAACAGTGGGTGCGATGGGCGGATACTCGAGGTTCAGTCTCGGGTATCGTCGGACCGGGCGAAACGCAGATGGTCGGGTCAAAATGGGTTCTCCCTGGGAATCCAAGACGATCGCAGATGCAAACGTAGATGGTGAGTGTGAACGAGGTTGAGAGCTTGAAGAACCATACCTCGCGATTGGGAACCCAGGTGGTGGCGGCGGCGCGGTGGCACGTTGATTCGCCAATAGATATCTCTGAACCTCCAGCGGTGCTCAATGAAACTGAGCAGGTACATCGCCGAGCCCAAGAAAGTCTCGTGTAATCACAGGGGGCTGATTCAGTGGGGGTTATTGTGATCGCGATGTTCCAGCGAACAAACCAAAATAGGTGTTGGGATTTAGGTTCTCCATTTAGGGTTTTTGTTAGGGGGTTTTTGATCGGAGTTAGAATGATCGGAAGAAAGATGACGACGATGATGAGTTGTGGTGACCAGGGTGATACAGAGAATCGTTGAGGAAACGTTAATCGCTCGGCGATGATCGGAGTAGTGACCGGAAATCACAGAATGGTTGGGGTTTTCATTTTTCTGGCGTGGCTTGTTCATATAAGGGAGAAGACGAAGAGGAAGGAGGGAGTGGTCTTGAGAATAGAAAAAAAGAAGGCAGGTCTGGTGGCGACAGGGACAGTAGTCAACGCCGGCGATGACGTGGGTGTTTTGAGTGGTCGAGAAAGACGAGTGCAGAGAGATAGAGAGAGTTTGTTTGTTCAGTACGATGAAGTACTCGTTGTTTCTCCGCACTGTTCATTTTCTAGATACTGAGATAAAATCTATAGTGTACTTGTTTAAAATTCACCAAATCTAAACATAGTTTAGTCATAACCAAACTGATTTAGTTTACCAAACCAAATCCATAATTCAGATTTAAAATCCTTATGGGCCGAAAATTTAAGATGGGTTTGAAATTAGACATGGGCCAAGATTTATGTAATCTTAAGATTGGGCCGAGGCTAATATCAACTAAATCAAATTTTGGGCCACGGTAAAATGAATCGTAATTGTTTTTTCCAGTTGAAATGTTTTAATCTCGAGAGATCATTTTACCATTCATGTCTGAATTATCTTTTTGTCTAAAACCCCAAAGAACTGTTTACAAAAAATTTGGCCATGGGCCGTTTTTTTTTATTTCCTTCGTTAAAAATGTGGCTCCTCATTCTTCCTCGTTTTAAATCCTCTCATCTTATTTTTGTTTGTTTTTTTCGTTTTCTTAAAAAAAATAACAAAATGGACCTAAAAAGAGAATAATTAAAAATCTTTATCTTGCTTTTAAAATGATATTTACAATTTCTTGGATCATGGAAAATCCAAGAGCTTTCAGGTTGCTTCTTAATTCAGGAGGTGAACAACCTCAAGAGGTTGTTGTATCAGTGCAGTAGGCTTGATGAAAGGTTTTACCCTTTGACCATTTACCTTGAAAGTGTCTCCCTTTTCTGGATTAATTAATTCGATAACACCATAGGGACAGACTTTTGCAATCTGATACGGTCCAGTCCACCTAGAATTCAATTTTCCAGGAAATAATCTGAGTCTAGAATTAAACAATAAAACTTTATGACCCTCAAAGAACTCTTTTGGAACTATTTTCTTGTCATGCCATTTTTTGGTATTTTCTTTGTAAAGTTTGGCATTTTCGTAAGAAAAAATTATGTGTTCTTCCAGTTCACAAAGTTGTAGAGTTCTCTTTCTTCCAGCTTCATCTAGACTCATGTTAAGTTCATCAATAGCCCAGTAGGCTTTGTGCTCTAGTTCAACAGGCAGGTGACAGGCCTTTCCAAAAACCAATTTATAGGGGGACATTCCAATAGGTGTCTTATAAGCAGTCCGGTAGGCCCACAGGGCATCATCCAATTTGGATGCCCAGTCTTTTCTGTGTGGCTTAACTACCTTGGCTAAGATACCTTTGATTTCCTTGTTGGACAGTTCAGCCAAATCATTGGTTTGCGGGTGATAAGCAGTGGCCACCCTGTACTGAATGTTGTATTTGTCCAGGACTTCCTCTAATAAATTGTTAATAAAGTAAGTGCCCTCATCACTAATTAAGGCACGAGGTATACCAAATCTAGTGAAGATGTGCTTGTGAAGAAATTTGACAACTGTCTTAGCATCATTGGCATGGCAGGCCATAGCCTCCACCCATTTGGACACGTAATCTACAGCTACCAAGATGTAGGCACAGTTATTTGACAGTAGAAAAGGTCCCATGAAGTCAATGCCCCAGAAATCAAATAGTTCTACTTCTAAAATTCCATTTAAGGGCATTTCATTTCGTTGAGAGATGTTTCCACTTCTCTGACACTCACCACAACCTTTTGCAAAAGTGTGAGCATCATTGTTCAAGGTGGGCCAGAAAAATCCTGATTGTAGGACTTTTGCAGCTTTCCTTTGTCCACTAAAATGACCACCACATGGTCCTGTGTGGTAGTGATGTAAGATGGATGTCACTTCTTCCTTTGGAATGCACCTTCGGATCACCTGATCTGCACAAACTTTAAACAAATATGGATCATCCCACAAAAACTGTCTAGAATCATAAATAAGTTTCTTTCTTTGATGTTTGTTAAGTTCCTTGGGAATGATCCCACAAGCTAAATAGTTAACAATATCTGCAAACCAAGGTAATGCAGCATGTTGTACAGCTAAGATTCTCTTATCTGGAAAAACCTCACAGATATCACTAATATGTTCTTTTGTGTCTTGTTTTTCCAGTCTTGACAGGTGGTCAGCCACTTGATTATTTATACCTTTTCTATCAACAATCTCCAAATCAAATTCTTGTAACAACAAGACCCACATGATTAACCTAGGCTTTGCATCTTTTTTGGAAATAAGATACTTGATGGCAGCATGGTCAGTGTGCACAGTTACTTTGGCACCCATCAAGTATGATCTAAATTTTTCAAAAGCAAAGACCACATCTAACAAGTCTTTTTCAGTGGTGGTGTAATTGATTTGAGCTTCGTTGAGGGTTTTACTACCATAATATATGGAGTGAAACACTTTATTCTTCTTTTGTCCTAAAACGGCTCCAACAGCCCAGTCACTAGCATCACTCATGATTTCAAATGGTAAGAACCAATCAGGTGCCACTATTACAGGACCGGTGACCAATGCTTCTTTTAAGATTTTAAAAGATTTTTTACAATCTTCATCAAAGTTGAAAGCATGGTCATGCTGTAATAGTGAGCATAGAGGTTTGGATATTTTAGAAAAATATTTTATGAACCTCCGGTAAAATCCTGCATGTCCTAAAAAACTTCTGATCCCTTTCACAGTGGTTGGTTCAGGCAAATTTGCAATTACTTCCACCTTTGCCTTATCAACCTCAATACCTCTATTAGAAATGAGATGCCCTAACACAATGCCCTCTTTAACCATAAAGTGACATTTTTCCCAGTTTAAAACCAAATCTGTTTCTTCACATCTTTTTAAACTTTTTTCAAGGTTTTCTAAACATAGATCATATGATGTGCCATAAACGGAGAAATCATCCATAAAAACTTCCATGGACTGTTCAAGCATATCTGAAAAAATAGACATCATACATCTTTGGAAAGTGGCAGGAGCATTACAAAGTCCAAAAAGCATTCTTCTAAAAGCAAAAGTTCCATAAGGGCAGGTGAAAGTGGTTTTCTCTTGGTCTTCAGGTGCAATGGCAATTTGGTTATAACCTGAATAACCATCTAAGAAACAATAAAACTCTTTACCAGCTAGTCTGTCCAACATTTGGTCTATAGAGGGTAATGGAAAATGGTCTTTTTGGGTAGCTTGGTTAAGCTTCCTGTAGTCCATACATATCCTCCAACCTGACACAACTCTAGTGGGTATAAGTTCATTCTTCTCATTTGTTATTATAGTTACTCCACCCTTTTTGGGTACACATTGCACTGGACTGACACAAGTACTACTAGCAATAGGATATATTATGCCAGCATCTAGCCATTTCAAAATCTCTTTTTTCACAACCTCTTTCATCATTGGATTGAGTCTTCTTTGAGGCTCAACAGAGGTAAAATCTTTGTTTTCTAAAATGATTTTATGTTGACAGATGGTAGGGCTTATGCCCTTCAAATCAGTTATGGTCCATCCTATGGCTTTTGTGTGTAGTTTTAACATGCTAACCAACTCTTCCTCTTGATCAAATTCTAAAGATGATGAAATAATGACTGGTAACTTCCCTGGTTCTCCTAAAAAGACATATTTCAGGTGTGAGGGAAGTTGCTTTAACTCTAAATCTGGAGCACATTCTAAAGAAGGAATAAGGGTTTTCCTATCCTTATTATCTAATACTTCAATAGAAGAGGTGACCTGTACGTCTTCTAAGTCATCAAACTCTGCTATATCCTCTTCATTATCAGATTCTCCAATTCTTATAGCCTCCCCAAAACTTTGGTCTTGACACCAAGATTCAATCAAACCTAAGGTAGAACATTCCTCTCTTTCTTCAGGGTATTTAAGGGAGTCCAACACATTAAAAGTCACCTGTTGGTCTTGTACTGTCATGGTCAGCTCACCTTTCTGGACATCTATCAGAGTTCTGCCTGTAGCTAGGAAAGGTCTTCCTAAGATAATAGGAATGTCTTTGTCAGCTTCAAAGTCTAGGATGATAAAATCTGCAGGGAAAATAAACTTATCAACCTGAACAAGGACATCTTCAATCTTACCCTTAGGCCAAGCTATGGACTTATCTGCTAATAAGAGTGAAACAGTTGTTGGTCTGGCTTCACCTATGCCTAAGGTGTTAAAAACAGACAAGGGCATGAGGTTTACATTGGCTCCTAAGTCACACAGAGCTTGTCCTACTTCTTTTCCTCCTATGGAACATGGTATTGTAAAACTACCTGGATCTTTCATCTTTGGTTGGATTTTATTGGACAACGTAGCACTACAACCTTCAGTCAGAGCTACCGTCTCATACTCATTCAACTTTTTCTTTTTGCTCAGAATGTCTTTCAAAAACTTTGCATAGGTTGGCATTTGTTCTATGGCTTCAACCAAAGGAATGTTTATATGCAACTGTTTAAAAACATCTAAAAACTTTTTGGATTGCAATTGCTCTTTCTCATTTCTCATTCTTTGAGGATAAGGAATGTAAAGAGGAACTTTAGTAGGAGGTGTAGTCTTTTGAAGAGTAGGTGCTGGTGTTGATGGTAAGGTGCTATCTTTCCTAATATCACTAGGGACTTTGGGACTGTCACCAGCTTGTGACACATCCCCAACAGGATTTTCTTTGGTTTGTGAATCTTTCTTGGGTTCATCAGGGATTAATAGTGGGAAAATAGGAATGGTAGTGGAATCATTGGACACAGTGATGTTGTGTGTTCCAATATTTCCACTAGACTGAACAGAGCTTGAGGTTGTGTTTTTTTTTTCTGGCTCTGCTTTGTTTGGATTTTTAAAATATTTTTGTAAATTTTCTGGTAAATCCTTACCACTCCTCAAAGTTACAACTTTCACATGCTCTTTTCCGATTCTTAGAGGTGTTTCAGTATCACTAGGTAATGAACCGGGAGGACGTTTCCTCATTTCCAAAGCCATTTGACCCATTTGGGTCTCTAGATTCTTAATGGATGCCTGAGTTTGGGACATGAATCCCTTCATCATAGCTTCCAAAGAAGTAGATGACTCGGCATGATGGTTGGACTTTTGAAAAGCATGTTGATTATTTTGAGAATTTACGTGCTGATTGTTTTGAGGTTTGTGTTGAAATTGTTGGTTTTGACCTTGCAATTTTGGTGGTGGTGGATTCAAAGATGGATTGTGCCATGAAAAGTTAGGATGGTTCCTCCACTCAGGGTTGTAAGTTTGAGAGAAGGGACCTCCTTTGTTATTGTTATTGTTATTATTATTATTCTGACTATTATGACCAACGTAGTTAATACGCTCAGGATTTCCAGGACAATGTTCAAAATTATGGCCATCACCGCAGTATGTGCATTGTATAGACTGGACAGTAGGAGGTGGTGCAACAAGGTTGAGTGTCACAGCATTAAGGTTTTTAATCAAAGATGCCATGTCACTTAACTGTGTAGATATTAATGCGTAAGCATCGGGATCTTACGCTCCTGCTGTTCTTCTAACAGGTAATGCACGTGGATCAGCCCACTGACCATTGTTTTTTGAAATTCTTTCAAGGATGTCATATCCTTCATTATAGGTACAAGAGGTGAAAGCCCCGTTTGCAGTAGCGTCGAACATTTGTTTTGCAGTAATATTTAAACCACTGTAAAACGTCTCTAACTGTATGCAATACGGAATGCCATGGTGAGGGCATTTTCTCAAAAGCTCCTTGTACCTATCCCATGCATCAGGAACTGCTTCATCATCCATTTGTCTAAAAGTACAGATTGCATTTCTGGACTTAGCATTCCTTGTGGGTGGAAAATATTTTTTTAAAATTTCTCAGCCATTTGGGCCCATGTAATTATAGAATCTGGCTTCAAGGAATTGTACCAAGATCTTGCACTATCTCTTAAAGAATATGGAAAAAGTTTTAATTTCAGTTCATCATCTTCCACTCCCGGAATTTTGAAACAATCTGTAATTTCCATGAAGGACCGTAAGTGAGAATGAGGATCTTCTGTTGCCATACCAGCGTATTGACCGTTGGTTTGTAACATATGAAACATTATTGGTTTCAACTCAAAGTGGTGGGTTTGCCAAGTTGGTTTCAAAATTCCTGAATGTAACTGAGTTAAAACAGGAATGGCATAAGACATAATACCACCATCTTTAGAGTTAGCTAACCGAAAGATGTTTTGTTCCTCATCATCAATATTATTAATTGGCCGGTTTTCTGGTATTTCAACATTATTATTAGGACGCTCATTAAGACCAAACTGTAGATTTTCCTCCTCATCATCTGACGAAGAAGAATAACGTTCAGACATCTCGGGAGAATTTAAGACTGTGTTAGCTCTTTGAATTCTTCTTCTTTGTTTGAACGTTCTTTCAATGTCAGGATCAAATTCGAAAAATTCGCCGTGAGGCAACCTTGGCATACACTATATTTTTTTTGGTTTTTATAAAAGATGGTAGAAAAACTTGCTTTTAAAAACTTTACTTTGAACAAAAGAAAAACTTCTAGCGTGCTTCCCCGGCAACGGCGCCAAAAACTTGATGACTGAATTGATGTACCCTTTTTAAAACATATAGCCAATAACGTATTGTTTATTAGACCAAATCCCTTAAAATTGATAATAAATAAAACTTGACGCAAGTATACATCTTAGTCTATTATCGTCTCAAAACAAGTAATAATGGTACAAAAGTACCGGATATCGAACCCACAGGGAAGCGTGGACAAGTTTCTCTTTAAAAGTCCAGTTTGTAAAAGCGAGTTTCAGATGGCGAATTCGAAAACAGTATTTTGGTGGTTTGATTAACAACTAATGACAGAAATCAGTTATAAAAAGAAGCACAGGGTATAAATATCCGTTGGGATGATAATAATAATTAAATATAGCGATGAGACCGCATTCCTTAGTTATCTCAGACGTCGACTATTTCATGATACAACGAACCGGGTGTCAATTGGTCAATTGTGATACACCACAAAATATAACATTGATTTAAATAACTTCGGACAATCATGCAGTACGCGACACCTTTCAGTTTAGCTATTAGTCTCGGTCCCAACTTTACTTTATACCACGGACTAGGACGTTTAGCCCATCATCGTTTAGTTTCTAATTATAAAAGATGTGTAAATTTGGAAAGTAAATAATGGAGATGGACAATGCATGAAAAAGACGTAACTTGTTATGCAAGTAACGACGGGTTTACCTAATAAGAAGTTAACGACAACTTGGAATTTAAGTGGAAAGTCTTGTTTTAATTGTAAACTTTGAAATGAAAAGCTTGTGTAACAACTAACGACGATGTGATTAAAACTACTTGCATAGAAAGATAAGTAACTTTGAATTGTAAAGCGAGATTAGCAATAATGAACTAAATTAGCTATGCATTTAAGGGAGGAGAAAAGCGATGGTAATAAGCAATTAAAAACTGTCAGTATCAAAATAAAGAGAGATTAACGACAAGTTAACAAACTACAACCGAAAGCAAGTAAACGAAATTAAAGATAATGAGATTATAAATGCCATAAGTAACGAGATTAACAAGATTAAGAGTAAACTTAACAAAATTGTAACCAAAGAAGAGAGTTAGTATCGAGATTATGAGCTGCAGTAATAAGACCGTAATTAAGCAAGTAAAACCGTATGTAATGAAACCGAAAGTCGAGCAAGAAAGCAAGAAAATGGTGACGAGATTGTAATGGTAACCGTAGTAAATGGATTAGCAATGAGATTAAAGTAACAAGGAGAGATTTGTGGATGAGCTAACTAGTAACAAACGAGTAACAACGAGAAAGTATTCAATGTTGAGCTTGAACCTAACCAATGGTAGAACCGAGAGGTTCGAAAAGTGAGCAAGAGCCACGGTTTGCAACTGGCTCTAAGCTCACTTGCTAACTAACCAACTAACCAAAGTTGTCTTAACTAATGGTGTCTAACAAAGCATTGTAACCAAATATCCAGTGGAGTATAAGTTTCAGGTGTGTTTGTTTCAATACATAGCATGCATTTATATACTGGTAAGAATTCTTGGAGAGGAGGATAACCACCATGGGTTGTACCCATGGATCTAGAGACCCATGGGCCGCAAGGCATAAGGGGCCGGTTCTTGTGAGGAGAATCCCATCATCAAAGCCCAATCGAAAATTGCTCCAAGTCCAATCAAAAGTGTAGTTTGCATGCTATGTTCTTCGGCCCAAGTGTTAATATACGGCCGACCCAAAAATTCCACAAAATTCGATCCAAAAGCGAGTGTATCTACAAAAGCCCGGTCCTCAAAAGTTGAAGTCGTCAGCTTCGTTCCAAACGGTTGCTATCCGCTATCTTCTTGATTTACAAACTCCAAAAGACCGTCTTTATACAACCTGAAATACACGAAATATAAAATGAGTGGTTTTGGACGTTTTTCATGCACTTTTATATGTTTTTGGCAGACTCTATACTCAAAGGCGCCGAATGATTATTTTATGCAACTATTACTATAATTAGCTAAAACTGACTCAATGGAATAACAAAACGTCTCAACATTTGGAATTATATAGCTACAATAGGGTTAAATAAATAACCCTATCACACACCAAGGCCACGTGGAAGAACCCTCACCACGTGTATGCATGCATGCACACACCAACATACTCATACGTGAGGCTTGCTACGAGGAAAAGAATCAAGGAGGATACCAAGAACTCGAATTAAGATTTATTAAATAAAACGAAAGTTTACCCGGAAATTTGGGGTGTTACACATTCGTCTGGGTCGTATGAAACTGTTTTTTGTGGCTACTGTGACAAAATCATTTCTCATACAGTTGTCCTTCGAACCCTAAATCTCGTTATTTAATGGGAGATAGTAGTTGGGATACCTCAAACGTCAATGATTCCATTCAATCATGGGAGGATCATCCTAATTTGTTTTTAAATGGTCAAGAGCATGGGATTTTCACATCACCAATACCTCCCTACCAAGATTGGAGTAACACTTACTCAAATAATCTTGACCTATCTTGGGAGGAACAAGTTGATTTTTTTAGGAATTTTCAAGGGGATAATTTTAACAACTCACTTTTACCCCCTACACCCCCTTTAAATCAAGTTGAAAACCTCAAATCTCTTAAAGATTTGATGAATGATTTCTTATAGAACATAAAAGGAGTTGTTATTAACATAACAACTTGTGTTGGAGATATCATTAGTGAGCATAAAAGACAAAACCAAATCCCTATATGTAACACCCTCAAATCTGGAAAGAACAACTAAATAAAATCCCTTCTACAAACCATTCTCGAAATTTCCTCAAGATTAAACATAACAATTCCTACAATTAACGACTCAAATCATACTATGAGACCACCTAATGTCGGGTGTTACTTAACATGAGTACAAGTTGCTATTCCCAAATATTAACGCAGAAGACTTCACTTAAGCAATTCACCTCTCGAGCACACTACTAGCACTCGACCTTTCGCAATGTCACTAGAACTACTCCCAACCTGAACCTGTTGCACATGCCGACAAATAAAAAGGTTAGGCTAACGCCTAGTGAGTTCAAAAGTTTATAACATGATTTATATGATTTGTTGAATGGAAGTTTGCGACATAAATCATGATTTCCAAAAGAGTTTATGAAAGGATGTAAACGACTCATTTTCCAACGCACACAAAATCTATTGAGAAAAGTTCCCAAAATGTACAAAGCGTTTTCCTAAATGAATTCCAATCCCAACTCACTCAAAACGTGCTTTGACGTTAAATATCCCAAATAATTATAAACGTAGATAAAACTCCAATATTCAAAATTGTAATACCCCGGGTAAGTCCGTTAAATTTATTTAACTAAGGGATTTTGATATTAAGGGGAAGTTTGAGATAAGTTATAAGATTTGGGGTGGGTTGGTCATTAATGGGTAGTTTGTGCCAAAAGTGTAAATAGAGATATAAATATCTCTCACACTTCAGTTATCCTTTCAAAAACCTAAATATAGAAAGACAGTGTGTGTGTGTGTGTTCGTGAGGCGAAAAAGGAGCAGAAGTGGAAAGGTTCGGTTTGAGCATCGATTGAACGGGTTTGAGTCGATTTTAAGGTATGTACCCTTTAGGTTTTATGTTTGTAATCATCAATAGACAGTTTCTATCTGATTAGAAAGTTTAAATCATAGTTGTATAGATTTGATTTGGGTTCTGGATTAGAAAAGCGACCGACTGTGTTCTTGAGAGTCCCGGGGAAGTCCCGGTAGACTCCCGGTACTGACGACTCCCGGTAATGTGAGTCCCGGTAAGGTGAGTCCCGGTATTGCAGACTTCCGGTAGTGTAGAGTTCCGGTAATGTGAACTCCCGGTATAGAAACTCCCGGTACCATGGAGTCCCGGTACCATGAAGTCCCGGTAGTGTTGTCTCCCGGTACTCTGGGTAGTCCCGGTACCTTGTTATGTTTTGTTGTTAAGTCAGAAGGGAAAGAGTATAAGTGAAACATTGGAGGGTCGGAACTTAGTAGGCTTTATGCGTTTGTCTAGTAAAGCGATATATGTATCTTAAATGGTTTCAGATTCTGTGGAGTCAAGGTGAAGGATAGGATCTTTTTGAAAGAAGATTTCAAGTGTTTTTGATAAGCAATCGAGGTGAGTTTTACTTTAAAACGTTTTCAACTGAAATACATATATGTGTTTATATATGTATGTGAGTATGTGTGAAATATATATATATATATATATATATGTGTGTTTATATATATGAGACGGATACGTGTCAAGGTGTGATTATATGTTTATGTTAAAAGGATATATGTATATATTTATATATATATATATATGGTTGGAAAAATGATGAAAGGTTTATAAATGACAATATGATATATTGAGATATATATTGTATTTATATTGCACGAAACAAGGATAGGTGAGCCGAATTATCATTTGGCGAGGCTGTATGGAAATACAGCGAGGCTGCATGAAATTGCAGTGGAGCTGTAGGTAATTGCAGCGGGGCTGTATGTAATTACAGTGGAGTCGACTGTATTGTACAGTGACGATAAATAGTTGGCTTGCTACCGACTAATGTGGCCAGGGGAAAGAAGATGAGATGAGGAGAGATACGCGGTGCTCGAGTCCTAATGTGGTATTTATATACGTGTGGTATATGCGTGCTTATATGAAAGGTTTTATGTAAACTATTTTGATACAAAGTATTATGTGAAAAGAGTTTTATATTGATTTTGGAAAAGACCAGGATTAACTCACTAGACCCGTTTGGTCTAACCCTCATTTTGTTTTCAAAAATATGTTTTCCAGATCGAGGATCCGATAGCGGCAAAGGAAAGAATAAGGTGTAGACTGCCTTTGTGGACCGACGATGATTAGGAAGATATTATATATTTTGTAATTTCGAGACTAAAAGAGACCGTACTTGGTTTGCTATGTAACTTTTGTTGTAAATCAATGATATGTATGCATGTTATGTATTATGATGTATGTTATGGGAATTGGGTTGTTACAAATGGTATCAGAGCCCTAGTTTAAGGGATTTAGGTATTTGTATCTGTACCTAGACTTAAACTGCATGTGAAGTAGGATGTCCTTGAGATATTAGAACCTTGGGATGCTAAGTATAAAAGGTAGAAGGAACATCATGTAAGGTAATTTCAGATTACACCTGGCCAGTGTAACTGTGATCTTACAGGTGCATGTTTGAACCGGAAAATCTTATTATATGGGGTATGTGCGTATGTGTATATTAATCTTGTTTGAATCTACAGAATGGCAAGCGGTACTAGACGCACGAATCGGAGAGGGGGAAGTCTGAATAGTACAAATCCACCGATAGGAATGGGGGAAAGGGGAGGCAGAACTGGAGGTAGAACAGGAGGTAGAGTCGGGGGCAGAATTCAGCCACAAGGAACTGAGTTTGTCACGAGGGATGATTTGATGGCAGAGATGGGAAGGCTACAAGCTAGTATACAAGCAATGTTTGACCAGAATCGTCATGGTGAAGCCGAAACACCGGGCCCTGAACCGGAAGCGGAGATGCCAATTACACCAACTATTATACCAGTACCAAGGAGGTGCGACTACAAAATGTTCTTGAGATGTAGGCCTCCGACCTACTCAGAAGACAGGGACCCCGTGAAAGCAATGAGATGGATGAAAGAGATAGAAGCTATTTTCAAGACAAGCAAGTGCGCTGACGAAGATAGAGTATTGTATGGAGCAGCAATGTTAAAAGGGGATGCTTTGTATTGGTGGGAATCTTTTATTCATTCTAGAGGATCTGATGTGTATTCTACTCTCACTTGGGAAGAATTTGTGATTGCTTATCAAAAACAATTTTGTCCCCAAGCTGCAGTTAAACAGTTGGAAGGAGAGTTTATGAATTTGCGGCAAGGAAATTTATCAGTTAGGGACTATACTGCCCGTTTTCTGGAAAAGTCACACTTCGCAGAATACTACGTTGCCACGGAGGCGATGAAGACGGAAAGGTTTATCTTCGGATTAAATTCGGAAGTCAGAAGGTTAGTGACTGCAACAGGACCTGATAACTTCTCAGCCGCAGTAGGTGCCGCGGAAAATGTGGAACGAGATATTAAGAGAGATGCTAGTGATAAGAGTGCTGGGAAAAGAAAATCGGAAGAGATGACACATGATTCAACGGAGTACGAAATTCAGAGGTTCGATAGTCGTCTATCTTTTAGACCAAATGAAAAATTATGTCCAAAATGCAACCGCGTACATCAAGGAAATTGTTATGTTGATCCTAGAAGTTGTTACAAGTGTGGAAGGGCTGGACACGTCGCTAAGAATTGTCGCGCAAATCGATTCTGTTTCGTTTGCAATTCCCCTGATCATATTCAGTCAGACTGTCCACAAAGGAAAATACAATAGGGTAGTACGACGGGGAAACCAATAAGTGTCAGGACGGGAGAGATACAAGGGTCTGAGGAACCAAAAGCAAAGGGACGAGTATTCCAAATGACAACGCAAAATGAGGAGGAAATTCCGGATGAGGATACAGGTACATTTCTAATAAACTCTATACGTGCTAAGGTGTTATCTGACTTCGGTACGAAGTGGTTCTTGGTATTTCTGTGCTTATATTGCTGATCTGTGTTAGAGACATAGGTGGTGTGGGTGGCTATTCAGTTAGTTTCTATGGTTTTGATTGAGTTCGAGGTAGTAGTGATAAGTATTTGTATCTTTTCGCTTAACCGAATTCCGGGACGGAATTCTTTTTAGGGGGAGATAATGTAATACCCCGGGTAAGTCCGTTAAATTTATTTAACTAAGGGATTTTGATATTAAGGGGAAGTTTGAGATAAGTTATAAGATTTGGGGTGGGTTGGTCATTAATGGGTAGTTTGTGCCAAAAGTGTAAATGGAGATATAAATATCTCTCACACTTCAGTTATCCTTTCAAAAACCTAAATATAGAAAGACAGTGTGTGTGTGTGTTCGTGAGGCGAAAAAGGAGCAGAAGTGGAAAGGTTCGGTTTGAGCATCGATTGAACGGGTTTGAGTCGATTTTAAGGTATGTACCCTTTAGGTTTTATGTTTGTAATCATCAATAGACAGTTTCTATCGGATTAGAAAGTTTAAATCATAGCTGTATAGATTTGATTTGGGTTCTGGATTAGAAAAGCGACCGACTGTGTTCTTGAGAGTCCCGGGGAAGTCCCGGTAGACTCCCGGTACTGACGACTCCCGGTAATGTGAGTCCCGGTAAGGTGAGTCCCGGTATTGCAGACTTCCGGTTGTGTAGAGTTCCGGTAATGTGAACTCTCGGTATAGAAACTCCCGGTACCATGGAGTCCCGGTACCATGAAGTCCCGGTAGTGTTGTCTCCCGGTACTCTGGGTAGTCCCGGTACCTTGTTATGTTTTGTTGTTAAGTCAGAAGGGAAAGAGTATAAGTGAAACATTGGAGGGTCGGAACTTAGTAGGCTTTATGCGTTTGGCTAGTAAAGCGATATATGTATCTTAAATGGTTTCAGATTCTGTGGAGTCAAGGTGAAGGATAGGATCATTTTGAAAGAAGATTGCAAGTGTTTTTGATAAGCAATCGAGGTGAGTTTTACTTTAAAACGTTTTCAACTGAAATACATATATGTGTTTATATATGTATGTGAGTATGTGTGAAATATATATATGTGTGTTTATATATATGAGACGGATACGTGTCAAGGTGTGATTATATGTTTATGTTAAAAGGATATATGTATATATTTATATATATATATATATATATGGTTGGAAAAATGATGAAAGGTTTATAAATGACAATATGATATATTGAGATATATATTGTATTTATATTGCACGAAACAAGGATAGGTGAGCCGAATTATCATTTGGCGGGGCTTTATGGAAATACAGCGGGGCTGCATGAAATTGCAGTGGAGCTGTAGGTAATTGCAGCGGGGTTGTATGTAATTACAGTGGAGTCGACTGTATTGTACAGTGACGATAATTAGTTGGCTTGCTACCGACTAATGTGGCCAGGGGAAAGAAGATGAGATGAGGAGAGATACGCGGTGCTCGAGTCCTAATGTGGTATTTATATACGTGTGGTATATGCGTGCTTATATGAAAGGTTTTATGTAAACTATTTTGATACAAAGTATTATGTGAAAAGAGTTTTATATTGATTTTGGAAAAGACCAGGATTAACTCACTAGACCCGTTTGGTCTAACCCTCATTTTGTTTTCAAAAATATGTTTTCTAGGTCGAGGATCCGATAGCGGCACAGGAAAGAATAAGGTGTAGACTGCCTTTGTGGACCGACGATGATTAGGAAGATATTATATATTTTGTAATTTCGAGACTAAAAGAGACCGTACTTGGTTTGCTATGTAACTTTTGTTGTAAATCAATGATATGTATGCATGTTATGTATTATGATGTATGTTATGGGAATTGGGTTGTTACAAAAATGTCCAATAAGGATGAGGCATAGTACCCGCCAATAAATCATGAAAGACATTTCATATAATTAAAATGCGTCACCGAAAATATGGATAAAAGCATATACCCAAAAATAACACCTTTCGGTGACGGGGGAGACCCGATTCCATCAAAAGTGACGGGCACACAAAGTTAGGTGACTTATGATGTTACTAGATTACACCTCAAGTCCCGGTCTTAGTTCCCATGCCATAAAGACATCACAACCTCAAACCTTTCCCATGCCTTTATTGCTTACTCCGTCGAGTTAGACCTCAAGGACTTATGGGACCACATTGCATATCCAATCTAGACGAGTTACACCTCAAGGACTCCAATGTCCCCCATTGCCTACTCGCTAGTGGCCCCGAATGCCCTACCGCACAAAACCATGCGTTCCAATAGTCCACTCCTCGTGCACAAAGAGATAGACCATCAATTAAAAACTGACTTACGTGCCTATGGATCCAATGCAACACAGTCTACAAAACATGCCCAACCCGGAATGACAAAAACACCCAAGCATGTAAATATCAATAATGTGCAATAATATGCAATGTGTTGCAATAAATGAAAATCATAAATAAGACTCCACACTGAGCCATCAAAACCGGACAAAATATCCCCAAGACTTCCTTAAAGTCAAAACCGAGCAAAATGCTCAAAACCCATTAGACCCATAAATAACGGTCCTCAAAATACAAAATGCATTTAAACATCGCTTATGTAAACATGTATCACAAAATCATCATTAACCCAAAACTCTACACGGGTTAAAAACAAAGGGTTTCCCCAAATGGACTCATACCCTTTATAATCCTCAAAATGACTCATGACACTAAAATGTGCCTTTTCCCAAATGGTTTATAAAATCAATTACCCAACATGAAAGAAAACCATTGAATGACTCTATTTGAGCAATAAATCATTTGAAGACATATTCATGATTTCTACACATTAAAATATTCAAAAATCCCAAATATGGGTGTTTTACAAACTTTATAAAGTTAAACACTTCAAAAGGATCAACTTACCAAATAACTCGACAATTGATAATTTTAAGTAAAACACACAAATACTTGGAAAACTACATTTTGGCATGTACAAAGTTTTCACAAATCAACTTGAACTCATCTTGCTAGATTTAGGCTAAATCCAGATTTTCCTCAAACGTAAGCTCCTTTGAAGAAACTTGAATCTTCAAGCCAAATCTTCCAAAAACCTAGATCCATAAGTTTCCAACCATAAATAATCATCCTCAAACACTTACATACATTTCCCCCAACATAAATCATCCAAAACCACCAAAATACCAAAACCCTAACTTCTTAGATGAAGACAAGTGAGAAGATTACCTCAACCACCACCAAATACTCTTGGGTCATTCATTATACTTCAAAACTATTTCTATATCCTTGAATAGCTCTCAAAAAAGAATCCATGGCAACTTGAATCACTCAAATCGGAGTTGTGGTGAGAAAGTTATGAAGAAATGAAGTTTAAGGGTTTGAGATTCGTGACTTAAAGCTCCAGACCACTCCCGCGGTTTGTCCCGCGACTTGAAGTCGTGTGGAATGTCGCATGGGTCATCTAACATAGGGTTATGCGGCTTGGGTCGCGGCCCAAAGTCGCGCACCAGTCCGCATGGCCCCTTTTTGATCTGATACTGTTTTGGCCGTAACTTCTTCGTTTTAGCTCCGTTTTAGCTCCGGAAAGAACCGTTGGACTCGTATTCGAATTCCCTATCCAAAAAGACCATAAAATCTAAGATTTAACCCAAAATACTATTTTTCATATTTTTCTTAAAAGATCGGTTCCACACTGATTCGAAATTGTACTTATCCGAAAATTACGGGTGTTACACTATACCAAGTGATACTGAAAAACCGGAGGGTATTGGTAAGGATGAGAGTGAGGCTAATACTTTGGAAAATAGCCAAGAGATAGAGAGTTCTGAGGAAGAACCTCAGCATTTGAGCAACCCCTTTTCACTTCAAAATAGTGAAGAGGCACAACAAAATGCCAAGATTGTCATTAACCCCTACTTTGAATCTGTGCATAAAAACATATTGTTGCAGATACTACAGCACTCCTGCAGCAAAGTTGTGCAGAAAGTCTTAAAGTTGTTTTTGAAAAGGGACGAGATGATCAATCAAAGGACGCGAGAAGCTTCATAAAATCATGTTATGTTGTTGGTGAGGTGAGGTGGAAAAATATTTGTGGGATGAACTACTCCCCCATTTGTGCCATCAAAATCTTGTGCCATGATCAATCAGTGAAGCGAGTGATGAGAAAAGTATATAAGCATAAGTGGAAAGAGAAACACCGAGTTAAGTTGGTAAAGACAGTTAGGGGAGGATATTGAAAGAATTGGATGACATCTGCAAGCTCTTGACGGGAAAAGAACCACAGGCATCCCCTACTCCCATGGAGTAGTGCATGTTTATTCTACCATCTTATTTACTTAGTAGTTTAACTTTTAGTTTTAATTAAGTAGACGTCTTTATTTTTAGTTAATTTCTAGGCTAATTTTAGATGTTAAATGGGTTGTTTTTTATGCCACTTATGCCATATAGAACGTCACGTGCATTTCATTCATGACATTTTTTAGGGATAGACATAATAATCTAGTTCTTCAAAGTTGCTCAATTTATTCAATGACAAACTTCTAGAACTAGCCTATGGTTTAAATGGGTAACATTATTGCCATGCATTGCACATATAATTTCTGAAAGTATTTAGGCCATCATTTGGACTCCATCATACATCCTATACACTCACCCTTCTTTCCCACACCTCTCCCACATCCTTCACCATAATGAGGACATTGTCCTTTTTAGTTGGGGGAGGCCATCTTTGATAGCCAAAAACGCCGAAAAAAAGAGCAAAGCTCTTACCAATCATGGGTGGAAATAGTAGGGCATAAAATGCATACTATATGGGAAAAGCTAAAAAATAATTATGGTAGAGCATAAAGTGCATACTATCAAAAAAAAAAGCAAAGCTCAAAAAGCTTCCCATCAAGTGAAGGGCACCCGAAAGACATCAATTGTAAGTTCTCCTTGGGCATAGCAAATAGATAAAAGTGAGATGAACAGCCAAAAAGTCGCAAAAAGCCTAAAATCCAAATCCTAATGATCCGAAAAGTGTGTTTTGTAGCGTGCTTAACCATTCTAAACTCATGGTTAGCTTATGGCAAGAATGTTGAGGGTACTTTTGAGTATTCTTTGTTTTTAGTTAATGAAGGGCTATCATATGCATGTAAAGGGATGAATGCATGACTATTGTGGGCATTTGGCATAGAACAACTTCTTTTGTTTAAAATAGTTATTTTGTGTTAATTTGGGACAATCAACAGTTTTAGTATGGGGGTGTTATATACGTCCATTTTACTACTTAAAAGCTTCATTTTAGAAGCATATCTTCACTTTTTGCAAGCTAATAATTCATAAATCAAGGCCCTTTGAGCAAAACTCATATATTTATCACTTGGGCAATTAATCATTGGCTTTATAATGTTTTTGTAGCTTGGTGTACACCCTTTGGACGTTTTTTATGAGAAAAGTCGTGGACGGAAAATAGCGAGATAGCAGTATGTTGCAGCATCAAGTCGTCTCTCGATTCAAAAGAATATTCCTTGAATATTCTTCCCATTTGCTAGCTAGTAAAATCTTGGGAGATTTTCCCATGTGATTATTTCTTTTATTTTATGTATAGTGTTTGCTCCTTTTGTTGGCTATAAAAGGCCATGAGCACTAGTTGAAAAATTACACAATTTTCCTACCATCACTCCTAAATTCTCTAGATATAGTTGTCTTTTATACTCCAATCATTTGGAGAAGGTTTAAACTTTATGCTTTTATATATATAAATGTTTGATATTCAGTATTTTATCGCACTTTAACTTCACGTCTTTAATTTATTGCATTTTTATTATTCGTCTAGTTAACTATTTTATTACGTCGTCATTATTATTTTAGTCTAGATTTTTATAATTCGCGCAATCTTTTTTACCATCGTTTCGTTTCGTAACATAGTTTTAGTCATAATTTTTAGTCGTAAATGTTTATTTTCATTTCTTTAAAAATGCAAGGATCCCGAACGATGATAGGCTAACAACCTTAGCTTGGGTGTGGGGTGAATTTAAGATTTAAAACCAATTTTTGATGGTGGAAATTATTAATTAATAATTCTTTCCAACAATTCACTCAAGGATGTATTTATAAAATCACTTCTTGACAAGTTGATCATTGTTGAAAATGATTAAAGTATGACGGATTTAGAGATAAACCGTCGTGACACGTCAACTTGGATGATATGGAGATATACTCGAGAGAGTTATTTAAAATACAAGGAGACTTGTTTTCATTCCATATAGCTTATACAAAGGATAGATCGTGTCATTACCTAGATTTTCTCTATTTTGGAAATATTAGAGTTAATCTATGGATGAGTGTCTTTCTCAACCGCGAGAGAGTGTCTTAGAAAAGCTAATGGTGGATAAGTTAATTGTAACGTTTCTCTTAATTTAATTGTCGAAAATCTTTACGGATCCCTACACCTTTGCTCCTTTTTAAAGAAATTAATTTGTGTTAAAAACCACCCAACAATATTTCTTCGAAATTCACCATCTGAAATCATTTCTTTTATTAGACTTTTAATATCTCTTTTACACTTTTCCCTGTGGATTGGTACTGGGTATTTTACCGTTTTACTACTTGTAAAAGAAGACAATGGATTGATAAGTGTATACTTGCATTAATCTTCATTTGCATTTAGTCCGAGAGATTTATAACAAATAAATCTCGCAACAATTGGAAATCAGTTGGTTGAATATTTAATTGTAGTTCTAATTTGGATTCTTGAAGTTTGGGGGCAAAACCACCATTAATGGTGTTATCCTTCTTCTTCTTCTTGTTCTTCATTTTGGATTGATTGTTGAAATGGGGTTTTAATGGATAAAATACAAGAGATTGAATGGAGTTCCAATGTGTGGTTTTTGTCTAAAAGATTAGAATATCAACCAATTCGATGTTGTAGCTTAAAAATCGATTTTGGGAAGAGTTGGGATTGAGAAAGGGTGAGTTTTTGGCTGAAAATACGTGCAGTGCAGGTCCAGATCCTCGTGCGGGTTCTGGCGCAGTTTAGGTCGTGCAGAAGGTCGCACCAGCCTTTGCCTGGGCGTTTTTTGTTTTTGTCTCGTTTATCATACAGGGCTAGTATCGAGGCACAATTAGGGGTTTGTCTTAGGGATTGTAAGGAGTGGTTTCGGGGGATAATTAAGTGGTTTAATACCCTCGTATGTCGTGTGAATTAGGTGTTTGGTTTGGACTCTCGTGGCTCAGAGTGTGAGATTAAGCGTGGACGACTGGTGAGTCTTTCTAAACTTACTTTTGTTAACGTAAGTACTTTAAAACGTATGATGTTCATTAAATGCATGTATTTACATTAGTTTAAGTATGTTTGATGGTGTGGATATCAAAGTGTGCATTTCATGTGGGGTGAGGCATGTGATAGCATAAATCAGGGGGTGTGTCCCGTTATTTCTCATACCGAGGGGTGTCCCGTTAATGCCTATATGGGGTGTGTCCCATTTAAAGGAATGTTAGTCGAACACGTTGTCATAGGTGTGCGTGACTTAAGCGTGTGCCATCTACATGTGTTGTGTGTGTGCATGATTGTTTTAAAGGTGTGAATTATTTATAAATGGTTATAAACTTGTTTCAAATAATTTTATGATGTGATGTGATGTTTGTTACTAGAGGGAACTCACTAGATCTTCGGTCTAACCTTGCTTTTATAAAACTGAAAACCTTTTCAGGAAAGTGTATAGTGAGGGTTCGTCCAAAGGGAAAGAGAAGAAATGATGTCATAGAAGAGGCTTGATGGAGGCTTGTGGTTACCGGTGGATGTATTTTAAATCTCAGTTGTGGATTAGTATTTCCGCTGCGAATTTAGAGTTAAGTTTTATGTATTTCATTTTTTGGTCCATTTTGGTTGTAAGTCTATATTTATGCTATTGATGGATTCGGGATGTTAAAAGTGGTATCAGAGCCATAGTTTAAGGGATTTAGGTGACCGGGTGAGCCTAAACTTAAACTGAGGAGTAAGGGGACACAACTAAGATATAGGAAGACCTTGATCATCGAGAATCATGACGATGGTAGGGAGGACTCTCATGTGAGGTAAATTCAAAATTGCATCTGGATGATACCATTATGAATTTACAGGTGCATGAGTATGCTCGATTACTATTGTTGAGACGATCGATGGACGTGGTAGTGTGAAGTGAGTTCTAACCTTGCATTGATAGCAATGATTTTGGTTTGTTGTGTGAGATCGTTCGTGGTGTAAAAGTTAATACCTTTTAGAAGGGGCATAGTTCGGTATGTTGATGGTCCAACTTGAGGTAGAACCTCATGGGTTCAAAAAGGGAAGAACAACTGGTTAAGAAGAGCTCCTAGTTTCTAGTGAGTCTCTATTCTTGGAGTTTGATCTGTCGATCGATTGGGATAGGAAGAGAGAGGACTGTGTTGGAATCTCAAGAGCTTCAACTCAAGATCAGGTGAAGGAAACGAGTTCTTTGACCCTTTAGTCGACAGAAGGGTGGGAAGGATGGTTGAGAAAGGATAGCAGTGTTGTTTGGTAATATGGAGTAAGGATAAGAGGAACAGAGGGCGATGGTTGATTGGCCTTTTTGAATCAAAGTTGAAACCGCATAAATGGTAAATCAATGGTCAAGGTGGTAATTGTATAGTTTGGACAAACAAGTATGTTGGGAAGCACTGTGCCAAAGGTTGTTGCAACTATGAGGAACCCCAATGTTTGGTCGGATGTAGGGCGTCAGTGATAAATTGTTGTGAATACAAACAGTTGACCTTGCTAGAGTGAATAACGTTCAAGTGTAAAATGAGTTCATGCATTGTGTTTTTAAACGAGTTACATGAGTCCTTCATGGTAAAAATATATGCGTGCCTAGTGAGTTTCTTGTTTTGAAACTGAGTTAGCGCGTGCAAGCGTGTGTTTAAAGGAAAAAAGACAAGTTTATTTACGTCGCGTGATAAAATTTTGAACTTATGATTGGTGAATTATTTCATCTCTTTCATGATTGAGTTAACATTTGTTGTGGAAAGTTTTGACAACATTTGATTGCATAGTTTTATAATTGAAACTGGTATGGACATGTTTTTGACATACTAATGAGTGTGAGAGTCAATTGACTCGCTTAGTAGAAGGGATTTCGTCCGGTGTTTTGTAAATCGCATAAGAGAGAGTTTCATTGAATACATCTTCGTTTGCCTCAGCATCATTTTGGTCGGACAAGGTGGTGTGGTATCATGGGGTGCGTGTGAGCGATCCTCAAGATCGTTGTGTATTGGCTATTCATTTATGGCGGTGTTGGATCATGCATACCTAAGTTTGTTTCTTGGTGTTACACTTACTGAATTTTCAAATGTGCAAAATGATCTAAATTATTATATCGTCATGCATGAAGGCTATGAATTGACTAGGTCGTGGGGAAATATTGCAGTTAAGGATAAATGTAACAACCTAAATTCAGATAAAATAAAATTTATAACAGTACAACAATGAAAGGTCCCAAATTGTCTAAAATACAATACCCTCTACTCTCAGTACGCAACGGATAATCACCTTCACAACTGAGATGCTACAGGAAGCCCAACTGTAAGCTACGAGCCTCTAAGAAGCTATGCCTCTTCTACATCCCCATGTCTTTCCATCGTCACAAGGTGAAACCCCAAGTACGACTCTTACCTGAAAATGGTTTTAGTTTTTTGAAAAGCAAGTTTCGACCATGAGGTCTAGTGAATTCCCTCTTTAAAACAGTTCCACACAAATAGTAGTATAAAACATTCAACCGTTATGCAATAATCGGAAATCCAGTGTGAATGCTCGACTCCACATAAAGGGATGGCACAGTGGTCACCACTTTCATCACCTTATTAAGCCAGGCTCGGCATTCGGGGCATCCGTAGTAGATCCCCTCGGCACTCGGTACATGCCGTATCCGTGTGCACACGAAACGAATTCGAGGCACACGGTCTAACTTGACCACTGATAATTCTCACCCATCCGGGTCCAACATACCACTGTGCAACCCGACTCCACATAAATCAACAACATCACAAGAGCATGCAATCAACACTTACGTAAAAGCGAACATATAAACAATTTGCATGCATTAGTAAACATTTCCATGTCATGTGTAATAAAACCTTTCAAAATGTTTAATCATGTCATTATGCTCGTAACCATAATCAGTTATGAAAACCTTTAGCAAAACGTTTCATTTGCACAAAGAAGGTAAGGGAACTCATCTTAGCGTTAGCACATCGGCACTCGCTCTGAAACCCACGTTAGTTCAAACCGAACACCTGAATTTGATGCCATAAGAATGGTGTTAAACCATCTAATTACATCCCAAATCCATTCCTAATAAACCCCACCACAAACCCCCAACGATGTCTCGATTCCAAGCCCGAACGAGAAACGAAACAAAAATCGAGAAATCACAAACAGCCACTTGCGCGGCTTGGCCCGCGGCCTCAAGTCGCGGCCTATCCCGCGCAACCTTCTAATCTGCACACTCCAACCCTTGAACGACTTGCAGCCATGGATTTTCACACTTTTTCATTCTTAACTCTCTCAAAACAGATTGTAAAGCTATCAACTCAAAGGGTTTAATATGCTAAGCCCTAAAGAACATTAAACCAACACCAAAACATTAATGATACCCATCTAATCTATTTATTGAATCTTGATTTCAAACCCAAAGGCTCAAAATCCAATCCATAGCAAGAATGGAGATTAATAAACAAAGATGATGAAATTTCTTAATGACCTGATCACAATCATAAGGGAATCATTTCCAAAATCGTTTGTTCCTTTTTCCATTGATTAGAATTCACCAACTCATGGTTTACCAACTCCAAGCTACAAACAAACACACCCAACTATGAAGAAGAAGGAATGGGGTTCATACCTTGAAGAAGATAAAGAATAACACCACATTCAGTTCCAAATCCAAGCTCTCTCTTCAAGAAACTTCAAGACCCTCCCAAGTCCTCCTCTAGCCACCCACAAAACGTATGAACAACAAAATGAGAAGAACTTAGGGTTTTACCCCTTTCTATACCTATTCACATTTTCAGATTTTGCAACCAAGCCCCCAAAGTTGTACACTTCATACATTAGACCCAAAATCTTTATTTACTCTAATCTTTACAAGAAGAAGAAAATATGGGGTGTTACATCACCTCCCCCTTATTAGAATTCCGTCCTCGGAATTCCATTGCCGGACACATGCTGCAATTTGGAGGTAACTTCTGACTTCCAATACTCACATTACCCCAAACAAAAATTTATTAAGGAGTTGCAAATACATCTTTACAAGATCAACTTCTCTGCCTTTCGAATTCTCGACCATCCAGCGTCAATGATTGTTTCTAACGATACTACCAAAATTCGACCCTTCAATCATTCGCATTGTTTGCGAAGATACACCATACTGCCTTCCGACCAACACTCCCTAAACAAGGATTAAGGCACACCAAAAAGTTCCATACTTCCCCGAGTACCTTTAATTCAATCATTATTTCCCCAATTCTTTCTATAACTGCCATTAATCCAATACAATGTGGCCCAATTCAATTTCCTCTTGAAACACACTACTCCAATCCATGGGAATGTTTTCCCATCCAACTGTTCTCCCGACTTGAGATTGAAAATACTCATACTCCCCAATCCAATCCTCTTAGTCCCATTCACTTATCCATCCCTTTCTGATCAGAACCGACGACGTACGACTTTCTTTGAAATCGTTCCTCGGCCAACTACAATGTTCCTAGAACGGTAAAATGCCAAACCATACACACTTGAAATCTCCTCGATCAACTATACCACTCATACCCAATTACTCTCTTTAAAAGAAGGCAACTCCACTGGAGTCAGTGCCACACCATCCCGAACCTCTAAATAGAGACTAACCATTCCCTTCGTCGACATCATACAGGACCGTCCTTATTCTCCCCACATGAGTTTCTTTACTGAATAACATTTATTTCATCAGAAGAACGCCATCCCACCAATATAGCGTTCGCCTGGCACAATTTGCGTTTCCCCAAAATCACACAGATGACACGTGTCACAACAGTTACCAACCAACGGTCCAAACTTGCCACAATCATCATGCCATAACTCGTTTCTATACACAATTATATTCCTCACAAAATCCACCGAATGGTTCCATTATTCAGGAATGTCCTCCAAAAATCCTTGTCCTCTCCCAAGGAGAAGTGACCAAGCTCACTTAAACTATTCCCATTGATCGAATACTGAATGCCACATTCACTTGAAACATTCTCTCCGACAATACCGAATCTAATCCCAAGGTCTCTCAACCAGGGCCTCACATTCGGCCACTTGTTTCCATTCTAACTTGACAACAAAGGTGCTCTAAAAGAATGGTTCGCTAACACGTGTCAGTTTTAGACCGATCGCACGAACTTAGCTTCCTCAACTCTTTAACCAGGACATACACAACGATCCCTTTCCTTATGCCTTACAAAAAAAACAGTTCCTTAATTATAGTCCACCTTTCCAGTGTCTTCTGACATCTTCTCACCGCAAAACTGTCTATACTTGATCTGCCATACCGTCATCATTTTCTCTCGTGCTTGCACGGAATACCCATCACACACCGCTACAGTCCAAAAGAACGGTTTCTCCAAAATCATCAATCAAGACCTTTAGCCAAGTTCTCGTAAGGTACTTAACACCGAGAACTACCACGAGTTCCTAACTCTCCAACACAGTCGACCCACTCATTGTATTTCTTTACATTCACGGTATGCTCCAACGCTCCTGACTAAACTCCATAAACGAAGCACCACAACTTAACGGGTACAACATCCTTTTCGACAATCAAGTGGAGTATGAAAACTCACCCAAAATTCAATGGGATCGAGAAGAACAAGGGTTCTCCTTTCATCCCATCATCAACCGCAACTCAATCTCCTGATCTCAAAATAGCATTAACGTACACTGTCTGAAAATCCTTACACTTCAGTCGAGCATACCCGCCACCTTTGAATACCTCAATATCACGACAATCCGTCATTACATCTATGACTTACACGTTCCTTCGGTACCAAGTGCTACCACTTCCTCACACCACTATCACACCACGGGACCACATTGCAACAAGCTAACATGATGCCTTTACACACACAGAAGATATTACTTCCTTCATGCCACCCATAACACAATTTTATTTGAAGCAAAAACGTTTCCCGACTTTGCCTTTCCTGGGTCTCGACGAATAACATGTCAATATCATCTAATCAAAGCACACCCGCTTCGATTAGACTAATCATTCGTTCTTATATGGCTCATCAAACCCATAGGAAAATCACTTATGCTACCACAATCTTTCGCTTCTGTAACACTCACACAAGGTGGTCCAGCGTCATGCCGGATACACACCTTTCTCCGAACAACTTCTTACATCTTTGCAAGAAAGACTCAACAAGATAACCACACCATAGTTACTTCTCCAATACCAGCCTCCCGACAACCATCCAACAGAACGGTCATTGATTTCAACATTGACAATCGACATGCAATCGTCCAGCCGCCTCACGATAGACAAGGATTCCTGAAGGAATCTACTTCTCCTAACTCCTCGAACAAGTTCTCGTTTCTCGTCAACTCCTCGCGATCTATCTCTGTTGTGCTAGATACCTTACGCATAAGCGGATCATCAAAACCTCAATGGACATCACATCCACATTGGTGATCTTCCGTTCTCCCAATGCCCTCACAAGGTGTTCCTATACCATATCATTTACACATTCTCGGACGACCTTATTCGTTCACACAACGGTTCATTTCTCACGTTACAATCTCCTGACCAAACCTCCAACTTGAGACATGTTAAACAGTCATAAACCTCCATATTAATGGGCTACATGATGATGATTCCCTTCCTTCCCGACAATCCAGGTGTGAGATCCCACATCGGCTAGGAGGGGGAACGAAGTCCTCCTTATAAGGGTGGATGGATACCATCCTTGCATGAGGCCTTTTGCCTGTCATTGGGTGCGTCCCGTGTATGCCTGTGCGGGCAGGAACAAAACCGTGAGCGGTGCCGGCATGCTGTTATGCAGAGGGTATCCGCAAAGCGGACAATATCGTGTACGGTGGACTGGGGACGTTACAGAATGGTATCAGAGCCGGTCACCGGGTCGATGTGTCAGCGAGGACGCTGATCCCACTTATGTGGGTGGATTGTGAGATCCCACATCGGCTAGGAGGGGGAACGAAGTCCTCCTTATAAGGGTGGATGGATACCTTCCTTGCATGAGGCCTTTTGCCTGTCACTGGGTGCGTCCCGCGTATGCCTGTGCGGGCAGGAACAAAACCGTGAGCGGTGCCGACATGCTGTTATGCAGAGGGTATCCGCAAAGCGGAAAATATCATGTACGGTGGACTGGGGATGTTACACCAGGATTCCTAACGGAACCCACTTCGTCCAACGCATCATAACCAACTTATACCCCACCGTTTTCACTTGAGAAGACACAAGACCTTTCTTAGCGCAAAATTCTAATTACCAAGCCATAGTTCAAACTACAATCATACCGATATCCCGAATTCATTGCCCGAGACTCCTGGTATTCACCCACCACCCTTACCGAAAACACTAAGGTCATAACTCGACCACATCTTATTCAACTGACAATTCAACTCCCAAAGCCTTTCCTTAACCTCAATCGTAATACCCTCCCCGACCTAGTGAGTTCATAGCTTTCATGCACAATGACACAACGATTGAAATCATTTTGCACTCTTTTAAAAACGTAATACATACAAAATCATAAAACAAGCTTGAGTATGCATGAAACAACACCACTCAAGATGAATAATAAAACACAACGACCGCAAGGATCGCTCACATGCACTCTTACGATAATTCGTAACCTTATCCATCTAAATCGATGCCGACACAACGGTTGTCTCTAATGGACCACTTTAACATACGACTGGAAAATTTTTGAACGAAATCATTTACCCAAAGTGGGTCAGTCAACTCCAACACTCGTTTATAAAACAAAACCTCGCAATAAAACGTTTTCAATATTTTCGTGACGAAGATTTTCTCCACAAGAAAAGGCGCAAAATGACTCGTAGATCACTAAGTTCAAAGCTTTATCGTATAGTGAAAACAAGTTTGTCTTTTACTTTTTAAAAATGCACGCTTGCGAGCGTCAACTTATTTCCCAAAACAAGAAAATTTGTTATGCACGTACATGCTCTCAACATGAAAGAACTTGTGTAACCCATTTGATGACATACTACATGAACTCAATATGCAATTGAAGGCTATTCGCTCTAACCAGGTCAACCGTTGTACTCATCTCAACTCATCATTGACACCATACTATGACCAACAACCGCTTTCTTATCCTTGCTACAACTTGTTGCACAAGTGTTTCACAACCCACCTGATCGACCACTGTACATGGTTTACCAAACTGAACAGTTATCTCACTTCCTACTCTTATGCATACCTCAATACAACACTGATAACTTTCGTTCATTAATCTTGCCACTAAACCGCTTGACTAAGGAGTCAAAGACTAGATTCCTACACTTGATCTTGAATTGAAGCTTTCAAGATGACAACATAAATCTCACTTCCTATCCCAACTGATCGACACATCAATTCTAAGAGTGAGGACTCACCAACCATTCACTCATTTGAATTCCAACAATTATACCCCTAGTCGGCTCATTAATATATTAAACCACACTTCTTCTAGAAGGTATAAATATCACATCACCAGTGATCTCCCATGACACATCAACTCTTTGCTATCAAACACAAGGTCAGAACCTTCTACATACTGCCACACTCACCACTCATCTCGACAATAGATGTCGATTACACCCATGCACCTGTAAATTCAAAATAGCATTGGCCAGATGCGATTTGAATTTACCTTACATGAGGGTTCTCACTACCATTGTCAAGATATCCTATGATTAAGGTCTTTCCTAATGGCTTCCTATATCTCAGTTGTGTCCCCCTTCACTCCAAAGTTTAAGTTTAGGCCTATCCGGTCACCTAAATCCCTTAAACTATGGCTCTGATACCATTTGTAACAACCTAAATTCAGATAAAATAAAATTTATAGCAGTACAACAATGAACGGTCCCAAATTGTCTAAAATACAATACCCTCTACTCTCAGTACGCAGCGGATAATCACCTTCATAACTTAGATGCTACAGGAAGCCCAACGGTAAGCTACGAGCCTCTAAGAAGCTATGCCTCTTCTACATCCCCACGTCTTTCCATCGTCACAAGATGAAACTCCAAGTACGACTCTTACCTGAAAATGGTTTTAGTTTTTTTGAAAAGCGAGGGTTAGACCATGAGGTCTAGTGAATTCCCTCTTTAAAACAGTTCCACACAAATAGTAGTATAAAACATTCAACCGTTATGCAATAATCAGAAATCCAGTGTAAATGCTCAACTCCACATAAAGGGATGGCACAGTGGTCACCACTTTCATCACCTTATTAAGCCAGGCTCGGAATTTGGGGCATCCGTAGTAGATCCCATCGGCACTCGGTACATGCCGTATCCATGTGCACACGAAACAAATTCGAGGCACACGGTCTAACTTGTCCACCGATAATTCTCACCCATCCGGGTCCAACATACCACTGTGCAACCCGACTCCACATAAATCAACAACATCACAAGAGCATGCAATCAACACTTACGTAAAAGCGAACATATAAACAATTTGCATGCATTAGTAAACATTTCCATGTCATGTGTAATAAAACCTTTCAAAATGTTTAATCATGTCATCATGCTCGTAACCATAATCAGTTATGAAAACCTTTAGCAAAACATTTCATTTGCACAAAGAAGGTAAGGGAACTCACCTTAGCGTTAGCACATCGACACACGCTCCGAAACCCACGTTAGTTCAAACCGAACACCTGAATTTGACGCCATAAAAATGGTGTTAAACCATCTAATTACATCCAAAATCCATTCCTAATAAACCCCACCACAAACCCCCAACGATGTCTCGATTCCAAACCCGAACGAGAAACGAAACAAAAATCAAGAAATCACAAACAGCCACTTGCGCGGCTTGGCTTGCGGCCTCAAGCCGCGGCCTATCCCGCGCAACCTGCTGATCTGCACACTCCAACCCTTGAACGACTTGCAGCCATGGATTTTCACACTTTTTCATTCTTAACTCTCTCAAAACAGATTGTAAAGTTATCAACTCGAAGGGTTTAATATGCTAAACCCTACAGAACATTAGACCAACACCAAAACATTAATGATATCCATCTAATCTATTTATTGAATCTTGATTTCAAACCCAAAGGCTCAAAACCCAATCCATAGCAAGAATGGAGACTAATAAACAAAGATGATGAAATTTCTTAATGACCTGATCACAATCATAAGGGAATCATTTCCAAAATCGTTTGTTCCTTTTTCCATTGATTAGAATTCACCAACTCATGGTTTACCAACTCCAAGCTACAAACAAACACACCCAACTATGAAGAAGAAGGAATGGGGTTCATACCTTGAAGAAGATGAAGAATAACACCACATTCAGCTCCAAATCCAAGCTCTTTATTCAAGAAACTTCAAGACCCTCCCAAGTCCTCATCTAGCCACCCACAAAACGTATGAACAATAAAATGAGAAGAACTTAGGGTTTTACCCCTTTCTATACCTATTCACATTTTCAGATTTTGCAACCAAGCCCCCAAAGTCGTACACTTCATACATTAGTCCCAAAATCTTTATTTACTCTAATCTTTGCAAGAAGAAGAAAATATGGGGTGTTATAATAAGGAAAGGTTTCGAGAGTGGAAATGTGTTGGTCGAGCCGTTGATGGTCGATTCATGACCTTGGTGTTCCCATTAGGGAAGGGCATGAATAACAGAAGTCTCGGTCTTTGACTTTAGTAATGTTCATGTTGTGGTAGTTTATACTCTTTTTCGGTAACTTGAGATGTGGTTGTTGGTGGGTGGTTATGTCCGGGTGAAAGTTGAAGTCGTCACGATACTTCAAATAGTAGCTCGTTAATAAATAGTATGGTGGTACTTTGATGAAATATTATCGACGTCGATCCGGAGTTTTGAGATGGTCTTGTAATTAAACTATGTAACAAGTAAGTCTGTTGCTTCCATCATGGATAGACTGTGGTGCACAATATTAGTTATGATGCGTTAGAAGAAATAGATTATGTTGGGAATCCAATTTTTTCGGAGACATCGTTGAAGCATCACCATGTCAGTCGTTGATGTTGAAGTCAACGACCGTTTGTTGCGATCGTTGTCGGGAGACTGGAATTGGAAAAAGTAACTCTGGTGTGGTTATTTTGTCGAGTTTATACAATGATGTAAGAGGTCGTTTGGGGAAAGGTGTGTACCTGGCATGATGTTGGACCGCCTTGTTTGGGTGTCATAAAAGTGGAAGATTGTTAGTTATATGGGTGATTTCCTTTGAGGTTTTGATGATTCGTATATGAATGAAGTACTTAGTGCAACTGGCGTGGGTACACATCAATTATATTGGTTTGTAAGGGAGTGCGCCTTACCTTTTTGGGACTATTTGAACCGTTTCTTGGAGATCGCGATGAGCCGACAAGAAACAAAACTTGTTCGAGTGAATTAGATGATCATGATTTTGTGGTTCATCTAGATTCAATAAAGACAAAGTTGTGAGTTAACCTTATTCCAAATATATATGTGTTATGGTTAGTATGGAGAAGGCGATATCCATTATGTGTGCAAAGTCATCGTAAAGATTTTGATTGTAGTGTGATGATGTGGTGTGGTGGTTGTGTGGATAAGTTAGTGGCATCATGCCAAGGTAGATGTGGAAATCATTGTTGTGGTAATGATTTGTTGTGAGGTTAGTAGTGGGCTAGTGTTGTTGATATGGGATAAGCGTAAGTGGGAATCCTTGCTCGGAGATTTCTGATAAGTTATGCAAAAGTGGCGATTATGTTTGTTGAGATGTATGGATGTTTGGTTTGTGTTTATGGTATTGCTAATTTGAGAATAAAAGGGTGGAGTGGTGGTTGGTGGCTACCTAAAAGAGGAACTATGTGCTCTTTGGTTGCGATGAGTGGTTGGGCGAGCTATCTTGTTTCATTGAATTATTGATGAAAACATCGAATTATTCCTTGTATGTAAAGGAATTCTCATGAGTAAATTAACCCTGTTTGGGAAACGAGAAGTGTGTGGTGTCTTCGAGCATTGGGTATAATTTCGGGATGACTTGGTTGAGTATCTTGAGTGAGAATTGTGGTAAAACCGCTTGGTTAGGCATAGTAATGTAATTGTGCTATAAACGCATTTGGAATGCTTGAAAATTGAGTGAGGAATGTTAGGTGGGCAGTGTTCCATGCTAGCGTGAAGGGGGTGATGACGTTGTGGGTGCCTATGAATCGCTTAAATTGATGAGTTATGGTCAATGCGATTCGGGAAAGAAAGTGCTAATTGCATTAGACGTATATCGGGTTGGGAAAAGTGGCCTTTGGAATTGCATGTTATCTAATGATGAAACTCTTAACTGTGAGTTTATTGTGATATTCCAGGTTGACCTTGTGTTAAGTTGGCAAATTGATTTGTTATTGTTTTAATAGAGGAATCATGTTGTTGTGGCGTTGACTTCGGTAAAACTATTTCTTTTAAAGAAGTGAAGTCGTATGCGGAAACCTTAATTTGACGCGTTTTAAAACCGGGAGTCCAGGTGTGTGGGCGAAGCAGACAATATCTAGTATAGTTGGTCGGAGAGGTTACAAGTATATTAAGCGAATTTTCTGACATAAGAAACTTATGGTTAATCGAAATGCGATTCCGAAGGATATGGTACGACTATGGTTTTGGTTAGAATAGGCTGGACAAGTAAGGGGCTGTTTGGTTGGTTTTTCATTAAGTCCTGTATGGATAAAGTTGACTTTGTACATAAAGTTGTCCATATGTATCAATAAAATTGTTGTTTGTTTAATGTGTTGAATAAAATGTCTGAACGGTAAAAATGACCATTTTACCCTTTAATATTATCTTAACACACCATGATTAAAAATCTTAATTGATCATCAAACACAAAATTTAATTCTTTTAAACTAAAAAATTAAATATAAAAAATCAAACACTATCTTCACATATGGTGAAAATCCTCCAAATAATATGTAATATTATGAGAAATCTAACAAAAAAAAGCAATTCATTGAAAACTTGAATCTACAGTGTGAGAGGGAATGGCGGCTGTTTGGGCAAAAAATCACGTCGCTCGACCGCGACCAGAACAGGTAAGACGTATGATTAAGGACTATATCTTGTATTAAGATAAGGTCTCGACAAAGACCCAGAACACCATCGTCATCCCTCATAAAAGGTAAGTCGAGAGTTCCTCACGACGCTCGACCATAGCGTCGCCCGATCCACACAACTATTATATAAGGACGTGCGACCTCGACCAAAGTTAACGTTAACCATGACCGTTTGTTAAGTGTTTAATGCAGGAGTAAAAGTCATTAAGGAGCAACGACTATAACTGACGCAATCATTAAACAGCCGGCGACCGTAACGGACGAAGATCATTACTCCGACAACCGTTTCCAACCGTTAAGGCCATTAAAGGAGCATTCATGGATGAAGTTAAGGATGCGAAGACTATAAATATCAAGCTCAATCAACATTTCCAGACATCGAATATCGGGCGATTAACAACCGAAGCAATATTCAAGAACACCTGAAGTGAAGAACCATTATTCTAAGTATCGCTCTCGACGCACGACAACAGCCCTCGACCAGCAGTTCACACTTTGTTTCGTACACGACAAACACCTATTTTTACGTTCAAACACTTGTACTTTACATTTCGAAGCATTTTCTTCATCTGTATTATAATCGTTGTACGATCGACACCGGTATCCAAGGACATCGCCCCTGATTGGCGACCATAGTATAGCGACGACACCCACTGTCGTCCGCAGGTTTTTTCCTCGTTTGAGGTTTTTCCTGCATCATCAAATCCCTTGTTTCTTTATTTTATTTATCATCGCACGTCTCGTCGAAATATTCTTTCTTTAGTTGTTTAAGTCCACATCGACCTTAAGTTGTCCCTTTGGTGCGATTTTTGGCATTAACAGTTTGGCGCCATCCGTGGGACCACATCTAGAGAAAATCCTCGATGAACGTGCATTCTACTAATAGTTTCTTGGAGTTTCTTCTATTTTCTGTTGCAGGAAAATGGCAGCCCCTGGAAATCCGCAGCAAACCATCGCTCAGATGTATCAGGAGCTCGAGGTTGCCAGGAATCAACTCAAAGCAATGGCAGAGCAGAATCGCAGAGCAGAATCGCAGAGCAGCTGCAGAGATCGCGCGGCTAAGGAATCCTTTTGGACCCAGAATGGTCCTAGACCATTCATCCAGAATCCAGATCCGGGACCAGGCCCGTCCACGCAGAATCAGCATCCAGGTCCATTCATGCAGAATCAGCAGTCGAGTCTGTTCATTCCGAATCCCCAGTCTGGGCAGATTCCCCCTCAGCACATCCGACCACCACCCTTGAACAATGGATCCCAACCATTGCAAGGTGGCGCCCAGCCGTTTCAGAATGGATCCCAGCCGTTTTCCCAGCCGTTCCAAAGTGGTCCGCAACCTTTCCAGCAAGGATCGAAACCTTTCCAGCAAGGATCGCAACCTTTTCAGCAAGGATCGCATTCTTTCCAGCAGAGATCGCAGCCATTTCAGCATGGACCACAATCGTTTCAGAATGGACCGCAGCAATTCCACTATGGGTCGCAGCCATATTTTTCCGTTCAACGGGGACACCAATGGTTCATCGCATGGTAATGGCACTAGTCCAGGGACCAATCCCTCGACAGGGGCAAATCCTGATCTTAACGATCCCGTCGCCCAGCGTTTGAAGATGTTAGAAGACCAAAATGAGCGCGTCATGTCCTTGCTCGCCAAGTTGCCTGGGGCAGCCGTGCCTGTCGACGTCGAGCCTCGCTCGGGGTATCAGGCGTCGCCCTTCATCGACAAGATCGCCACCGTCGAGGTCCCAAAGAAGTATAACATTCCTGCCTTCACTCCCAAGTATTCGGGTGTGACCGATCCAACCGAGCATGTCGCGCAGTATAAGCAACTCATGTGGACAATCTCGATTCCACACATGTACCAGGAAGTATGCATGTGCAAGAGTTTCGGGGCGACTCTCACTGGTCCAGCTCTCCGGTGGTTGATCAATCTCGAACCCATATCTATCGGGACGTTCGCCGAATTGGTCAACCAATTCTCCCGGCAATTCTCTAGCAGTCGTAAGATGGAAAAGCAGACTAGTGATCTGTACTATGTCGTGCAGAAGACCAATGAGTCTATTCGAAGTTATTTCAATAGATTCAACGCCGAAATGATCAGTATCCGCAATTGTGACATCAAAACTGCGATCGAAGCTTATAAGCGTGGTCTAGACGATAGTTCAGGTCTATATATCGATCTGACCAAGTATCCCCCAGAGACTTTCGAAGACGTTCGAGCTCGAACCTTAGCATATATGAGGGTCGAAGACGACGCAACCTTTCATCGCAAACACAGTGACGACAAGAAGCCGTTAGGTGTCAAGAAGCCAGAATTCAAGCCGAAAGCCATATCCATAATAGAGCCAGCGCGTCAGATTTCAAACGTTCATTTCAAGACGAAGGCAGAAGCTAAAATCGCGACTAAATTCCCCGTATACCCCCAAGATATCCTCTTACGAATTCAAAGGGACCGCTAAGGGCCTAGTCGAAGCTCTGAAAAGTTCCCAAGCGACCATTCGATGGCCAAAGAAGTTCGACCTGGACGATGCTAAAAAAGACAAATCAAAGTGGTGCGACTTCCACGTTGATCATGGTCATGCAACAGACGATTGTATCGCATTGAAGAAGGAATTAGCGTATCATTTTCCGAAAGGAAATCTCAAGGATATCATCAACGATGTCGCTGTTCCAGCTAATAGCCATCGACCGTCGACCCCCGAGCATGCGAAGGTTGTCAATTGCATCACCGGTGGTTCAGATGTGTGTGGTCTGACGTATTCAGCGGCCAAGCGTCATGCCAGTCAGGCGCCCGATGATCGGCCTATTCCTCGCTCGTCTAGACCCAAAGGAGATTTGGAGCTAGAAGCCATGAAGATTGTGTTCAACCACGTCGACCTTGGCGACTCGTATCAGAAGCATCACGACGGATTGATCATTCAGATCACGGTCGGTAACTGTCTAACCCGTCGAGTCTTGATCGACAGGGGCAGCTCAGCAAATGTTATTTTTCTCAACACCATCAAAGCCATGGGAATCGATCGCTCGGAAATCACCCGACGTTCGACGAGTTTGGTCGGTTTCAATGGAGAAGCGACGAGTACCTTCGGAGAGATAATCTTGCCCGTTTACGCCGGAGGAGTCAACAAGCAGACCAAGTTCAGTGTCATCGATTGTGCGTCAGCCGATAACATCATCTTAGGACGACCATGGATCCATGATATGAAAGTCGTTCCCTCGACGTATCATCAAATGTTGAAATTCCCTACGCCATGGGGAATCCAGGAGATTAAGAGTGAGCCAAAAGTCGCTCGTGAGTGCTACAAGTCTACCTTGAAGCCGTGAAAATAAACCAAAGTCACAAGATCAGGCTCTCGACAGGTTCGTTCCTCTATCCCTAAATTAATATCTTTTTCACAGAGATAAGTCTACTATGGTGCCCGGTCGCACGACAACATAGTCAACGCAGGACAATAATTCTCCGTGTCATTCTGTCATTTAAAACCTATCTTTTCCTCCCAAAAAGAATAAGGTAATAAATGATAGGGGGCAAATAAACAGAATCTGAAAAGGTATGTTCCCTATCTCTTTTTCATTCCTTTCATACGATTTTTTATCACAAACGACTACTGACTTAAACATCGATGGGTCGTTGGTTAGCCAACGACCAACCCATGACATTGTTTTATCGCAGAATCGCACGACAGTAGTCACCAAGTCTACTATATGATTTTAATTTCGCATGGTCGCACGACGTAAATAATCAAGTCCATGACTTGATCATTCTCCTGCAGGAACACATGATTCAAGTTCATCGTATGATCAAATCATACGATCGTAAGGTCTATCGACCCCACAATCTAAGTTCTTCAACTTAGAAAAATTTTCATGTTCTGAATGAATGCTTTGATCGCATGCGCTTATGTTTGCTTATACGATATAGAAATATGAAAGTCTTATGACTTACGTTCTAATCGTTGTATTACAATGGATGCCCAAGTCGCACGACTCTTTGTACCTAATGAATCTTTACAGTCGATATTACATATGTCCATGACATGTATGAGTCAAAATAATACTCAGGTTCAATAGAAAGGTAAACTTTTTTACCTATCATCGCTAAAGCAAAACCTACACAACGTAACATAGGTCTCTAATGACCATATCGGCTCGGATCGCCAGACCATAGGTCTTTAAAATGACCATATCGGCTCGGAACGCCAGAACATATGTCTCTAACGACCGTATCGGCTGTGAACGCCAGATCACAGGACCACGTCGACCGAGAACATCAACCCGGCGACATGGGTCCCTGTCTCCTCGATAGGAAAACGTTCCCTGAAAGACGGGAGCAAATATTTTTCCAGATGAGGAAACAACGTCGTCCCGTCTAGGACACCATCGGCCGATGACCCGTCCCCCTTGTCGGCAGACGCTGGGGACAACACCTTGGACACTAGCTTCGTCACTGTCGTCAGAAGCGCCGAACTTGCTGGTGTCGCGTCCATCACGTCTGGACGGCTGGATGACGCCTTCGCCTCTTTAGGCGTGACAATTCTCGACGAAATGTCAGCCCTCGAAGACTGTTCCTTCAGAACTTCGTCTTCTTCAAAGATTCCCGATCCAGCTGTCAGGGCATTCTTTATCCTTTCCCAGCCTCGAAGGGCAGGCACAACTTGTGTCACCTTCTTTGATGATCGACACGCGTCTATGTCCTTTCGTATATCCGCCCGGATCTTCGACACTTGTCTTCGACAGCTGGTAAGCATCATCGCGCGTCAGTATGACGTCACAACTTTTCAACTTCTCGTTCAGTTAAAGGCGAACCGGTCTAGTTCCACGAACAACCAGGTAAGTCCCTCAACCCAGGTCACAAGTCTAAGCGTTCGACAAGCAAAATTTAAAACTTAAATTTGACATTCAATTTTCCTGCGTCATCAAATCCCTTGTTTCTTTGTTTTATTTATCATCGCATGTCTCATCGAAAGATTCTTTCTTTAGTTGTTTAAGTCCACATCGACCTTAAGTTGTCCCTTTGGTGCGATTTTTGGCATTAACAGCGGCAAAAGCCCTGAACATCAGCAATCTTCTTCTTACATGCCTTCATACCCACCACCACCACCAAATACCTGCTGGAGAGAAACGAGGTTGAATAGCACATCGAGCAGCAACAAGAACGGGAAAGTAAACGATTTCCAATTTGTTGTTACTTCTCAAATGCCAAATTAGGGTTTTAAATTGAATCCCAAATGACCAAAAGATAGGTGTTGTTGCTTCTCATTTAGAAAAGTAAACGATGTTCAATTTTCTTTCTACTGAATTAAACTTCAAGAACCTGGCCTTAAATCTAGCAACAATCAACATCAATATACGATGTTCAAAATCATTTAACTGAAGAACAAAACCCACATAGGAGAGGAGAAATTTATGAGCATGCAAGAGGATAAATCGATGCAGGGGAGAGGGATGCGTCAGTCAATGAAGCAGACCAGAGGAAGGCGTTGGTGGATGACGTCGATGAAGCAGAGACGAGGGAGGCGTCTGTAGTAGGAGAGAAGAGGGAGGCGTCGATGAAGCAGAGAAGAGTGAGTCCATAATCCAAAGCATTTAGGGGTTGTTGGCTATTTGAGAGAAGGGTAGGGGAGTCTTTTTTGTGGTTGAGCGTGGACAAGGTGGTTTTTGTCACACCCCGCTAAAGCGGAAACACGAGGCATAACAGTGTAGGGTTCATTCAAAAGGTAACAGACAACACCAACCACAACATTCAATACAATAGTTCAAAATATTACATTACAACGTCTTAAGCAAATTGTTTCAAAAACAAGACGCCGGATACAAAAATTAACAGTAGAAGTTTTAATGTTCTTGATGGCGATGTCATCACACAATATGCACCCTACATGCCTTCACTTACTTATTAGCACCTGAAAAGCATGATAAAAGAAAGGGTCAACTACAAAGAGTTGGTGAGTTCACAGGTTTTCCATATACACAACAGTTTTTCATCCAATGGTTACTCTCATGAAACGTTCGTTCATGACAAGCTCCAAATTTAAAAGATTTATATATGCACAACAGTTTTTTCATCCAATGGTTACTCTCATGAAACGTTCGTTCATGACAAGCTCCAAATTCAAAAGATTTATGTATGCACAACAGTTTTTCATCCAATGGTTACTCTCATGAAACGTTCGCTCATGACAAGCTCCAAATTTAAAAGATTTATGAGTACAATTTACCATGAGTGATTTTTGTAAGATATATAAGTGTTGAGCCACTACTAAGCCTCCGACAATCTACGCCCCGCGAACTACCTCAGAGGTGGTATGATGGCCACATGAGAAGAACATTATTACCAGATAAAGTGCACCCCTACTCGTCAGTTAAGGTGGGTTTGTCAAACCAAATAGCGCTATCCACAAGTATCACCGGCTCGTTACGAGTTAATAAGTAGTGTATCTATTGGGGACTTACCATTTTCATTATCACTCAACATATCTTATCACTTATGTACAATTGTCCATTCATTAGTACTCATTTTTCAAAGCATAAATATCCACAATTTAATATCATGAATCATTTAGCAGTTTAAAAACATAACATGCTTTTCACCCCAAAACGTACAAAATAGTAAAAAGGGGCTGCAAAAACTCACTATGTTCCGGAAGGATCTCCAAGGGTTGCCGCACGGATGCACAGTTTCTCGATTCTAGGTCCTTCCTAAGGAAGTGAAACATATTATCAGTTTCGATCTAACTCTTATGGCTAAAGCATTGCTTAGCCTATCATGTCTTATAAAATGCCTTAAGTTTAAGTATTATCTTCCGTCGACGATTTCTAGTAATTTATTGGTTTTTAAACGGTTTGTAGGATTTTGTTGTTACATAATAAACTTTATAGGTTATAAGTAGTATTTAATCCATTTTACCACGTTTTATATTTTCTTCATGACGAACACTTTCATTAATTTCCTATGTAATTGTATTTCTCATTTACCTTGTGATTTAAAATGTTCGGTTTGTTATAAATCTATTATTTGTTAGGGTATTATTTATACCTTCACATACATGTATATATAGTTTTTATTTATGTTTTGACAATTTCTACAATTTATAAGCTTTTTATCTTTTAGTAACTCTACAAATCCTTTTTTTCTTTTGGATTAGAGTTTTACTTTTCTGGTGGCAGAATATTAAGTCCACTTATGGTCATTTTTAAATATCTTATGGATATTTTTATTAGTCCAACTTTTTATATGTATCACTTTAATGTCTTAGGGAACTGTTGACATAATTACCATCATTTGTAGAGTTGGGTAGCTATTTTAATCATTACACTTAAGTTTAAGTGTCACAGTTACCAAAACAGTCTACACCATCTTTTTGTCAAGTCCATTTGGAGGGTCAAATCTCAACATTTTTCAGTGATTCAAATTGAGTTTTAAACTTAACTCATAAAAGTATCTTCCAGAAAAATTTCATCATTTTTAGTTACATTTTGAGGAAGATATGACGATTTTAAGTTAGGTCTTCCATTCTGCCAGATTCTGATTTCTTGCACACCAATCTTGGTTTGAGTGTTTGAGACCCCAAATCTTAATATTTTTGAGTGAAACCAATTTTGTTCGATTCATAACTCATTAAAGTAATTTCTAGAAGAAAAATCAAGAATTTTAGTGGAATATTAAGAGACTTATAACTGATTAAAGTAGAGAATTTTCTCTGCCAGATTTTCTTTGCACACTTAATTTCATATGAGTAGTTGAAGGGTCAAATCTTCGAGTTTTTACATGAAACCACTTGGGTTGGAAACATAACACAATAAACAAAGTTCCAGAAAAAGATTCATATCATTTGGTTAGGTATTTTTCAAGATATGGTCCGAAGAAGTTCATGTATGTAATCTGCCAGAAATTAAAAAATGCTATTTCATGAAAAATGAGTGTTTTATATCCATATTTTCACTCATATGGTTGGTTCTTTGCTTGAACACTCATCTACCACTACTTTGACAATGTTCTTAGATAAAAAAAATATATTTTTGACTTTTAAAAACACATGCATGAACTCACACATCTCAGATTTTAACAAAACCCACATGCATGTAGTTAAAACATCATTTTCTTGAGTTCTTGATGTATGGCTTAAGGATTATCACCATTTGTTTGACATAACATGCCTTTGGTGATTAATCCACCATGAAAAGGGTCTATTAAGGCCCCTTTATCCAGAAACTCAAGTGGTTACAAAGGAAAATGAGAAAAAGATGGAGAAATGACAAGAAAAAGGAAGAAAAAAAATGAAGAAGAACACAAGAGGGATGAGTTTACCCCTTCTAGGGTTGATGTTTACCTTCAAAACCTTCAAGAATGGATTGACTTGGTGTGGTGTTGTGGCTGATTTTCGGCCAAGGGAGAGGAAGAGAGGAAATGGTGAGTGTTTGAATGTAGAGAGAGAGAGGAGGGTAGGAAAATGAAAGGGTTCTTGAAAATATGGAAGTTTAATAATGAGTGTGTGTTGGGCCAAATGAGGGTGTTGGGGTAATTATGGGGGCTGAAGTTTGGCCTCCTTTTCTTATTTATTTATTTATTTTTTTGTTAATTAAAATTGTATAGGTTCACATTTTATATAATTTTTATGAAAAGATTTATTTAAGATAGCTAAATCCTCATTTATCCACTTAATTTTTGGTTTGGTTATTTAAAGTTTTAAAATTTAGATTTGGGTATATATAAACTATATATTTACTCCTCTTATTATTAATATTGTTATAATTAAATGTTAACTGTTCCAATCGGCATTTTATAAGACAGATTAAGCAGTTGCGTGCGGTAACAGGATTTTCTAAGCGTACTGTCGGAATTCTTAGGAAACTAAAACCTTAGCCATCATACTTAAGTCATAATGAGTTATTTCTACATGTTAAGACATATATTATGCTATTCAAATGCTAACCTGAGTGTTTTGGTTTGACGGGTGTCACAGTCTCCCCTTGTTAGAAGAATTTTATCCCGAAATTCGATGATTGCCATTCCCCGTCTAATCCTTTGCAAATAGGTGAGGATACTTACGTTTCATGTAATCTTCTCATTCCCATGTATACTCAGGTCCATGCCTCGAATTCCAACAAACATTCAAAATTGGGATCTTACTACGCCGTGTTCGTTTGACTTCTTGGTCAAGGATTTCAATCGGTTCCTCAATGAAGTGTAACCGATCGTTGATCTGAATGTCTTCTAGGGGTAGAACCAATGATTCATCAGTTAGGCATTTCTTAAGGCTTGACACATGGAACGTATTGTGGATGGCACTTAGCTCTTGTGGCAATTTAAGTTTATATGCTACTGGACCAATCCGTTCAATTATTTCAAACGGGCCAATATATCTCGGACTCAACTTGCCTCTTTTTCCGAAGCGTACTAATCCTTTCCAAGGCGATACTTTTAGAAGCACTTTATTACCCACTTGGAATTCTAATGGTTTCCTGCGGTTATCAGCATAACTTTTCTGACGATCTCTTGCGGCCTTAAGTCTATCCTTGATAACTGAGATCTTGTCAGTAGTCTCTTGAACGATTTCGGGCCTAGTCAATTGTCTGTCGCCGATTTCTAACCAGCTAAGTGGGGATCTACACTTGCGTCCATATAAGGCTTCGTATGGCGCGCACCTTAAGCTGGTATGGTAACTATTGTTGTAAGAGAATTCGGCTAGCGGTAAATGATTATCCCAACTTCCACCAAAATCCATCACACAGGCTCGTAACATGTCTTCTAGTGTTTGTATAGTTCTTTCTGTCTGACCGTCCGTCTGCGGGTGGTAGGCAGTGCTCAAATCCAAACGCCTGCCCAAAGCTTTCTGGACTGATCGCCAAAAGCGTGACGTAAAACGACTATCCCTGTCCGAGATAATAGCAGTAGGTACTCCATGACGCATAATGATCTCGTTGATGTAAATCTGAGCAAGCTTTTCCACCTTGAAGTCTTCCCGAATAGGTAGAAAATGTGCAGATTTAGTAAGCCGATCCACAATAACCCAGATTGAATCATGCCCTTTTCCGGTTCTGGGTAACTTAGTTATGAAATCCATGCTTATCTGTTCCCATTTCCATTCAGGAATCTCAGGTTGCTGAAGAAGACCGGATGGTTTCTGATGTTCAGCCTTAACCATTGCACAAGTCTGGCACGTGCTTACATACAAAGCAACATCTTTCTTCATTCCTGGCCACCAATAGTATTCCTTCAGGTCCTTGTACATCTTATCGGCTCCGGGGTGAATTGAATATCTTGATTTATGGGCTTCGTCCAAGATTATTGATCGCAGATTGACAACCTTAGGTACCCAAACTTTATTTCGGAAGTAACGCACCCCGTCTGGTTGTGTTTCAAATTCCTTTTCCAGCTGATGAAGTGTTTCGTTTTTCAAATTCTCCTCTTTTAATGCTTCTTCTTGAGCTTCGATGATTTGATCCTTAAGACTCGTCCGGACCATCGTTCCCATGGCTCTTGCCCTCGATGGCTTCACCCTTTCTTTTCGACTTAAAGCATCAGCTACAACATTAGCCTTGCCTGGGTGGTATTTTATCTCGCAATCGTAGTCGCTAAGCAGTTCAACCCATCTCCGTTGTCTCATATTCAACATTTTCTGATCAAAAATGTGTTGTAGGCTCTTGTGGTCGGTATAGACGGTACATTTGGTGCCGTAGAGGTAGTGTCTCCAGATCTTGAGTGCGAACACTACAGCTCCCAGTTCCAAATCATGGGTGGTATAATTCTTTTCGTGAACTTTAAGTTGCCTTGATGCGTAGGCAATAACCTTGTCTTTTTGCATTAGCACGCACCCCAACCCTTGGTGTGAAGCATCGCAGTACACAACAAAATTGTCTGCACCCTCTGGTAAAGCTAAGATCGGTGCATTGCAAAGCTTATGCTTAAGCGTCTGAAAAGCTTCCTCTTGTTTTTCTCCCCAATCGAACTTCTTATCCTTCTGGGTTAATGCCGTCAATGGTTGCGCAATTTTGGAGAAATTTGCAATGAAACGCCGATAGTAACCAGCTAAACCGAGAAACGAACGAATTTCTGTCGGAGTCCTTGGGGCTTCCCACTTCTTGATGGCTTCTATCTTGGCCGGATCAACGTGAATTCCCTTCTCATTAATCACGTGGCCAAGAAATTGTACCTCTCGAATCCAAAATTTGCATTTGGAGAACTTTGCATACAATTTCTAGTCTCTGAGCAATTCTAGTATCAACTTTAGATGTCGCTCATGATTCACCTTGCTTTACGAGTAAATTAGTATATCATCTATGAACACGATCACGAACTCGTCCAGGTACGGTCTACAGACCCTGTTCATTAAGTCCATGAAGACAGCTGGTGCACTGGTTAGCCCGAAAGGCATAACCAGGAACTCGTAATGGCCGTATCGAGTCCTAAACGCCATCTTGGGAACATCCTCTTCACGGACCCTCATTTGATGATATCCAGATCGAAGATTAAATTTTGAAAAGTAAGTAGCACCTTGAAGTTGGTCGAACAGGTCGTCGATTCGGGGAAGAGGGTATCGGTTCTTGATAGTTAGCTTATTGAGTTCTCTATAATCGATGCATATCCGCAAGGATCCATCTTTCTTTTTAACGAAAAGAACTGGTGCACCCCATGGCGAAGAGCTAGGTCTTATAGGTCCTTTGTCGAGCAGCTCCTGGAGTTGTCCTGACAATTCCTGCATTTCCGATGGGGCCAAACGGTACGGTGAATTAGCCACAAGTGCAGCTCCAGGAACTAAGTCGATGTGGAATTCGACTTGTCTTGACGGGGGTAATCCTGGTAGCTCATCTGGGAATACCTCGAAAAAATCCCGAACTACAGGGAAATCCTGAATGCGTTTCTCTTTCATTTCCTTAACTATAACGTGAGCCAAAAACGCGATGCATTCCCTTTTTTTTTTCAAGTACTTCCGCATCTTCATACACGTCACTAACTTAAGGTTCTTTCCGGACTTCTCTCTATGAACGACGAGTGTTTTACCCTCTGGTAGCGGAATTCGAATGATCTTTTCGGAACAACATATGTCTACCCGGTTTTTGGATAGCCAATCCATGCCCACGACTATGTCAAAGCTTCCTAGCTCAATTGGAATAAGGTCTATACTAAAGCTCTTATTAGCTAAGTTTAAAGTACAGTCCATAATTACGTCTCTGACCTTAACTTCCTGCCCATTAGCAAATTCAACAACGTAGGCCTCTTTCAACTTTTGAGGTTTCAAGTTAATTTTCGGCCTAAACTCTAGTGATACAAAGCTTCTATCCGCTCCAGAATCAAATAGTGCTGATGCATAGTTCTAAGGCATAGTTTCAAACAGGAATTTGGTCATATTTTTGACACAAGCTCTACTCCACTAGGTGATGAATATCATATGGTATGTCTACAACTAATCATTCGAGCATATAAATATAGTAACATATAGTAAGTTCATAATCATGGATTTCAAAACACTTGGTTCAAACAAACACGGTTCAACCATCACGTAGGTTCAATAAACAACAAAATGTTTTCTCTAAAAGATACCTAGTACTTAGAGTCCTAATAGTCAGCTACATGCCACCAAAATAAGTTTCCAACTTTAATCATCGAAAGTAGTCAAAAAGTTCTTTCACTAACGCCACTTTCTTGGAACCATTTCTTCACAACTATCCCTAATGCATAGTTACTAAGCGTGCTATTGTAAGTGCCTAGGATATGCAATGTTTATGCATGCACACACAAAAATCGTGCTTCCTTGTTTAAGTAGAAAATTTATTTTAAGCATACTTCCAGTATAACTAATTCGAGTCTCCCATTATACATACCTGAATTAAACATAGGTGATCAGGCTTTGTTTAATTGAGGTATAATAATGTGGCACTCAACTTAATTATACTAACAATATGCCTCAGATTTTGACAATCATTTCGAAAACCGTTTTGAAAATAGTTTGCGTTATAGTTGGGTTATAGTTTGTGGTTTTCATAAGAAAACCGGCATTCTCTATAACCTTAGGCTCTGATACCAAATCTGTCACACCCCGCTAAAGCGGAAACACGAGGCATAACAGTGTAGGGTTTCATTCAAAAGGTAACAGACAACACCAACCACAACATTCAATACAATAGTTCAAAATATTACATTACAACGTCTTAAGCAAATTGTTTCAAAAACAAGACGCCGGATACAAAAATTAACAGTAGAAGTTTTAATGTTCTTGATGGCGATGTCATCACACAATATGCACCCTACATGCCTTCACTTACTTATTAGCACCTGAAAAGCATGATAAAAGAAAGGGTAGTTCACAGGTTTTCCATATACACAACAGTTTTTCATCCAATGGTTACTCTCATGAAACGTTCGTTCATGACAAGCTCCAAATTTAAAAGATTTATATATGCACAACAGTTTTTTCATCCAATGGTTACTCTCATGAAACGTTCGTTCATGACAAGCTCCAAATTCAAAAGATTTATGTATGCACAACAGTTTTTCATCCAATGGTTACTCTCATGAAACGTTCGCTCATGACAAGCTCCAAATTTAAAAGATTTATGAGTACAATTTACCATGAGTGATTTTTGTAAGATATATAAGTGTTGAGCCACTACTAAGCCTCCGACAATCTACGCCCCACGAACTACCTCAGAGGTGGTATGATGGCCACATGAGAAGAACATTATTACCAGATAAAGTGCACCCCTACTCGTCAGTTAAGGTGGGTTTGTCAAACCAAATAGCGCTATCCACAAGTATCACCGGCTCGTTACGAGTTAATAAGTAGTGTATCTATTGGGGACTTACCATTTTCATTATCACTCAACATATCTTATCACTTATGTACAATTGTCCATTCATTAGTACTCATTTTTCAAAGCATAAATATCCACAATTTAATATCATGAATCATTTAGCAGTTTAAAAACATAACATGCTTTTCACCCCAAAACGTACAAAATAGTAAAAAGGGGCTGCAAAAACTCACTATGTTCCGGAAGGATCTCCAAGGGTTGCCGCACGGATGCACAGTTTCTCGATTCTAGGTCCTTCCTAAGGAAGTGAAACATATTATCAGTTTCGATCTAACTCTTATGGCTAAAGCATTGCTTAGCCTATCATGTCTTATAAAATGCCTTAAGTTTAAGTATTATCTTCCGTCGACGATTTCTAGTAATTTATTGGTTTTTAAACGGTTTGTAGGATTTTGTTGTTACATAATAAACTTTATAGGTTATAAGTAGTATTTAATCCATTTTACCACGTTTTATATTTTCTTCATGACGAACACTTTCATTAATTTCCTATGTAATTGTATTTCTCATTTACCTTGTGATTTAAAATGTTCGGTTTGTTATAAATCTATTATTTGTTAGGGTATTATTTATACCTTCACATACATGTATATATAGTTTTTATTTATGTTTTGACAATTTCTACAATTTATAAGCTTTTTATCTTTTAGTAACTCTACAAATCCTTTTTTTCTTTTGGATTAGAGTTTTACTTTTCTGGTGGCAGAATATTAAGTCCACTTATGGTCATTTTTAAATATCTTATGGATATTTTTATTAGTCCTGTTGGACAACCTAAGGGGGGGGGTAAGGTTGTATTTAAAATCTTTTACTTTCAAAAATTCTTTTATAAATAAATACAGTACAGAAACAGTATAAATAAATCAGAGTATACAAATAGTAAATACACAACAATTATATAAACAGATATAATTAAAATGCACAGAGATTATATAAATAAATATAAATGCAAAGCAGTTTATATAAATAAATATAATAAAGCACAGCGGAATAAATAAAGAGATAAGGGATAGAGATACTTGACACAGAGATTTACTGATTTACCACCAACTGTGATAAACCAGCAGCCGAGACACTTCTCGACACGATCCAATAAATGTATTCTTTACGGTAGAAATACAAACCAAGTACAAAGGTATTGTAATAGTTTCTCAAGCCTCTGCTATGAGATAAACAGGATCACACACCCGTTATTCAAAAACTTACAAGAGGAGTATAACTCACAATGGGTAATCACTCTTGTATAATAATCACACTTGGATATTTTATAAAAAATATTTTTATAAAATATATATATATAAATGAGAGAGCTGAGAGTATGCTGCTTGTTGTTACTGTTGTGTTCTTTTTGGTCTCAAGTCTTCATCAACAGCATGCTTCATATATACCAAGAAGCTCCAACGGTCACATGACCTGGCGGTATACCGCCTTGCACACCGCGGTATACCGCGGTCAGAAAGCACACTGGTACACAACGGCTACATGCAAAGTTGACTTCTGGAAAAACGTACCCGCGGTATACCGGCTGTACCGTCGCGGTATACCGCCGTCAGGAAAAGCCACTTCAACCAATAGGAATTGTACACGGCCTGCCGCGGTATACCGGCTGAACAGCCGCGGTATACCGGCCTGGTGTACCCGCGGTATACCGGGTATTCCCCACGGTATACCGGCGTCAGGAATGAAAACTTTCCAGAACTGCAACCAAATCTTGCTGATCTTCTTAAAACCTTTATTAAAATTAATTTATGGGTTTTTAGAAATATCCAAGTGGTATATTATTTTAGGGTGTTTATCATTATTAGTTATAAACAATAATGACGACGTAAACACTTCCGTCTTGAACCCTTCAGATTAAATCTTCGTGTTCTTCAACAACTGTACACTTGGATTAATTTGTTAGATAAACAATAATGCGTTGTGTTTGTAATCATCAAAATAAATATATATAAATATATAGAGATGTGGTACACTTGCACCAACAATCTCCCCCTTTTTGATGATGACAAACACAACCGCTAAGCAAGAGCATATGCGGTTTCTCTCCCCCGTTTGTCGAAACAAAAAGGGTCAAGAAAGACGGTATGCTTCCTCTCGAGAGATGCTCCCCCTCAAAATATGCATATATTTGAGAGAGCATAAACTCATGGGTAAATATAATAAAACGCTCCCCCTCAAATTAATAACGATATCAATTTGATTTTATAAAATTTGAGGGATAAAATAAAATGCAAAAAGCAATAGAGACAAAGATATACAAACCAATACGAAACACTTGCACCAAAACGGATCTTAAGGCTTCAATATTCGGTTAATTTTATGTGATTAAAAAAATCACCACGTATTATGACCTCGTCAGGTAACCACGTATTATAACCTCGGCAGGTAACCACGTATTATAACCTCGGCAGGTAACCACGTATTATAACCTCGGCAGGTAACCACGTATTATAACCTCGGCAGGTAACCACGTATTATAACCTCGGCAGGTAACCACGTATTATAACCTCGGCAGGTAACCACGTATTATAACCTCGGCAGGTAACCACGTATTATAACCTCGGCAGGTAACCACGTATTATAACCTCGTCAGGAAACACCTACAAAAGGCAAAGAAAATTTTTCGTGGTACCCTTTTCTTATGGGTCCTTTTAACAGTTAGTATAAAAACATAAACTGCAAAAAATATGTTGTCGACATAAAACAAACACGACAAACATACAAAGCCATATAAATGGTTTAAAACCACAAACGCATCCCACCGGGATTATCAACATTAAACATTCCTTTCGGAATCCATTTTCTAACCATTTTTATTTTACGATCGTATTTATCATAGACGTAAAAAGAAGTATGCGGATTAACATTTTTCTTAGGATTCGCAAACTTATTATTATACATAAACGCATGTGATTTTCTCGACATATAATTCACATAATTCATTTTAGGAACATACGGAGGTTTTTGCGTTTTATTTTTAACAACAAATTTAGGTTTTTCAAAAACCTTTTTAATTGGCATACAATCACATTTTTCAATACACGTATTTGAACCAATGCCTTTTCGGCAATTTATACGATTTGATATATTAAGCATTTTAAGCACTTTATCATTGCTACTATTAAAAGCATTTGCTAACATATTGTCCTTTTCATACGAATCGCATTTAGCTTTTAAACATGCATTTTCATTTTTAAGAATATCACATTTTGCACAAATAATATTTTCATGTGACTTTTTATTTAAACATGCAAGTTTCTTATTTAAAACATCACATGATTTGCAAACAATATTTTCGCATGCTTTCTTTTCTAAAGTGATAACTTTATCAATTAACTCATTTTTGATTTTATTATCACATGCAATGGTTTGTTTACAATTATTCAACTCATTTTGACATAATAATAGTTCTTCTTTTAATTTAGCATTCTCATTTTTATAACTATTTACGAGAACAATCAATTTTTGAAAAGAGACATTTAACATATCAATATCATCATCGTTATCACTACAACTAGAATAACTTGAGTATGAAGTACATACCTCTTTCTTGCAGTCGACGATGAGACACGTTTCTTCATTTCTTTGATCTCGGGTTTCGTCTCTCTTTTCTTTTGAGTTTCCACCATAGGTGATGTTCAAGTTCTCCCAAATATCACGAGCAGTTTCAAAGAGATAAACACGCTCAATATCATTGTTAGTAAGAACCGAAAAGAGAAAATTTTTGGCTTCATAATTTAAACAATAATTAGCCTCATCTTCGTCGGACCATTCCGAGCTAGGTTTTTCAACAACTTTGTTGTTTTGAAATTTTGTGGGTTTGAAATTTCCTTTAATAATAATATCCCAAATTTTTTGATTTATCCCACGAACATAACGTTCAAAAGAATTTGCCCAAAGATCAAAATTTTCGAAATCAATAAGAAGAGATTTAGAAAACCAAGCATTTTGTTGAGCCATTAAATAAAAGATATAACTTTAAAAAAATTAAACAGATAATTTTTGAAAGCCCCGCTCTGATACCAAATGTTGGACAACCTAAGGGGGGGGGTAAGGTTGTATTTAAAATCTTTTACTTTCAAAAATTCTTTTATAAATAAATACAGTACAGAAACAGTATAAATAAATCAGAGTATACAAATAGTAAATACACAACAATTATATAAACAGATATAATTAAAATGCACAGAGATTATATAAATAAATATAAATGCAAAGCAGTTTATATAAATAAATATAATAAAGCACAGCGGAATAAATAAAGAGATAAGGGATAGAGATACTTGACACAGAGATTTACTGATTTACCACCAACTGTGATAAACCAGCAGCCGAGACACTTCTCGACACGATCCAATAAATGTATTCTTTACGGTAGAAATACAAACCAAGTACAAAGGTATTGTAATAGTTTCTCAAGCCTCTGCTATGAGATAAACAGGATCACACACCCGTTATTCAAAAACTTACAAGAGGAGTATAACTCACAATGGGTAATCACTCTTGTATAATAATCACACTTGGATATTTTATAAAAAATATTTTTATAAAATATATATATATAAATGAGAGAGCTGAGAGTATGCTGCTTGTTGTTACTGTTGTGTTCTTTTTGGTCTCAAGTCTTCATCAACAGCATGCTTCATATATACCAAGAAGCTCCAACGGTCACATGACCTGGCGGTATACCGCCTTGCACACCGCGGTATACCGCGGTCAGAAAGCACACTGGTACACAACGGCTACATGCAAAGTTGACTTCTGGAAAAACGTACCCGCGGTATACCGGCTGTACCGTCGCGGTATACCGCCGTCAGGAAAAGCCACTTCAACCAATAGGAATTGTACACGGCCTGCCGCGGTATACCGGCTGAACAGCCGCGGTATACCGGCCTGGTGTACCCGCGGTATACCGGGTATTCCCCACGGTATACCGGCGTCAGGAATGAAAACTTTCCAGAACTGCAACCAAATCTTGCTGATCTTCTTAAAACCTTTATTAAAATTAATTTATGGGTTTTTAGAAATATCCAAGTGGTATATTATTTTAGGGTGTTTATCATTATTAGTTATAAACAATAATGACGACGTAAACACTTCCGTCTTGAACCCTTCAGATTAAATCTTCGTGTTCTTCAACAACTGTACACTTGGATTAATTTGTTAGATAAACAATAATGCGTTGTGTTTGTAATCATCAAAATAAATATATATAAATATATAGAGATGTGGTACACTTGCACCAACAAGTCCAACTTTTTATATGTATCACTTTAATGTCTTAGGGAACTGTTGACATAATTACCATCATTTGTAGAGTTGGGTAGCTATTTTAATCATTACACTTAAGTTTAAGTGTCACAGTTACCAAAACAGTCTGCACCATCTTTTTGTCAAGTCCATTTGGAGGGTCAAATCTCAACATTTTTCAGTGATTCAAATTGAGTTTTAAACTTAACTCATAAAAGTATCTTCCAGAAAAATTTCATCATTTTTAGTTACATTTTGAGGAAGATATGACGATTTTAAGTTAGGTCTTCCATTCTGCCAGATTCTGATTTCTTGCACACCAATCTTGGTTTGAGTGTTTGAGACCCCAAATCTTAATATTTTTGAGTGAAACCAATTTTGTTCGATTCATAACTCATTAAAGTAATTTCTAGAAGAAAAATCAAGAATTTTAGTGGAATATTAAGAGACTTATAACTGATTAAAGTAGAGAATTTTCTCTGCCAGATTTTCTTTGCACACTTAATTTCATATGAGTAGTTGAAGGGTCAAATCTTCGAGTTTTTACATGAAACCACTTGGGTTGGAAACATAACACAATAAACAAAGTTCCAGAAAAAGATTCATATCATTTGGTTAGGTATTTTTCAAGATATGGTCCGAAGAAGTTCATGTATGTAATCTGCCAGAAATTAAAAAATGCTATTTCATGAAAAATGAGTGTTTTATATCCATATTTTCACTCATATGGTTGGTTCTTTGCTTGAACACTCATCTACCACTACTTTGACAATGTTCTTAGATAAAAAAAATATATTTTTGACTTTTAAAAACACATGCATGAACTCACACATCTCAGATTTTAACAAAACCCACATGCATGTAGTTAAAACATCATTTTCTTGAGTTATTGATGTATGGCTTAAGGATTATCACCATTTGTTTGACATAACATGCCTTTGGTGATTAATCCACCATGAAAAGGGTCTATTAAGGCCCCTTTATCCAGAAACTCAAGTGGTTACAAAGGAAAATGAGAAAAAGATGGAGAAATGACAAGAAAAAGGAAGAAAAAAAATGAAGAAGAACACAAGAGGGATGAGTTTACCCCTTCTAGGGTTGATGTTTACCTTCAAAACCTTCAAGAATGGATTGACTTGGTGTGGTGTTGTGGCTGATTTTCGGCCAAGGGAGAGGAAGAGAGGAAATGGTGAGTGTTTGAATGTAGAGAGAGAGAGGAGGGTAGGAAAATGAAAGGGTTCTTGAAAATATGGAAGTTTAATAATGAGTGTGTGTTGGGCCAAATGAGGGTGTTGGGGTAATTATGGGGGCTGAAGTTTGGCCTCCTTTTCTTATTTATTTATTTATTTTTTTGTTAATTAAAATTGTATAGGTTCACATTTTATATAATTTTTATGAAAAGATTTATTTAAGATAGCTAAATCCTCATTTATCCACTTAATTTTTGGTTTGGTTATTTAAAGTTTTAAAATTTAGATTTGGGTATATATAAACTATATATTTACTCCTCTTATTATTAATATTGTTATAATTAAATGTTAACTGTTCCAATCGGCATTTTATAAGACAGATTAAGCAGTTGCGTGCGGTAACAGGATTTTCTAAGCGTACTGTCGGAATTCTTAGGAAACTAAAACCTTAGCCATCATACTTAAGTCATAATGAGTTATTTCTACATGTTAAGACATATATTATGCTATTCAAATGCTAACCTGAGTGTTTTGGTTTGACGGGTGTCACAGTTTTAAAATCTAAGCGAATAAATTGTGTTTTTATCAGATAAGCCACAACCAAACAACTATACATAGCTTAGAGAATAAGATATATTGACCATTAAGCCAATACCAAACAGGCCCCAAGTGGAGCTTTGTTGATTAGATTGATAAGGATGAGTCTTTTGAATCTCAATTGGGGGACAACTTGATACGTAAGAAATCCCTATAGAATGGGGTGGTGCATTTCGGGAGGGAAGTGAAGTTGGGCCGCGTTTTATTGGGTCAGATGCAATTATTGAAAGAGTTTGAAATATAGTGTGTAGATTGGATGTACCCGATGAAATTAAGGAGAATTTATAACGTGTTTCACGTCTCTAATTTGGCGAGTACTTATTGGAAATGGGTATGCAATACCTTTACATAGAATGTGAGTGGTTGAGAAATTAAACTTTATCGTAGAGTCGGAGACGATCTTTCAACGTAAAGTCAAGAAGTTGAGAAACAAGGAATTTGACCATGTAGAGGTGTGGAGTTCCATAGGGATAAGAGGCAACTTGGGAGGTTGAGGCGGACAAGAAATCCAAGTACCCACAGTTATTCGACGGGGGGATGTTGTAATAACCATGTTTTGTTTTGAATTGAGAGAATTGGATTTAAGAGTGAGTTGTAATGAAAACTCAAAACTGCAAGGACTAGGAAAAACCCTATCCTAAACCCTCATTTGTATTATATTATACATTTGGAGGCTGGAGCAAAACCTAGAGAGCAAGAGAGGGAGCTTTGTGTGTTCTTGAAGGAAATCAAGAGATGAAGCAGATTTGTGGAGGTTCTCATCATCTTCATCAGGTAATCATCTCCTCCATTGATTCTCTCATGTTGTCTTGGTGGATTTTTTATGTTGGGAAGTGTGGGAATATCTTCATTGAAGTATTTTGGTTTGGAAATCAGTTGGTTGAATGTTTAATTGTAGTTCTAATTTGGATTCTTGAAGTTTAGGGGCAAAACCACCATTAATGGTCTTCTTCTTCTTCTTCATCATTTTGAATTGATTTTTGAAATGGGGTTTTTAATGGATGAAATCCAAGAGATTGAATGGAATTCCAATGTGTGGTTTTTGTCTAAAAAGATTAGAATATCAACCCATTCGATGTTGTAGCTTAAAAATCGATTTTGGGAAGAGTTGGGATTGAGAAAGGGTGAGTTTTTGGCTGAAAATACGTGTAGTGCAGGTCTAAATCCCCGTGCGGGTTCTGGCGCAGTTTAGGTCGCGTGGAAGGTTGTGTCAGTCTCTGCCTGAGCGTTTTTCGTTTTTGTCTCATTTGTCGTACAGGGCTAGTATGGAGGCACAAATTAGGGGTTTGTCTTAGGAATTGTAAGAAGTGGTTTTGGGGGATAATTAAGTGGTTTAATACCCTCGTATGTCGTGTGAATTAGGTGTTCAGTTTGGACTCTCGTGGCTCGAAGTGTGAGATTAAGCGTGGACGACAGGTGAGTCTTTCTAAACTTACTTTTGTTGACATAAGTACTTTAAAACGTATGATGTTCATTAAATGCATGTATTTACATTGGTTTAAATATGCTTAATGGCATGGATATCAAAGTGTGTTTTTCATGTGGGGTGGGGCATGTGATGGCATAAATCGGAGGAATGTGTCCCGTTATTGCTCATACCGGGGGTGTCCCGTTAATGCCTATATGGGGGTGTGTCTCATTTAAAGGAATGTGAATCGAACACGTTGTCACAGGTATGCGTGACTTAAGTGTGTGTCATCTACATGTGTTGTGTGTGTGCATGGTTGTTTTAAAGGTGTGAACTATTTATAAATGGTTATAAACCTTTTTCAAATATTTTTGTGATGTGATGTTTGTTTCTAGAGAGAACTCACTAGACCTCCAATTTAGCCCTCACTTTTATAAAACTGAAAACCTTTCAGACAAGTGTATAGTGGGGGTTCGTCCAAAGGGAAAGAGAAGAGGTGATGTCGTAGAAGAGGCTTGGTGGAGACTTGTGGTTACCGCTAGATGTATTTTAAATCTCAATTGTAGATGAGTATTCCCGCTGCGAATTTAAAGTTGAGTTTTATGTATTTCATTTTTTAAGGGGGCATTTTGGTTGTAAGTCTATATTTATGCTATTGATGGATTCAGGTTGTTACAGAGAAGTTGTTTGCTAAATTCTCAAAGTGCGGGTTTTGGCTACAAGAAGTTCTATTCTTGGGTTACGTAGTATTCAAGGATAGAGTGAAGGTGATTCCGTCAAAGACTGAGGCAATGATGAATGGGGAACTGCCAACGAGCCGACGAAAATTAAGAGCTTCTTGGGGTTAGTCGGTTACTACTGAAGATTTATCCAAGACTTTTCGAAGATTTATTCATCGTTTACGGCGTTGACAAGAAAGAATGTCAAGTTCTTATGGTCCAAAACTCAAGAGCAAGCTTTTAGGACACTTAAGAAGATAGTTTATTAATTATCAACATTTTGCAAATCTTCTATTTTATTAATTACTAAACCATATAGAGGGGTAAAATAGTAGTTGTTTTTTGTTATGCATATTGTTTATTCGGAATACTTACTAAACAAACATTTTTATTCTGTACCCAATCATACAGATGCTTTTAATCATTTTGTACCGAATCATTAAGCATATGCCAAATGACCCCTTATCCAGTAAATATTTGGTAAACGTTCTAAGCTTGATATCGTTAATTTTTTGGAGTAAACTTCAGTTTTGGTTCTTGAGGTTTACTGAAAAGTCCTGAAAGTGAAACCTATACTTTAATAAATTTAGAAATAATTCTTGTGATGTTCATTTTGATTTGAAAGTGGCCCACAATTGCTAACTTTGTTTATTTTCTTAGACATTTAAGTTTTTATTGTCAAAAAATTAATTTTCTTTTTAAAAAATAACATAAGATTTTATTTTATTTTTTCTTTAAAAAATAACAATTTTAGATTGAGACATAAATATCATGTTATTTTTTAAAAATAAAATAAATTTTTTAATGAAAAGAATAAAATAATCTCTACTATAACACATGAAATAAACAAAATTAACGATCATGAACCTTTTCTAAAGTAAAACAAAAATTATAAGAATGATCTCTAAACTAATAAAAAATTCATATCCTACTTTTAAACTTTTTACTAGACCTTGAGGACCAAGATTGAAGTACTTCACTCTTTTTTACAACCATGGTATTTAGAAAAATATTTAGGGGCTGTTTTTTTTTAAAAAAACTCTTAATATCTATGAAGTCTGGATCGTTCAGACGTTTTTTACGTTCAGACTGTTTGTTTTTTTCAGATTTCAGAGGCTCTTATGTCTGAAATTAGAAGAGATAGCCTAATGTCTTATAACCTCTTAAACCACCACCTCTTATTAATCAGAAGTGAAATAAGACTTTAAACTTAGACCTCTTAAATAACAAACGCCACCTTAACGTTGATAATACAAAAGTTTTGAGGGGATATATAAAGTTTTTATTTATTTATGGCTTTTTGTTTGAAGTTACCTATTTGTCTGTTGTAAATAATTGTACAAACAATACTTGATAGGGATTTGGATCTTTAACATTCTTTAATTATATTTGCTTTATAATTATATACTTTATTTAATTACAAGTGCAAATGTATAATTCAAAAAAAGTGTAATAATTTTCGCAAGCTTTTCAACTTAACTCTTGTTTTGTGTTTGAGTAACATTACATAATATGAATATTTTTAATATTAATGCATTATATTTCTTGTATTTATGTGAAAATATATATTAAAAAGAATCTTTTTAGAGGAATGAAGTATCAACTTTTTGGATATGAGTGGTTCTTTCAAAGCTTTGTACAAAGATACTTTGCCAAGTTTTTCAAGACATGATAATTCTCATAATAGCCTCCACAATAACTTTATGGTCTTGATATGACACCAATAAGTGTTTGTCATATATACATATGACATATATGTACTTTGATAGGTTTAAATGAGAAGATGGTTCTAGGGGTGGATAAAAAATCGTAAACATGTGAAACCCGTTCAATCCAAACCGCTAACAATTCAATTAACTCTAATGGCGCCAACTCGCTAAACCGTCAACCTGCAAATCGTCAACCCGCTAATTAGAACGGTTGAAATTGGGTTAGCATAACTCAACCCAACTCAAACCGCCAACCCGCCGCTAATATATATTATTTCGATAAATTATATATATATATATATATATATATATATATATAGGGTACAAATCAAATACAAACCATGTATTTGTTACACCCCTTACAAACCAATTTGCATATATGCATAATCTGAGATGCATATATGCATTATCTCATATGAATATATGTCCATTATATGTATATTCTTGCACGTATGCATATGCACATTGTTCATATATGCACACTGGTTCTGCACATATGCACACTGTGGTTTGTAAGGTGTGCAACAAATGCAAGGTTTGCATTTTATGGAGCCTCTCTCTCTCTCTCTCTCTCTATATATATATATATATATATATATATATATATATCAAGGTTCTAAATGACGTGAGGTGTAACAGCAATGTCAAGTCTTAAGCCTTACGAGCTATGATGGCATATATATATATATACATACATATATATACACATTGTGTGTTATGTATTGAATAATACCGTACAACAGGATAAATTCATCTAAAGTAATAAAACAATAAAAAAATTGATGTCAAATATATAGAGCTTACATAAAATGATATCAATAATGCAAAATCGGGAGTAAATCTCTTGAATCCCTACTCGCTACTATCTATATTTCTTATAGTTCGCGTTCGACTCTTCGTGTACGAGAATGAGAGTAAGTATTTACCAATTTAGGGTTTTTAGTTTTTAGGTTTCCTTCTTATGTGTATTTGAGTCTTAGGTTCCATGAACAATTATCATTTATTCTTCAAGTTATAAATTAAAAACAATCTTACAACTTACAAAATAATGCGTCAACGCATCGTAACGCGTCATAACGTGTCATAACACGTTACAAAGCAAGTCAAGCCTAAGAGTGAAGTCATAGGGGTTAACTTGGTGGCGAACATAAGTCTTGACGCCATAACGCGTCGTAACGAGCTATTTTGACCCATGGTATATATATATAATATAATATAATATTTACAATCGTTATAATTTACAACCCAAAAAAAATTATACATATATTAGTCTAATTGTTGAAAAGATTATGCTTATCATAGTAATAGAATTGACAAGTTATTTGTGGAATCACTTAAGATAATTGAGGTGTTATTTAAAAAAAGAAATGTCGAAAAGTCGGGGCTAAGGGTTGTAAAAAAGAGAAACGTCAAATTTATGTATATTTCTCACCCGCCAACCCAACCCAACCCGCCCTAACCCGCAAGGGTTGGGTAGGGTTGGGTTGAAAATTTTCAAACCGTCATAATTAGGTTGAGTTGTAAAAACGGCAAAAACCGTCCAACCCAACCTGCGTACACCCCTAGATGGTTCATCTACAACAAGACTAAAATTAATTTAAATTACATTTTGAAAATATCATAAATACAAAAATAAAAATAATTTTAGAGATAAGGATAACTATTATTTTAAATTAAATCAAATATACATAATTACGTATGATTAACAAAACTATCAACAATGATGACATATGATTAATACAATCATCGCACAATTTGTCATATGTGATAAATCCTATAATCAATTATTTATTCTCACAATTACAAATAATGATTCATACGTAATAACAATCATACCCTTTTAATCGAATTTAAAAATTATTAATTTAATTTATTTATTAAATAACGTCTATTATTCCTTTTCGTAAGTTAACTTTCTTCTCGCATACTCCTTCCTCTATATAGTGTTATATATACATACGTCTACTTGTATGTGTGTATAGAAGTGACTTCAAACGAGAACGTTAACTATTTAAAAAAACACAAAAACATTCGTTAATATACAAAATTATACATGATTCACGTGCAAAATCATATATGATTCTCGCGACTTTGTCGAGCGACTTAAAAAGTTGCCCGTGCACATTTTTTCCTTGTTAATGTAAAATCATATGTGATTTAATACATGATTTGTTGTTCTCGTGTTTACTTAGTGTTCTCGTTTGAACCTTATTCTGAATGTGTGTGTATATATATATATATATATAGAGGGAGCTTCAAATGTAAACATTCTTTTTTTATGTAAACCAATCTAGGCCATCCGATTTTTTGATCAACGGTTGAGGGATTTTTGAATTTAAAAAATAGGGAAAGGGTATTTTGGGAATAATGTTTTAGGTATTTAATTTTGGAATCTATTAATTTTGGAATATATTAATTGATTTGAATCCATCTCTATCTCTCTCTCTCACACAAAATCCGGCCCTCTCTCTCTCTCTCCATCTCTCTCTCTCTCCATCGCCACCACTCACCACCATCCAGCCGGAACAAGATCGCAGTTCCATGCACCACCTGGAGATATTGCAGTGAACCTCATCAAGAAATCATTGGTACAAACAATTTGTTCAAATCCAAGAATCCAACCTTTTCTCATCTGGGTCATCGTAGTCTCCACCCATTTACCACCATCGTCGGCCGCTCATGACCACCGCTACCACTCGCCACCATCCAGCCGGAAAGCTGTGTTCTTTAAAACAGCAAGATCGCAGTTCTATGAAACGTCTCCTATGAAACGTGAAAAAATTACGAAACTCGCCGTTTCATATTGTTTTCCCTCCTATGAAACGTGAAAAAATTATGAAACTCGCCAGTTTCATATTGTTTTTTATCCTATGAAATGTGAAAATTTCGAAAAAACGGTTTATGAAACTTAAAAAACTCGAACTTATGAAAAAATTGTTTTTGAAAAAACTGATATGAAACTCGAAAAAATTATGAAGCTTGCCGGAATTTTGGGGAAGGTCGCCGGAGTGGGAGCAAGGCGCCGGATTGGAGATAGCCGGAGTAGGAGGAGGTCGCCGGAGTGTAGGTCGCCGGAGAGAGAGAGAGAGATAAAGATAATTGAGAAAATTAAGGAAGTTTGTTAGTTGCTAAAATTATGGATATTCCTAAAATTATGAATTTGGAGAAAAAGACCCAAATACCCTTGGTTTCATTGTTTACATAAAAAAGAATGTTTACATTTGAAGGAGCCTCTCTCTCTATATATATATATATATATATATATATGGAGGTTAAGGGAAAAACCTCAAAAAAACGAAAAACTGAAGAACACCTTGGTGACCCTTCATTTGGACGGTATGTACTTGTGCATACAGGTAAATTATGTTGGTTTTTTGGCTTTTATGCACTGCACTTGTACATATGCACGTGTGCATGTTACAACTTACTTGTATGCACACGTGCATACCGTTCAGATGAAATGCTATCAGGGTATTATTTAGTTTTTCATTTTTTTGAGGTTTTTCCCTGAACATGACCCTATATATACATGTATATATAATTATATATATGCATTCATGATAATAATAAAAAAATAATGGTATTACGTATATAATCTTAAAAGGGGATTAAGCTCTGAGCTTATCCATTACAGCTGTAAGGTTGCCTAAAAGTTTTCAATCAAACCCAATTTCATAACAGAAATGGTTACCAAGACTTTATGATATATGATTGGTGTTTTAAATGAATTCAACTTCTTTTAAAGTTTTTGGTTTTATCATCATTATAATCTCATCTCATGCTCAAAAACAAAATGCATGGTAAACCACTGTATTATGTGATTCACGATTGCACAAATATTTATACAGATTTTCATGCCAAAAGTCAATACTTTATTGGTTTATTCTATGTTTTTTTTAATAAGACTTATTTTATTAAGAAAATATTTTTTAACAGTTTTTTTCCTTCTTAAACAATATCAAAGTTAGTATTTTCAAATAGAGACCAATATTTCTATCGCTTTCTATGATTTTTTAGCGCTTTTTTTCAATTCCGGATCCAAACTTCCCGGAAATGAGCTTCTAAGAACATCTCCAATGCAAGGTTCTTACAATCAAAAAGTGTAGTGGCTTGTAAGAACTATCATTGTGGAGGGTTTTAAAAGAACCCAACCTCCTCTAGGTCATTAAACAAGAACATTGGTTCTTACCTTGATTTTTAGTGTGAAGTGACATATTCTCATTTCTATTGGTATTTAATTTAAATACTTGATATTTATTTATAAATATATAATAGTTTTTTATGTTGATAAATATATAGGACCCGTAAAAATGAGGTTCTTATAAGAACTACTATTGTGGATTTTTATATAAACTTTTAATTTAATGAGTTGAAAATGAAATGACACCAAAAAATGTAAAAATGAGGTTTTTGTAAGAACTTCCATTGGAGATGCTCTACTAGAAAAGCTCACAGTATTCTAATATTTTTTAAGCATATATGGCAAATGATGAAATAACTTTTGTAGACAAATAAAATAAGGATTAAACTCTAGATAACAAACCATTTAATAGAAGTTAAAAGTTGTGCAAATGGTGAGAGAAAAATTAATTTGTAATAATAAATTGGGTTGGATTGGATGTAACAACCCAGATCCAAATTAAGCGTAAACATTCAATCATAAAATATACTAGCCAAAACGGCCCCTGTTAGTCCCTAATGGCTAGCATAAGTATTGTAGAAAGAGGGAAGGGGTGAATACAATACACAAAAATTACTTAATTAATTCTATTATTGAAAAACTTCAACTAAGAATTACACATAGAAACTATAGATTGTTGCGGAAAGAACAGATGAACTATTCTAACAGTCTTTCACAAAGCAAACAGAAATAACAAAACAACTTTAACACACAAAGATCAAAGCTATAAAGTTCTTAAAGAGTTGAAGCAATCTTGCACAGAGAGAATTCTTCAGAAAGCGTAGTTTGTATGGATATCTTCTTCCTCCTTTTATAGTGTATGAAGCATTAAATGCTTATGACACTTGTCATCAGGAGATTCAATTGTAGGTGTTGACTTCTGAAAAGTTGATGTGTCATTTTCACATTTTTCCTTGGTACTAGGAAGAATACTCATGCTGGTTGAGACTTTATCTGATAATGGATAAAACGACAAATAGTCACTTTTACCTGGCAATGGATATTGTAGGACAACCTTAGGGAGGATAAAGGTTGTATTAGGATCTTTTTCGCTTTCAAAAATTTGTTTTCAATCACAACACCAGATAATATGCAAGACAAGATATATAAGATAAGGGTAGAAAGAATGATACCAACACCGTTGTTTAGAGTGGTTCACCAATTTGGATAATCCACTTTCCGAGACACTTCTCGAGACACAGATCCACTATGAATGTTCTTTATGGTAGAACATAAACCTTGATATAAATACTTGAATTGATCTCTTGCTTTTGCTATAGATGGGAATGGATCACTCACTCTCAAAGTAAATACTTACAAGATGATTGATTTCTTAATGGTGATCACTCTTGTATAAGTAGTATACCACTTGGATGATTTTGAGAGTTTTGATGCTTGAGTTGTTTGCTATTCAACAATTTCTAGAAATCAGAGATTTCTTTCGTATGTATTCTCAAGTCTTAATTTGTTTAACACATAACGTTGGATTTAAATAGAGAAGTTAAAAGTGAACCAGAGTCCTTGCGGACGTCCGCACAAACATGTGTCGGACGTCCACATTTAATATGGTAGTTGTGAAAAGAGCCGTTTGTACTCTGAACAATTCAGAGATTATACTCGAGTGCGGACGTCCGGCTGCACCATGCGGACGTCCGCGAACCTTTCTCACCAACTCATATTAAGTGCAGGTCTTTTCATATGTCTTTTCATATTTAACCAACGTTCGATTTGTTTTGAATCAAAATATATTTGTTTGGTTTTTGAAATATCCAAGTGGTATGCTAGTTTTGAGTGTATTACCTTTAGGAAATATGAAGACTATAAATAATACATATTCAGTCTTGAAATCTTCAAATGAAGTCTTCGTGTTTCCACTCTTTTGAGCTGGAATCCTTGGAATAGCTGAGACGATGCTTTTTCATTCTTCAAAAGCTTTGTCTTATTTATTTACACACTTAGATTCAATTGTTAGAAACAAATAACGTTGTCTTATTTATTTGTTCATCATCAAAACAATGGGATTTATGAAATTTAATCACTTGCACCAACAATCTCCCCCTTTTTGATGATGACAAATAAATAGACACGAGAATATATAATGATATAGTTTCTCCCCTTTTGTCGAGATCAAAAAGGGTGACATAAAAAAAGAGCTCCCCCTCAAATTATTTGCGAGAGCTCCCCCTTAAATAAAGCATAGGGTTATAAGCTAAGCAAAGCCAGATAAAGGGCAATAAGAAGTACTTAATTTAAAGCCAAACATAACAAGCATTTAAAAAAATTAGTCATCATTATCATCTAAAATAAACTGGCGAAGCTCCTCGTGTACCATCCAAACATCTTGATGTACTTCATCAATCCGTCGATTTACCGCTTCCTAACGTTCCTCTTGAAGGTGTTGAAGCCCCATGACAGCAGTTAGGATGTCTCGGTTAGAAACTGGCCCCGGTGGTATAGAGAAAGGAGGAGGAGCTTCTGCTTCGGCATCCTCAGGAACCGATTCACGAATAGAAGCATGACGTCTATGAGATGGACCCGGTTGAGAACCCATGCGAATTAGACTTAAACTATCTAAAGGTTTTGGCTCAGCGATGGGTCGACCGACAAACATAAGTTGAAGATTTTGAAAAAGATTTTTTATTAGATAGCCGAATGGAAGAGAACGATTGCTTTTCTCTAACCCGGTCATACGATGTGCAATTATAAAAACGGCATCAACAGAGATGCTTTGCTCAAGACAATAAAGAAGATAACACTGAAGACTACTCAAGCGTTCAGTGTTACCAGCATGACCAAGAACATTAAAAAGAAGATTTTTGTTCAAAAAACGCTTTTTGTCGGTCAAACATTGATCAGTCAAGTGAGAAGGATCAACGTCTATCTGAAAAGATAGGGCAAGAATGGATCCTAGGATAGTGTTTCGAGAAACATTAACTTGACTAAGTAAAGGAGCAAAAGATGTGGCATTAGTAAATACACGATTAGTGGACCTAGGGAGACCTAACAAGTTAGCAAATTGGTCTAGATCAAGCTCAAAGTGTTGATTATAGAGTTGAAGAGAAACAGTTTGGGTGGACTCATTGAAGTCATACCCGGCGTAAAACTCAATGATGCAATCATAGGACACTTCCCCTTTAAAGGAAAGGAAAGTTTCCCAGCCTATGGCTGTGAAAGCCTCGAGAGTACCAAAATGACTCATTTCATCTAGGTTGACAGGGCGACTGGGATTACAGATGTGACTTTGTAAAAGCAAGCGACGTTTATCTCGATGAGTAGTCCGAGCCATGTCCGGATCCGGAGGAGGAGGAGGTGCTCGAGAGGATGAGGCACGTGACCGTTTAGGACCCATATCTGTAAAGATATATAGATGTTTGTATTTTCTTTAAAATTCATAATATAAGAGAAAGACAAGGAAATTTAGAAACCATGTGAGAAATAATTTGTAGAAGACACGTGTCCAAGAGACCGTCCCTTTATTTTTAAAACTGTTGAAGACAAACTTTTGAACAAAGAAATTTATAAGGAAAACTTTTGTAGACAAAATTTCTTAATGTAGAGTACAAAAATGGTGAAATTTTTGAAGAAACTTGAAGTGTAACCAAAAAGAGGGGATTTGTAAACAAATTTGCAAGAGATATTTGTTTAAACATACTTGTATGAAGTAGGAAGAAAATTATTTAAAAATAAGAAGGAATTTTACATGAGATTTAGCAAAAATAAGCAAGGAGAAAAACAACTTACTTAGACAAGTATTCCGGCGAGAGGAATAGAGGAGAGAGAGATCGGCGGTGAGTGGAGGACGTCAGACGGCAGCGGCAATGGCGGCGTGGTTGAACGGCGGTGACCGGTGAGAGAGAGAGAGGTTGTTTTTAGGGCTTGGTGAGAGTGAAAGTGAGGGAAAAGGAGAAAAAGGGTAAAAAATCGTCATAGGCGAGGCGGACGTCCGGAAGGAATTACGCGGACGTCCGAGAAAAAAGAAACTGCGGGCCAAAACTTTATGTTGCTTCCGCGGACGATATGCGGACATCCGAAGCACGCGGACGTCCGGACTGAGGTGCATGCGGACGTCCGGAAGAGAGTTTAAAAGGATTTTTTAAACAAAAGTTTATGTTGCTTCCGCGGAAGAGGTACGGACATCCGGACCTCGCAGACGTCCGGAATGAAATATATGCGGACGTCCGTAAAGAAATTTTGTCACAAACTTACGGATTGTATTCTATTAACCCTAAACCAAGTCTCAATTTGCAGAAGGCTTCTTTATTTAGAGCTTTGGTTAAAATATCGGCTAAGTTATCTTCAGAGTCAACTTTTTCAAGTATGATGTTGCCTTTTTGAACATTATCTCTTAATAAGTGATGTCTAAGTTCTATGTGTTTAGTGCGTGAGTGCAAGATAGGATTTTTACTTAAATTGATAGCACTCGTATTATCACATAGTATGGGCACTTTATTTAAATGTACCTCAAGATCTGTAAGAGTATGCTTCATCCAAAGCACTTGAGCACAGGCTCTTGCAGAAGCTACATATTCTGCTTCAGTTGTTGAAAGAGCAACAGATTGTTGCTTCTTTGAGAACCAAGACACAAGAGATTGACCAATGAATGCACAAACTCCACTTGTGCTTTTTCTATCAACGAGAGATCCACCTAGATCAGAATCCGTGTAACATGTAACTTCCACCTCAGGTATTTTTGGGTACCATAAGCCAAGGTTTGCGGTGCCTCTTATATAACAAAATATCCTTTTGACCGCTTCATTGTGAAATTGTCGAGGACTTCCCTGAAATCTTGCACACAAACATACACTATACATAATATCGGGCCTACTTGATGTTAGATAGAGTAAACTACCAATCATAGCACGATATATCTTTTCATTAAAGTCATTTCCTTCTTCATCACGAGATAACTTAATATTTGTGGTCATAGGAGTGTCCACGAGTTTTACGTCCTCAAAATTGATTTTTTAAAGCATATCTTTGGCATATTTGGATTGAGTTACGAAAATGCCATCATCAAGTTATCTAATTTGTAAACCGAGAAAGTAATTTAGTTCACCCATCATGCTCATTTCAAATTCATTTTTCATTTTTGTAGCAAATTCTTCACATAAGAGATTGTTGCTAGAACCAAATATAATATCATCAACAAAAATTTGTACAACTACCAAATCATCATTGGATTGCTTGACAAAAAAGTGTTATCTACTTTACCCATAATATAACCATTATCTATTAAGAAGGACTTTAATCTATCATACCAAGCATGAGGTGCTTGTTTAAGACCATAAAGAGCCTTCTTAAGTTTAAAAACATGAATTGGTTTTTCAAAGATTTCAAAACCGGGAGGTTGTGTGACAAACACTTCTTCATTAATAACCCCATTTAAGAAAGCACTTTTAACATCCATTTGATAAAGTTTGAAGCCTTTTGCGTTAGCATAGGCCAAAAGCATTCTTATGGATTCTAATCTTGCAACCGGAGCAAAAGTTTCATCATAGTCGATGCCCTCTTGTTGATTATACCCCTTTGCTACTAATCGAGCTTTTTTTCGTGTGACTCCACCGTGTTCATCTACCTTGTTCTGAAAGACCCATTTCGTTCCTATGATGGTTTGACCACTAGGTTGAGGTACTAAGTCCCAAACATCATTCCTAGTGAATTGGTTGAGTTCTTCTTGCATTGCCAATATCCAATCTTCATCTTTCAAGGCTTCTTCTATGGTTTTGGGTTCTATAGAGAACACAAAGGCATGAAAGGCACTATGGGTCTGAATTTGGGATCTTGTGGTCCTTTGATTTAGGTCACCTATGATTTGTTGTACGGAATGATCTCTAGCGGCTCTTAGGTTGGGGTCCTCTATTCCTTGAGGAACATAACAAGGAAGTGAACTACTAGGTTCCTCTTGGCTTGAAGAGGTTTGAAGTCCTAAATTTAAGGTTCTAAGGTTCCGAGCCAAGGTTTCTTCCTTATTCATGTTATCGTCTACTAGAGGGGGGCTTGGCTTTGGTGGGGATTCTTCAAAGCTTACATTTAGGGATTCTTCAACTACCATGGTTGACTTGTTGAGGACTCTATAGGCTTTGCTATTCCATAAGTAACCTAGGAAAATTCCTTCGTAGGCTTTGGGATCAAATTTTGTAAAGTAATCCTTATTGTTTAGAATATAACACTTGCACCCAAAAACTCTAAGGTGACCTATAGTGGGTTTTCTACCTCGATATAGCTCATATGGGGTCTTTTCTAGGATACCTCTAACTAGGACACGGTTCAATACATAGGTTGCGGTAGCTACGACATCACACCAAAACTTTTGGGGTATATTTTGCTCATTTAACATAGTAGGACTCATTTCTTGCAAAGTTCGGTTCTTCCTCTCAACCACCCCATTTGATTGAGGAGTTCGAGGAGCCGAGAAGTTATGAGTGATTTCGTACTTGTTACAAAATGCTCCGAATTGCGTTTCATTATCGAATTCTCTTCCATGGTCCGTACGAATAGAAACAATCGTACAACCTTGTTGGTTTTGAATTCTCTTACCTAAGATTTTGAATTTTTCGAAAGCTTCATGTTGGTGCAAGTGTACCACATCTCTATATATTTATATATATTTATTTTGATGATTACAAACACAACGCATTATTGTTTATCTAACAATTTAATCCAAGTGTGCAGTTGTTGAAGAACACGAAGATTTAATCTGAAGGGTTCAAGACGGAAGTGTTTACGTCGTCATTATTGTTTATAACTAATAATGATAAACACCCTAAAATAATATACCACTTGGATATTTCTAAAAACCCAACAATTAATTTTAATAAGGTTTTAAGAAGATCTAGCAAGATTTGGTTGCTGTCCTGGAAGGTTCTTTTCTGACGCCGGTATACCGTGGGGAATACCCGGTATACCGCGGGTACACCAGGCCGGTATACCGCGGCTGTTCAGCCGGTATACCGCGGAAGGCCGTGTACAATTCCTATTGGTTGAAGTGGCTTTTCCTGACGGCGGTATACCGCGAGACCCAGCCGGTATACCGCGGGTACTTTTTCCTGCCAACTTTGCATGTAGCCGTTTGGTGTGTCAGCGCACTTTTCTGACGGCGGTATACCGCATGCTTTTGGCGGTATACCGCGCCTCACAATGCCGTTGGAGATGCTATGTATAAATGATGCTTGCTGGTAATGAAGACCTCAGATAACACAACAGTAACAACAAGCAGCATACTCTCAGCTCTCTCATTTATATATATATATTTTATAAAAATATTTTTTATAAAATATCCAAGTGTGAGATATTATACAAGAGTGATTACCCATTGTGAGTTATACTCCTCTTGTAAGTTTTTGAATAACGGGTGTGTGATCCTGTTTATCTCATAGCAGAGGCTTGAGAAACTATTACAATACCTTTGTACTTGGTTTGTATTTCTACCGTAAAGAATACATTTATTGGATCGTGTCGAGAAGTGTCTCGGCTGCTGGTTTATCACAGTTGGTGGTAAATCAGTAAATCTCTGTGTCAAGTATCTCTATCCCTTATCTCTTTATTTATTCCGCTGTGCTTTATTATATTTATTTATATAAACTGCTTTGCATTTATATTTATTTATATAATCTCTGTGCATTTAAATTATATCTGTTTATATAATTGTTGTATACTTATTTATTTATACTCTGCTTTATTTATTCTGTATTTATTTGTTAAAAGAATTTTTTGAAAGTAAAAGATTTAAAATACAACCTTACCCCCCCCTAGGTTGTCTAACATTTGGTATCAGAGCAGGGCTTTCAAAAATTATCTGTTTAAATTTTTAAAGTTATATCTTTTATTTAATGGCTCAACAAAATACTTGGTTTTCTAAATCTCTTCTTATTGATTTCGAAAATTTTGATCTTTGGGCAAATTCTTTTGAACGTTATGTTCGTGGGATAAATCAAAAAATTTGGGATATTATTATTAAAGGAAATTTCAAACCCACAAAATTTCAAAACAACAAAGTTGTTGAAAAACCTAGCTCGGAATGGTCCGACGAAGATGAGGCTAATTATTGTTTAAATTATGAAGCCAAAAATTTTCTCTTTTCGGTTCTTACTAACGATGATATTGAGCGTGTTTATCTCTTTGAAACTGCTCGTGATATTTGGGAGAACTTGAACATCACCTATGGTGGAAACTCAAAAGAAAAGAGAGACGAAACCCGAGATCAAAGAAATGAAGAAACGTGTCTCATCGTCGACTGCGAGAAAGAGGTATGTACTTCATACTCAAGATATTCTAGTTGTAGTGATAACGATGATGATATTGATATGTTAAATGTCTCTTTTCAAAAATTGATTGTTCTCGTAAATAGTTATAAAAATGAGAATGCTAAATTAAAAGAAGAATTATTATTATGTCAAAATGAGTTGAATAATTGTAAACAAACCATTGCATGTGATAATAAAATCAAAAATGAGTTAAATGATAAAGTTATCATTTTAGAAAAGAAAGCATGCGAAAATATTGTTTGCAAATCTTGCATTGTCTTAAATGATAAAATTGCATGTTTAGAGAAAATAACATGTGAAAAAGTTGTATGTGGTAAATGCAATATTCTTGAAGATGAAATTGCTTGTTTAAAAGCAAAATGTAAATCGCATGAGAAAGATAATTTATTAGCAAATGCTTTTCAAAATAGCAATGATAAAGTGCTTAAAATGCTAAATATGCCTAATCGTATAAATTGTCGTAAAGGCATTGGTTCCGATACATGTGTTGATAAATGTTCGTGTAAACCCATTAAAAGATTTTTTGCATCTCCTAAAGTTGATACGAGAAAACCTCCATATATGTCAAAAATAAAAAATGTGAATTATGGAAGGAAACCGTATGCTCGTATGTATAATGGTAATTTTTCTAGACCTAAAAATAATGCGAATATAAATGCTTCATTTTATGTGTATGATAAATACAATCGCAAAATTAAAATGGTTAGAAAATGGATTCCGAAAGGAATGTTTAATGTTGACAATCCCGGTGGGATGCGTTTATGGTTTTAAACCATTTTTATGGTTTTATATGTTGTCGTATTTTATTTTATGTCGACAACATGTTCTTTTTTTTTTGCAGTTTATATTTTATACTAACTGTTAAAAGGACCCATAAGAAAAGGGTACCACGAAATATTTTCTTTGCCTTTTATACGTGTTTCCTGGCGAGGATATAATACGTTGTTTCCTGACGAGGTTATAATACGTGATTACCTGCCGAGGTTATAATACGTGGTTACCTGCCGAGGTTATAATACGTGGTTACCTGCCGAGGTTATAATACGTGATTACCTGCCGAGGTTATAATACGTGATTACCTGCCGAGGTTATAATACGTGGTTACCTGCCGAGGTTATAATACGTGATTACCTGCCGAGGTTATAATACGTGGTTACCTGACGAGGTCATAATACGTGGTTTTTTTTATCACATATATTTAACCGTATATTGAAGCCTTAAGATCCGTTTTGGTGCAAGTGTTTCGTATTGGTTTGTATATTTTTTTGTCTCTATTGCTTTTTGCATTTTATTTTATCCCTCAAATTTTTTCGTTATTAATTTGAGGGGGAGCGTTTTATTATATTTACCCATGAGTTTATGCTACCTCAATTATATGCATATTTTGAGGGGGAGCATCTCTCGAGGGGAAGCATACCGTCTTTCTTGACCCTTTTTTGTTTCGACAAACGGGGGAGAGAAACCGCATATGCTCTTGCTTAGCGGTTGTGTTTGTCATCATCAAAAAGGGGGAGATTGTTGGTGCAAGTGTACCACATCTCTATATATTTATATATATTTATTTTGATGATTACAAACACAACGCATTATTGTTTATCTAACAATTTAATCCAAGTGTGCAGTTGTTGAAGAACACGAAGATTTAATCTGAAGGGTTCAAGACGGAAGTGTTTACGTCGTCATTATTGTTTATAACTAATAATGATAAACACCCTAAAATAATATACCACTTGGATATTTCTAAAAACCCAACAATTAATTTTAATAAGGTTTTAAGAAGATCTAGCAAGATTTGGTTGCTGTCCTGGAAGGTTCTTTTCTGACGCCGGTATACCGTGGGGAATACCCGGTATACCGCGGGTACACCAGGCCGGTATACCGCGGCTGTTCAGCCGGTATACCGCGGAAGGCCGTGTACAATTCCTATTGGTTGAAGTGGCTTTTCCTGACGGCGGTATACCGCGAGACCCAGCCGGTATACCGCGGGTACTTTTTCCTGCCAACTTTGCATGTAGCCGTTTGGTGTGTCAGCGCACTTTTCTGACGGCGGTATACCGCATGCTTTTGGCGGTATACCGCGCCTCACAATGCCGTTGGAGATGCTATGTATAAATGATGCTTGCTGGTAATGAAGACCTCAGATAACACAACAGTAACAACAAGCAGCATACTCTCAGCTCTCTCATTTATATATATATATTTTATAAAAATATTTTTTATAAAATATCCAAGTGTGAGATATTATACAAGAGTGATTACCCATTGTGAGTTATACTCCTCTTGTAAGTTTTTGAATAACGGGTGTGTGATCCTGTTTATCTCATAGCAGAGGCTTGAGAAACTATTACAATACCTTTGTACTTGGTTTGTATTTCTACCGTAAAGAATACATTTATTGGATCGTGTCGAGAAGTGTCTCGGCTGCTGGTTTATCACAGTTGGTGGTAAATCAGTAAATCTCTGTGTCAAGTATCTCTATCCCTTATCTCTTTATTTATTCCGCTGTGCTTTATTATATTTATTTATATAAACTGCTTTGCATTTATATTTATTTATATAATCTCTGTGCATTTAAATTATATCTGTTTATATAATTGTTGTATACTTATTTATTTATACTCTGCTTTATTTATTCTGTATTTATTTGTTAAAAGAATTTTTTGAAAGTAAAAGATTTAAAATACAACCTTACCCCCCCTAGGTTGTCTAACACTTCATTTTTATGCTTTAAAAATAAAGTCCAAGTATAGCGAGAAAAATCATCAACAATTACAAGTGTATAGAAATTTCCTCCACAACTTTGGATTGTCGAGGGACCGAAGAGATCCATGTGGAGTAATTCTAACACTCTCTTTGTTGAGACCATATTTTTGGATTTATGAGAAACATGGACTTGTTTTCCGATACGACATGCATCACAAAAATGATTATCAAACTTGATTGTAGGGAGGTCGCTTACAAGATCTTTGTTTTCCAATTTTTGAATCAAACGAAGGTTTGCATGTCCTAGCCTTCTATGCCACAAAGTAGTATTATCATGTATGGACGATAAACACGTAAGACTGTTAACATGCGTTTTGCAAATATATAAGTCTCTTTTTTTAGCACCTATTAGGATTACCTTGCCATTTTTAATTATCTCACATTCATTTTCTTTAAAGAGAACATGGATATTATTCTTGCATAATTGACCAACACTTAGCAAGTTAAAATTCAAGTTACTCACATGCTCTACATTTGAAAATCTAACATTGTTGCAAGTGATGTTACCTCTACCGATAACCTTTCCTTTTGCATTTCCGCCGAAGACAACTTGTCCACCATCACATTCCTCATAAGATGAGAATAGACTTTTATTTCCGGTCATGTGACGAGTGCACCCACTATCGAGGATCCAATCTAGATCTTAGATTTCATTCCCAAAAACCATCTACATAAAATCATTAGAAAAAAAACTAGGTTCCTAATGATTCATGGGTAAGAAAATAGTTCAAACATCCGAAACCCAATGTCTCATGGTCCGGGATTATTAGAGTCAAAAATACCTTTAGCTAGCCATCTAGGAGTTATTTTTATTTTTTGGTTGTTTTCATTGTAAACAAAATAGGGTGTTAGTATATTTATTTTTCTTCTAACTCTAGAGTGATTTTGATTGTACACGTTACCCATCTTATTTTTATTTTGTATGAAATTCCTATTAGGCATGTAGTTTTTATTTTGCGTGTGAGGAGATCTATAGGGAATATTGTTTGGAACCACTTTTGAATTCACAAAGGGTTTAATAAGACAACTATTCAAAACATGTTTATTGCCAACTTCTTCACTTTTAGAAGAATTATCTATCTTTGAAGCTTTTACAAAAACCATGGTGTTTGAAGGAGTTTTGGTACTAGATTCACCATAAGAGTCATTAAAACCAAGACCACGTTTATCATCAAACTTTCTTAGCATTTTCAACATCTTAAGCATTTTTTTCATTTCCATCTTTAAAGTTTGAAGCCATTTGATTGTTTCTTTCAAAATCTTCACATTTTGAATTTAGATAAGCAATTTCAATTTTCAACTTATCAAATTTAGCACATAAATCATTTTCACTTATTCTTTTTTCTAGACAGACAACTTTTTCATTTAACTTGACACAAGAGTCACAATTTTCTTTTTCATTCAATTTCTCTTTTAAGCATGCAATCTCTTTGTTCATATCCTCGTGTATCTTAGTGTCATAGGCAATTTTTTTGTTAAGATCATGAATTTCTCTTTGTAGCAATATAAGTGATCTACTCATTTCTTTGTTGGTTTCACTATATTTCTTAGCACGATTGACCATTTGATTATATGATTCTTCAAGTTCATTAAGATCTTCATCCTCATGCATATCATCATCATTATCATAGCAATTATCACTATAATCACTATCATCATTAGTTGAGTAGCAAGTAGTTACCTGTTTCTCATGGTCGGCCATGAGACATATTTCTTCCTTTCTTTCATCTTCTTCACTATCACTCCAAGCTCCTCCAATAAACGCCTTTTGAGTGTCATTTTGCTTTGCACGTTTGGGACATACATTTGCATAGTGATTTTTGTCTCCACATACGTAACAATAGTCATTGTTATTTGAATTTTCATTAAGGTTCTAGCGGCTATTGAACTTGTTGAATCGTTGAAATGGTCTTCCATTTCTTCTTGGAAATCTTGAAGCACGGTTCTGTTCTCGATCGTTTCCATCTCTTCGATTGAAGTTTGACCTATCATTTCTTGCAAAACGTTTGTTAGTTAAAAATTTATTGAAATTCTTTACCAAAAGTGCGATGTCGTTCGTAGAGTCTATCTTCTCAGGCTCTTCTTTCGGTAGACTAGCATTTTCGTCTTTAGTCTTTTCTTTCGCAACGTTGGCTTGAAGTGCCAATGATTTCTTCTTTCCTTGATCTCGAGTTTTGTTTCTCTTTAAAGTTATTTCGTGAACTTTTAGGTTGCCAATGAGATCATCCAACTTCATTGTTGAAAGATCACGAGAATCTTCCAAGGATGTTATTTTTGGCATCCACTCCGGAGGTAGAGCTCGAAGAATTTTCCTCACATAATCTTCATTTTCATACACACGACCTAATCCTTTCAATGTAGTCATGATGAGGTTAAAACGTTTAAACATAGAATCAATTGATTCATCTTGAGTCATTTCAAATAATTCGTAGTCAAGAACTAAAATATTTATTTTACTACTTTTAACTTGTGAGTTTCCACGATGAGTATCATTTAAGCTTTGCCAAATTTTATTAGCGGTTTTACAAGTAAAAACTCTCTCAATTTCGTCTGAACTTAAGGCAGCCTAAATCATATTTTTTGCTTCAAAATTTAAACAGTTCCAAGTGTCATCGTTATTAGACCACTCAACAATAGGTTTTTCAACACTTTTGCCATCTTGTATTTTTGTGGGAACAAAGTTTCCATTAGAAATAATATCCCACATTTTTCTACTTTTACCACGAACGTGACATTCAAAGAGCTCGGCCCAAATGCCAACTTTTTCGATGTCAATAGGAGGTGGTTTAACAGATAGAGAGCCTTCATGATGAGCCATTATGTGATCAAATTTGTTTTTTTTTAAACTTGTTAAAGAAGTGAAATCTTTGAAAGACCTGCTCTGATACCAATTGTAGGACAACCTTAGGGGGTAAAGGTTGTATTAGGATCTTTTTCGCTTTCAAAAATTTGTTTTCAATCACAACACCAGATAATATGCAAGACAACATATATAAGATAAGGGTAGAGAGAATGATACCAACACCGTTGTTTAGAGTTGTTCACCAATTTGGCTAATCCACTTTCCGAGACACTTCTCGAGACACAGATCCACTATGAATGTTCTTTATGGTAGAACATAAATCTTGATACAAATACTTGAATTGATCTCTTACTTTTGCTAGAGATGGGAATGGATCACTCACTCTCAAAGTAAATACTTACAAGATGATAGATTTCTTAATGCTGATCACTCTTGTATAAGTAGTATAACACTTGGATGATTTTGAGAGTTTTGATGCTTGAGTTGTTTGCTATTCAACAATTGCTAGAAATCAGAGATTTCTTTCGTATGTATTCTCAAGTCTTAATTTGTTTAACACAGAACATTGGATTTAAATAGAGAAGTTAAAAGTGAACCAGAGCCCTTGCGGACGTCCGCACAGACATGTGCCGGACGTCCACATTTAATATGGTAGTTGTGAAAAGAGTCGTTTGTACTCTGAACAATTCAGAGATTATACTCGAGTGCGGACGTCCGGCTGCACCATGCGGACGTCCGCGGACCTTTCTCACCAACTCATATTAAGTTCAGGTCTTTTCATATGTCTTTTCATATTTAACCAACGTTCGATTTGTTTTGAATCAAAAAACATTTGTTTGGTTTTTGAAATATCCAAGTGGTATGCTAGTTTTGAGTGTATTACCTTTAGGAAATATGAAGACTATAAATAATACATATTCAGTCTTGAAATCTTCAGATGAAGTCTTCGTGTTTCCACTCCTTTGAGCTGGAATCCTTGGAATAGCTGAGACGATGCTTTTTCATTCTTCAGAAGCTTTGTCTTATTTATTTATATTTTTCCTTACTTTTGCCTTTTATGTTTGTCCTCAAAGATTTTAATGAAGTGACAAAGAGATGGGGTGCAGAACCTAAAATTCCTTTTTCAGAATTTGGCAGGAAAGGGATCTTCTCTTTTGAAGTGGACATTTTGAGGTTCACCGATCTAGGAATAAAATCGCTAGAGAAAGTCACAGAAATATTTTTTGAAAAATTTGGAGGATTTCTTTTTAAGAAAGAATCAGCACATAGAAACATGCCTTTTTTAGAGTTAGAAAATATTTTGTTTGAGTTGGAAGAGGAGGATGCATCATCTAAAGTCAAGAATTTTTGAAAGTCATGGACAGGTTTGGAAGAGTCATTGGAATCTTGAGCATTTTCCTTTGGAAAGGAAATGGGATATTTTGCCTTTAAAAACATTTTTCCAAAGCCTAAACCAGTTTTTTCATTACAAGAAATCTGTTTTTGAAAAATCTTTTCCAGATTTTTGGAAGAACTGGTCCATTTTCTCATAATTTCTTGCTCTTTTTCAAAACGTTTAAAATTTTTGTTTTTCTCCTTGGCAAGAATAAAGTTGATGGATTTTAGATCTTCAAGCTCAGCCTTAACTTTATCAAAGTTTTCCAGTTGTGAGTGACATAATAGCAGTTGAGAGGAAAGAGGTTTTATTTGAGCATTTGCCTTTTTCTCAGCAGTTTTAGCATCAAAAATATCAATAGATAAAGAATCAAATGCTTCAATCTTTTCAGCATCGGAAAGAGATAGAGATGGATGTACCTGTGATGAGGAGGAGAAGCACTTAGCGGATACAAGAGCAGTTGAGGAGGTGTGGCCTTCTGAATCATCCATGTCATTTATCTTGGCCATGAAACAGACATTTGAGGTGTCATTCTCGCTTTCAGATGTGGGTTCATCTACCAAATCATGAGTTTTAGCAGGCAGACCCTTTCCTCTTCTGACAAGTCTTTCATTTCTTTCCTTTTCTCTCTTGTATTTTTCCTTGTATCTTTCAGCCCGATCAGAATTTGCAGAAGAGAGGTGTTGGCTGAACTTTTGGGAATCATATTTGGATCTTCCCGATTTTGAGGAAAATCGGCCTAAGGAAGCAGTTCTGGGTCTTTCAAGGTGTTTACTTCTACACTCAGAAGCAAAATGACCCTTTTTACCACAGTTAAAACATTCCTCATTAGATTTGTCCAAAGAAGAGTGTTTGGAGAGGGAAGAGGATGATTTTCTACCAAACTTAGATTTTCCAGAAGAGGGGTGAGATTTGGATTTAGAATGCCCATCCAACATGGCCATTTCATCAGATAAATTGTCAACTGAAGTTTCCTCACATTCATCCTCAGCATCACTAAGATATGCCTCCGAATGGTCATTGGGATCTTCTTGACTATCATGGTCAGAGTAGGATGGGTAGGTGATTCTTGGAATACACTTAGTCTTTTTGGAAGAGTCACTTAGGAGAGCTAGAGGAGAGCTCTTTATATCTGTGATGACAGACTTCCTTTGCAGTTTAGTATGCTCATAGTTGAAGAGAGTTCCATAAAGAGCAGTGAGAGGCATATGATCAAGATCCTTGGTTGTCTTTATGCAAGTACATATATTTCCCCAAAAATCAGGAAGGCAGTCCATAAACTTGCATAAGATTTCCTCATTGTCATACACTCTACCTAACATCTTTAAGTCATTAAGAAGACTGTTAAAGCGGTTATAGTAGTTGGAGAGAGATTCTCCTTTCTCATAAGAAAAGAGTTGATATTTTCTAACAAGAGCAATCTTTCTGCTCTTTTTAACTTCATTTGTACCTTCGTACAAAGCACACAGAGTGGACCACATTTCTTTGGCAGTAGAGAGATTTACCAGAGAGTGGTACACTTCATCAGGAAGAGAGAGAGCAATGATAGTTCTGACTTTAGAATCAAGAGACACAAGACGTTTTTCTTCATCAGTATATTTCTTAGGATTCTTAGGAATGTAACGACCATTAGCAGCAGATTTTTATTTATCATAGGAATCATCAGAATCATCTTTGTCAACAACTTTCTTACTGGATTTCTTGGTTTCATAGCGAGACCATACTCTAGGGACTATGGGTCCCTCACTGTTGAATCCAGATCCATGCAACAATACAGAAATCGAATATGATATGCAATAAGTAATATGATTTCAACTGGTCATCCCTTTCATTAATCTTTCAGAGAGAATATTACAATACAGTGTTGAAAGTAAAAGAGATGATTAGCTTGTTTTCCCAAACTAATCAACATTAAATACAATGGGCCCGTGGTTAACAAGCCTACGACCCGTTCACTAATAAGCTCTATTTTAATCAAATACAGTTTAACCCTTGAACTTTAAATCAACATTAAAACCTGCTCTAACAATCTCCCCCTTTGATTTGAAGTTCTAGTTGGCGCTCTATATCTCTCCAGTTGAAGACATATCTTTTGTGGAGCGCGAAGTGTACCTCGAACAATCTGATGGCGCGGCGATAGTCGATGCGATCTTCAATCATTTCCAAGGCATTCCTAGCAGTTACTTCATTCGGATTCGGAACATAAGAATACCTTGGATTTTCAGACTCGTGCTAAATAATCTTTCGAAGAGCATCTCTGACCTTTAGGAGCGTGTCGTCACAAAATCTGTCCACCTGACTGAAGCGCATAAATTTCTTCTCTTTTTGCTCGTTGAGGTAAACAATCCCGAATTATGGTTCCAAAAGCATAGCGTTCTCGGGATACATGTTTAACTCAGGTGCTTTCAGATTCGGCTTGATCAGATTTACCTTTTTCGCCTTGTTCTCGATAGCCATTTGGAAGTCCGTTAGATAAGACATCCTAATGGTGCATACTAGGTATCGACGAACAGCTTCGAGTGCCTTTGTAATTTCTAGCGGTCGGATGGTTCTTGTACGTAAGTCTTTCAGAATAACCAGAAAGTCGAGTTGTCGGAGGTTCTTGAAATCAGCTTCTGAAAATTTCCATTCGTTCCCATCTTCACGTCGAACAATGAAAACTGGGTAGACGATCCTCATAATACGTCTTGAATAGATATTGATTACCTCTGTGATTCGAAGTTTGGTTCTGACCTGGTTGACTGGAAGACACCGCTGCATCGTGCTGATATATCTGTGTTGAAATTCTGGGTCAAGGTTGTAGATACCCAGACAGAAGGTCGGCTCGATCGGGCGAAGTTTGTGTACGAACAGCTTTTTCAAAGATTCCTCCAGATGAGGGATAATTACCATGATTTTCTCCCAACGGATTTGTTGCTATTGGGGAGAGGGAGGAAGATCAGAAGCTGTCGTGGGAGGAGTAGTTGTCGGAAGATCGGAAGTAGTAGACTCGGGTCTTGTTGATGGTGTTTCGGCGGGTTGAGCATAGTGAACGGGGGTTGCTCCATATAAATTTTGGAGCAAGAACTGATCGTAGTCAATATTGTCGTCCTCATCAGTAGGGAAGACCAAATTTACCTGGAGATTTACGGCACTGGCGGCTTTTTCGTACCATGTGTCCAGTATCGGTCTGTCTGACGAGTCAAAATCGACCAGTTCCTGTGTTGAACCCTCGGGCTTTTCAACCGTTGGGTCTTCTTCATCTGAAATTTCCATATCTATGACCATATCTGCTAGTGGAAATTCGGCTTCGGGTGCTTCTGATGTAGTTGCCGCAGTTGGGGGTTCCTGTTGAACCACTGTTGTAGTTTCGGCAGGCATGATCTGGACGGTCTCGGTTTGGCGTAGACGCTTCTCCCCCTCACGGTGATCAGGATCATCCTGGTCATCGTGCTTGCGTTTGAGACCGCCGGCTTGACTCTTACAAGTGTCTTCTAGTGAGCGGACCCTTTCAGACAGCGTGGCGAGCGCTTTGTTGTAGTCGTTGAGGGTCGAGTCAATGGCGTCAAGGCGTGATGTGATAGATGAAGATAGAGCAGTGACCTGGGATCGGAGAACTGAGATCAGGTCTGCTTCAGTCGAGGTGGTTGTATCGGATTCCTGGAGCATCTGGGCCAATAGCATCGTCTTTAAGGTATCCACCGAATAGATAGGTTGAGCAAATGTCGGTGGATGTGGTCGTGCGGTTTCGGCTTCAACGATCTTTGCTTTACCTTTGATGGCTTTGGCGATCTCGTCGGTGACATGCTGTTCCAGTGCCTCGCGGACAGCCTTGAGGGTGTTGTCCAGGGACCCATGCGACACAAAGTCGGGGTGAATAACTCTGGGACCACTTAGGTTACCCGTTGAGGCGTCTACCACAGGGGTAGAGCCACCTACGTTCACAGTTGGCATGATGTTAGTTGTGGTAGGATTTCCCGCCGATCCTTGTGTTTCACCAAGAGGTGAAGACACTACGGTGGTTCCGGTCGAGTCACAAAGATTCTCGACTTGGTGTTGTACCTCTTCAAGTGTCCTAGCGAAAGATTGATCTATTAAAAGTGGCTCTAGACTCCATGGTGCACGAAATGAAGTCGAGACCGGGGGCTGCTGGTCTCTTATTTCAACACCAGCACTCTCCGAATGAGAGGCCGGTGGAAGTTGTGCTTGTTCCCCATGTAATATTGAAACATCCGTCTGTTGTGAGACGGATGAGTGGAAAAGGGGGTCGTGCAATTGCTCCACTGGGTCTACGGAGTCTTCTTCAATACCCCGTCCCAACAGATGAGACGGTGTAGTAGATGTGGCTACCCGGATATCGCTCGTTTGGGGTCGCTCAGGAGCCTCGTTATCTTTACGGCTCAATCTTTCCTGGTTCAACTTTGAACGCAGTTCTCTCCGGCTCGCATGTCCTAACTCCTCTACTTGTTCACCCTCAGATGTCCTAATAGGTTCGGTTCCAGTATGTGGAGGTGAGTCAAGTGGGATTCCAACGGTAAAATCAGGGTTGGGTCCGATACCGAGAGGTATTTGTCTCAGGTGTACGTTTCGGTCGGTATCGGAGTCCGTGGAGTCAGATTCCACGTCTTCAACATGTGTACTGGGAGAGGGGGGTTCGGTGATGTATGGCTCGGTTGAGTGATGTAGTCTCGGTCTAGAGGATGGACCGGCTTGGGCTGAGCTGGAACCGGGTTGCGATTCCACTGCACCACCTACTCTCGTTCCCCTTCCTCTTACAACTAACGTTCCCCGCCCGACAGCCCCTGCTTGTCGGGCCCTTCCACCTCTTACTCTCGGACCCTCGCGTCTCTCGGGTCTAAGTCCCTGGGCAGGTCCCTCCGGCGCTGGGTGGACCATGGGATTGCCTAACGCTCCCCTGTATGCTACTACCCCTGGTGCAGTGGGATCGGCAATGGCTAGTAGTGCTTCAGGGATGGGCATGGCTACCGCATCAGATGGATTGCGTATAACCATGAACTGTAAGTGGTGATGGGGACATACCGGATGGTTCAGGCGGCGAGGAATGGCAGGATTCGCGTCCATGTGTTGACGCACCGCAAGCGAAAGGAAACACGGATACGGAAGAAACTTCTTCTGTTTGGACCCTCCGATGTGGCGAATAGCGGTGACGAGCTCCCTCCAGATGATCATTGCGAAGTCGATGTGGCGGTTATAGCACACAGCATGAACTAGGCGAAGAAAGTCGCCGGTGCACTGATCAATGCCTTTCCATCTCGATGAAAGGCAACGGTTTAAGATCCTAAATAGGGTGCACCATATCGGAGCGAGGTACTTGCGATTGAATGCGGACGGCCGGTTGAGGTAATGGTTGTAACCAAGTGCGCGGATTTGGGCACAAAGTGTGTCATCATTTACGGCAGGATCGTACCATTCATGATTGTTGGCGGTGGCCTCCGGAAGAGATAGCAGTCGGCGGAATGAGTCCGGTGTGAGCATGAAAGGTTGGTTATCGATTTGAGCGGTGATCGACTGCGAGTTACCGGCTGTGACGACTCGGGCGGTGAGCCATACCTGCAGAACGTACAGGACTGGGACATCGGCTGTGCTGGTAAGGGCCTCACGGAGAGGGTGATTCATGAGAATGTCTAGGAGAACCCGATGAAGTGGTTGAGGTTTGAACAGTGTCGTGTCCAGGTGGTGATTGTTGGCCTCCAGTTCAGTGCCATGGTCAGGGTCAACCAAGGCAGCATCGGCTGTGTCGTCAATAATATCCTCCTCTTAATGTAGTTGCTCTTGAGGAGGTGGTTGTGGGTCTCCATGTTGTCCGGGAATAGGTTGCTGTTGATCCGCCATAGATAATCTGTAAAATAAATACACAGTTAGAAATTAGGACGGATGAACAACCGTTGTCGCGTACCTTTGCTGTGAGTGGCTCAATCTGAGATAAATCGAGGACTGGCAGTAACAACACAGGACTGAAATGGACACAGCAGGGGTGTCCGGACAAAAGTGGGAATACCAAGTTTTCCGGACAAAATTGTATCCGGACAACACATGTGTCCGGATGTTAGAGGTAACCGGATGAAGATGAGAGTCTCCGGATAAAGTAGGGACTCCGGACAAGGGAGTCTGGGTGTCAGAGGTTATCGGGTACCTATTTTTCGGAGAACATTAGAGTCCGGACACCAATCTACCCGGTAGTTGAACTTACCGGAAACCCTAAGGTTTCCGGACAACTAGGTATCCGGGTGATGGTAGTGTCTGGATGGATCATCGTGGTGTTGAAGGTGTCCGGACACGACGAATGTGTCCGGACGAAGACTCAATCGATCATTTTTGCAAACAGGGGATCCCAATCACTTGTACAGGTTATTGAGAGTCGAATATCAGCTTATGGGAGCATTGACACTACTCAAAGCGCACGCAGTGGTCCTAAATGACTAGAAACCCTTGAGAGGTTTCGGTCACTGTTGGATCGACCAAATCAGGTCTCGTTGTGCGGTGCGATGTGTGCAAAGGTAGGTGAAATGTGATCGAGAGGGAGAAATGAGTAACATACCTGAAGATGGGGACTAAAAACACCGTGAATCGTCTACGTGAGAGGAGTCCGTGTGCGAGAGAGAGAGAAGAGGGTTTAGGGTTTTTGCGGTATCCGGATAAGTGAAGAATGAGAAGGCCGGATACGAATATATATACCCAGGTGGAGTCCGGGTACCTAGCCGACCCGGATATCTACCCGGTCCGGAAGCTGTCCGGATGCAGGAGTTGTCCGGATGCGAGAGTAGTCCGGATACTAGAGGTTTTCGGATAACTCTGAACAGTCCTGTTCCGTGAATTTTGCAGGAAACTGAACTGGAAGGGATCTTTCTCTCGCTCCCCCTCAAACTTAGCAGGGGATTTTCATTGCTCCCCCTCGGATAGTGTAGTAGGGTGCAGTGGAAGGGTCCGACACACAAAAACTGTAAGCGTTTAAGAGAATACCTGTGTCGCTCCCCCTCAAGTGATGACCATAACTTAAACATAGGAGTGCCCACACACAAAAACTTTTGACGTGTAAAGAAAAAAAACTGTGTGTGACGCTCCCCCTCAAAGTATGAGGAAACTTACATGATATTGCATTGTACTCCCCCTGAACACGAGAACATTTGGTGAAAGCACAGAGATACTGAAAGAAAATATAGACGACAATTTTTGAAAATAGAAACACACGGAGAAAGAGTGAAAAGAAAACAAATCGATATCTACCTAATAAATACAGAGACTAAATCTAGCGGTGTGACTTGAACAAGTAGAATACAAGTGCGAGAAAGTGTGTACTCATGCATCAGGAGGGTAAACACCGGATGATGAGAAGACAGTTACTCGTATATGTATGGAACTTGTAACGGGCACACAGTCGGATTAAGTCTTCAGATTTAGCATACCTAGCTTGAACACAAGAGTTTTAAAGCGTTTTTCGTCCAAGGCTTTGGTAAAAAGGTCTGCTAACTGATGTTCTGTATTTACGAAGTAGAGTTCGACTGTACCTCTTTCGACGTGATCCTTAATAAAATGATACCGAACGTCGATGTGCTTCGTCTTGGTGTGTTGGACCGGGTTGCTTGATATGGCAATTGCGCTCTTCGAGTCACAGTAGATCGGGACTTTGACATACGTAAAGCCATAGTCTTTGAGTTGCGTCCTCATCCAGATTACTTGGGAACAGCAACTTGCGGCGGCTACATACTCCGCCTTAGCAGTTGATGTTGAAACACATTGTTGTTTCTTCGAAGCCCAACTTACCAGGCTATCTCCCAAGAACTGAATGTGTCCCGAGGTGCTCTTATGGTCCAACATGCATCCTGCGTGATCCGCATCAGAGTAAGCGGAGAGGCCAAAACCTGTCTCTTTCGGGTACCAAAGGCCAAGATCAGCAGTACCACGTAAATAACGAAAAATTTGTTTAACAGCATTGTAATGAGACTCTTTAGGGTTTGACTGATAACGGGCGCAAAGAAATGTCGAGAACATGATGTCCGGTCTACTGGCAGTGAGGTACATTAAAGAGCCGATCATTCCCCGATACAATTTGGCGTTGACAGCCTTTCCGTTAGGATCGGCGTCAAGCTTTGTATTGGTTGCCATGGGAGTTTTCATTGGTGAGGACTGGTCCAATTGGAATTTCCGAAGAATATCCCGAATGTATTTGGACTGGTTTATGAAAATTCCTGTCGACAGTTGTTTAACTTGAAGACCAAGGAAAAAGTTCATCTCACAAAGCATACTCATTTTAAAAAAAATTCCCATAAGAGTGGCAAAGTTCTTTGCATATAAAGGACTAGTAGAACCGAAAATGATGTCATCGACATATACCTGGACTAGAATTATGTGGCCCTTTTCGTTCTTGATAAACAGTGTAGAATCAATTGTACCTCGAGTGAACTCGGCTTCTAACAAGAACTTTGATAGTGTGTTGTACCATGCTAGCGGTGCTTGCTTCAAGCCGTATAGTGCCTTGTCTAAGATGTAGACATGATCAGGCTTCGAGTCATCCACAAATCCGTCGGGTTGCGACACGTAAACTTCTTCTTGGAGGTCGCCGTAAAGAAAGGATGTCTTCACATCCATTTGGAAGACTGTGAAGTTCTTGTGCGCGGCATAAGCGAGAAACATACGGATTGCCTCGATTCGTGCTACCGGAGCATAGGTCTCATCATAGTCGATCCCCTCTTGTTGTCGGTACCCTTTGGCCACAAGACGCGCCTTGTTGCGAACAACGATACCATCTTCGTCCTTTTTATTCTTGAAGATCCATTTGGTCCCGATTACCGTCTTGTGCTTAGGACGTGGAACCAGGCGCCATACCTTTAGAGCCTCGAATTGATTTAGCTCTTCTTGCATGGCGATGATCCAGTCTGGATCTTCGAGCGCTTCGTGGACGCTCGTCGGCTCAATCGTGCTCAAGAACCGGAGAATAGGCAGAAGTTGGCGGAAGCGCCTCGTGTACGAACAGGAGTCGAGGGATCACCGATGATCTGATGTAGGGGGTGGGCCTTCGTCCATTTGGTGGAGTGCGGAAGCGGCTGCTGGGTAGAGTGAGAGGTGTCCGGATCCACGTATGCACCAGATGGAAGGTCTTGAACTTGTTCAAGAGTCGCAGTCGTGTTTCTTGGAGGAAGTGGGGAAGGATCCGTCGATGGTTGAACAACTTCTGGTTCCGAGGAGTTCAGAGGCTGAGCATCGGTTGTAGCAGAAGACGAATCCGTAGGAGCGATTTCAGAGATTATAGGTTCCTCCTGGGGGATTACAGTACCGGGTGCAGTTGTATCGGATGATGACGGTTGAGCTGTCTCTATAGATGTTGACGGTGTACTCGTAGACGGGGGCGGACCAGATAAAGTGGCCGAATCTGTATTGCAAGTAGCTTCAAGTCGCGGTTGCGCTGAGACAGAAGTGAAAGAATTAATAGTGTCATCATAAAAATATTGAAACAGTAAATCTAAATCAGAAGAGTCAGCATTCGATGAAGATGCATGATTCGGATTTACTGTGGCTTGTGCAGATCCCGAACTCGAAGGTCCGGAAGCTAGCACTCCAGTTAAACCGGGTTCTGAACTGAGTTGTTCAGAAGCCAAATCTGCGGCTTCGTCGAATGTCACGTTTATGCTTTCAACAACGGATTTGGTCCGTTTGTTGTAAACGCGATACACCTTAGCCTGCATGGAGTATCTGATGAAAACTCCTTCGTCCGCCTTGGGGCTGAATTTCCCGAGATCATCCTTGCCATTTAGCACATAGCAAGTGCATCCAAATGCATGGAAGTAGCCGATGGTTGGAACGTGATTATTCATGATCTCGTACGGTGTTTTGTTGAACCGCTTGAGAAGGATAGAGCGGTTTTACGTGTAGCATGCCGTAGACACCGCCTCAGCCCAGAGATATAGCGGTAGATTTGCTTGGGATAGCATTGTTCGAGCAGCTTCAACGAGGGTACGGTTCCGTCTTTCCACTACTCCGTTTTGTTGTGGAGTGCGTGCTGCAGAGAAAGTGTGTGTGATGCCCACCGTTCTCAGATAGTCATCCACCTTTTGATTCTTGAACTCCGTCCCGTTGTCAGTTCTGATGGACTGAACATGTTGAAGCTTGTTCTGCTGGACAGTCTTCAGGTGATCAATGACGAGCTCCGGAGTTTCGTTCTTCGAGCGTAAGAACCTCACCCAAGTGTAGCGCGAGTAGTCGTCCACCATCACGAGCACGTATTTGCGTTTATTGATGCTCGGAACATGCATTGGACCACACAAATCCATATGAATGAGTTCGAGAGTCCGGGTCGTGCTCGGAGTTGCCTTCGGCGGATGTGATGCGCGCGTCATCTTTCCCTTTTCGCATGCTCCACAGAGACGATCATTCACGAACAGAAGTTGGGGCACGCCTCTGACGTGTTTGCCTAGCACCAGTTGATTTATACTTCTGAAGTTGAGGTGCGAAAGACGTCTATGCTAGAGCCAAACTTGGTCGGAGTCGGCTTTTGACAAGAGACATACTGGTTTGTCTGTCGTGAGAGCGGTGAGGTCAATGGTGTAGAGATTGGTCTTGCGAGTTCCAACCAGAAGTTCCTCTCCGTCGTTGTTGAGGATTCTACACCTTGTGGCTTTAAAGCTGACCTCGAGATCTTTGTCACAGAATTGACCGATTCTGAATAGATTGTGTCCTAATCCTGCGACGTGGGATACCTTCTTGATTGTTATCTTGTCTTGTACGATGTCGCTGTAGCCCACGATCGGCGACTTCTCATTATTCCCAAATCTCACGTCTCCGCAGTATTCTTCCTTGTAATTCGTGAGAAGCTCCCTTCTTCCGGTCATGTGCTTGGAGCATCCAGAATCTAAGTACCACACATGACCGTTCTGCAAAACAAGATTAGTGACGTTTAGGTACCCAAATTTGTTTGGGTCCTGGGGGTTAGATTTGGCACTGCCTGGGGAAATCTGCTTTGACTCAGCTTTCCCTTTAGGTGTAGATTTTACACCGTTGGAGGGAACTGGTTTTGGCACTTGTTGCCTCTTGGGTGCAGAATTTACACCTTTTGGAGGAACATATTTTGGGGCAGATTTCCACCTGGGTGCCGGTTTAACCTCAGTAGGAGCAGCCCATGTAGGAATGGGTCGGGTCTCTTGCTGTGGTTTAACCGTTTGATTGAAACCCCTTTTGAAATGATGTTGTTGCTTGTTGTTATGGGGTTTGCGCTTATGAAATATGTTGCCAACAAAGTAAGGCGCATACCAATCATTATTGTGAATATCATCAAAATCATTCCAACCACAATTAGAACAACATAAACAATCATACGATAACTGAATCAATTGATTAAGTGATTTAACTTTAACAGGAAAAGAAACATCAAAATGGTTCCAATGATTCCAAGCATAATTGTCTTTGTCTATTTTAGAATTGAAAACAGGTGGGGATGACTTTGACGCATCCTTCTCGACAGATTCCCTCTTTAGCCACTTTGGTGTTTCTTTATTAGCGCGACCATTTTTATCTGAAACAGCCGGGATAGTATGATCAGTGACTTTTGAGGAAACAGGAGTCTTAGTGGTCGGTCGTTCGGTCTTTTGTTTCGGCTGTGACTGTTTTTGAGAGTTGGAAACATTTTTAAGAATCTTGATCACAGCCGGAGTCTTGGGTTGAGAACAATCGCCCTTTAGAAAATTGACCGGACGATTAACCACTGGAGACAAAAAAATCAGGTTGAGTTGGAGAAATAGTAGTGTTGGCAGTCAATGGTCCGGTAGCTTGCCTTGGCTATGATTGCCTTTTGGAAACAGGTTTCGAGGTTGGTTTTGACTGGGAAATCTTGATCACAGCTGAGGCCTTTGCTTGAGAACAGCTTTCTTTTAAAGAATTAACCGGATGATTGACCACGGGGGATAAAAAATCAGTGTGACTTGGAAGAGGTTTGTCGAAGGGAAACAAATCAAACTCTTCATCACAGGTACATTCGGAGTTCATGTACTCTGAAAAATCTATCTTGGGAAGTACTGGACTAGGGTCAGGTGAGGAGGGCGAGGAATACTTTGTGTTTGTGTGCTTAGGGGAACTTGGTGCGGAAGCGTTTGAAAAATCAGAGTTTAAATTCCTTTGAGCACATTCGTCTTGAGAGACGTTACTTTCTTGAGAAGAGATATTTCCAATGAAGGCTTTACACGAGGATGTGTCAGATGAGTTATAAGAAAGTTCAGGTGAAAATTGCTTCGCAGTTTGGAGCAAGTCAAGCTGCACTCGGAGTTGACTGTTTACCATATGCTCTTTCATCGTTTCTCTTGTCATTTCAGATAGTTTTGATGAGAGCGTATTGATTTCCCACTGAAATTTTTCCTTTTCCTCACTTGACACATCGTCGGTTTTCTCAGATTTGAGTTTCTCAATCTCAGAGATGAGCACTTTCTTTTCGTTTTGAACGGTGGACCTTTTTTCTCAATCGACTCCTCCAACTCTACAATTTTTGCTTCCAAGATGAGAGGAGGAACATAGAGTTTAAACTCATCTGTCTCAGTCTTGGTTGTAGGTGCTACATCCTCATCCTTCTTGGAGGAATCCTTGGGTGTAGCTACCTTGTAAGGGTCGAAGTAGTCATTGGAAAGATACTTCTTGTCCTTTTGATACGAGTAGTTTAAAGGTTCATAACAAAATGGAAGTTGAATTCCTCGTTTGTGTGTGCGTTTATGTTCCTCGGTTTCCTTCTCTTTTTCTGGTTCAAGAGGACCAGTCCATTGAATTGCGTACTCTGGATACTTTTTATCTAATCCATAGCAAGCAAAATCATACAGAGTAGGGACTTGATATCTTTCCTTTTTCAGATAATGTGTGTAACGTCCCAAAAATTACAAGCAAATTTAAATTTTTAAATAAACATTTCATTTATAACAACTCATTAAATGATCCCAACGTTTCGTTTGCAAACTCATAATTAATATCTTCAAAATAAAAACCAGCGGAATAGACGTTTAATTATTAAAAACCATAAAGCAACCAGCTCTCCTCGCGCGCCAGTGTGTACCCGTCACGCCTTAGAGCCACTCGTACCTGAAACCACAGTTTATTGGGGAAAGGGTAAGCACGAAGCTTAGTGAATTCTACACCATAAGTAACACAGTTATTTCCACACCACCATAAACAGATAATTGCACATAAACAGCATTCAAGTCTACGAACAAATCATAAACCTGCATACTCACACCAACCCACCTAATAGGCATACGTCGGTCCCACCGACCACACGACCATCGTGCAAACGCAACCCGGCACCCCCGGGTTCATACGCCACCCGCGTATACAACCTTCGGTCCCACCGAATTACTACGCCACCCGCGTATGTGACCCTCGGCCCAGCCGAACTCCTACGCCACCCGCGTAGTCACAACAATAAAGGTCCGACTAGACACCCCACTATTTAACCCCGCATCAAAAGCAAATAGAACTACCACATACATACACAACGTAATGTAAAAATAACCGACATTAGTTATAGTGAGAGAACTCACCTCGAATGCGCGCCTAGCTTAACAATACAATTCAAGCTTCACAATTACGGTCACTTCCCAGCACCTAAACGCATGTTAAAACGTGTCAATACGAGACCCGGACCCTACGACACGACACACGCTTAAACCGTCACTAAAACTATTTTCCGTTCTCGCCAAACAGGTCTGTTCGGGACCTGTTTCGACCCATTTAAACCCAGAAAATTCCCAATATTATTTCATGATTAGAAAGTACTCTGAGATAGGGTTTCAAGGACATATTATACGCCTCCTAACGATTTTTCTACAAATTATTATGAATTAAATACGAACGACCACAAAAACTGTCCGTTTTCGGACCAGCCGCGCAAACAGCCCGAAACAGCCTAGCTACGGGCTTAATCAGACTTTCGGCAAAACACGAAAAACCTCCCCAACTCAAATTGGGAACTTTGGGCACCAATTTCACGTCAAAACGAGTTACGAGTGAAAAGTTAAGGCTTTCGCAAGATCAAGGCGGATTCCAGAAATTTTCACATGAAATGACGAATCACCGAACTTGCGACCACTTTTTCGCCCAGCTAGAGACCGAACCAGTTTTCTGCTAAAACACGGAAAACGTGCCCGACCCCGAACTTGAACCGTGGGCGCCAGTTTCGGCTCAAACGGAGTTGCGGCGGAAACGTTATAGCCGTCGTAAAAACAGTGGCTACACCATTTTCCACATGAATTGATGATTATAAAAACGACGGTTTTAACGAAACGGCTTAAACGATTAAGTCAAGGCTTAACGGATTCTACGGTGATTATTAATAAGACATGGCCACGCACCACCCTCTGCCCTCCGGCAGTGGTGGTCGCCGGCGGCGGCCGGCGGCGCGGTGGTTGTTTTGCCGGAAGAAAAACGAAAAGAAAAGGAAACGAGACGAAGGAAAACGAAACGGAAACGGAACCTTACCTCGTGACGACTACGACGGTGCGACTGCAGAAATACTCCGGTCACTTCTCCTTCGTCGCTGCACTCTCTCTCTTCCTCGGTTTCTCTCTCTCTCCCTCTCGGTTTCTCTCTCTCTCTCTCTCTTCTTCTCTCTCGGTTCTTTTCTCTTTCTCTTTTGTGGCCGGCAATAACAATGGGAGGGGGGAAGGAAGACTTAGGGTTTCTATTTGTTTTTCCTTTCTCCCTTCTAACCTTGCTTAACACGCAACAAGACACACAACAAACCACAAGGGTTCGGTTATGAATTACATGGGCAAAAACCAAGACTTTTGGCCCTTTAACACTTTTAGTCCTTCAACTACATCCTTCTCGCAAACTAACCCCGTTTTGAAGGGTTTAACAATTGGGTCCAAATCGTCTAACCCCGTTAACGGGAACCACAATAATTCAAACTTAAAAGGAAAAAAAATAAAAGAAATTACATACCGGGATACGGGCTTTACAACTCTCCCCCACTTGGATTAGACTTCGTCCTCGAAGTCTATGCCCGTGAATAGCTCTAGATAATTCTCCCGCATCTCAGCCTCGGGTTCCCAAGTCCACTTGGAACCCCTTCGGTTTTGCCACTGGACTTCCACTAACTGGAACCTACATTTCTCACACCGTCAAAAATTTCTCTAATACTCTGCTTACCAACAAAACTCCTTCCAGAACACTCCAACAACGGGAATCGTTCTTAGTTAAACGACTTTGATTGTCTCCCAACCCTAGATGTTCCATACATCCTGATTCAAATTTCAAGCTCTAACCATTCTAAAGCTGCTCACAGTATACCCTACAGGATACTCGACTACGATCATTCCTACCCTTAACTGTCGATTAACTTCCACGAATTCTAATAGACTCCAAAGGTTATCAATAAATTATATTAACAAAACATCGACCCCCTGCCGAACATCGGTCCAACCGATTACAATAACAAACATCGGCCACCCGCCGAACATCGGTCCAACCGATTACAATAACAAACATCGGCCACCCGCCGAACATCGGTCCAACCGATTACAATAACAAACATCGGCCACCCGCCGAACATCGGTCCAAACGATTACAATAACAAACATCGGCCACCCGCCGAACATCGGTCCAACCGATTACAATAACAAACATCGGCCACCCGCCGAACATCGGTCCAACCGATTACCATAACGAACATCGGCCACCCGCCGAACATCGGTCCAACCGATTACCATAACAAACATCGGCCACCCGCCGAACATCGGTCCAACCGATTACCATAACAAACATCGGCCACCAGCCGAACATCGGTCCAACCGATTACAATGAATCACATAAGCGTGGTATTATCCTAGACACTATCACAAATAGATATCCCCCACAATCAAGTCAGCTAACACACACGTAGGTCATTCCCTTAACCGATACTACCCGGTCTACATTACCAACACGCGTGGAATACCCAACCTCCCACCGTCGACGTATCCCCCACACACGCTCTACAAAGCTAATTTATCTGAACCGAGGATACACCCTGACGCCTACCTCTCAGGTAACGCCTCAGGGCCCCGCACATCGGAATTACCTCTCAAGTAAGTGCCCACAACTATATCCTCCTAGCACCTACTAGAAAGCCTAGGCTATAACACCTGAACACCGGGGCCTCACCCCGAGATACCCAACCGACCACTACCAGCGACTGACTAACGTGCCTAAGGATCCAGAGCAAAACAGCCTACCCACAAGTGCCTATTCCGGATTGTCTCCCTCACCCAAACGTGTAAATACTCGACGTGCAATGAATGCCAAACGGTGCGACAAAACAATTTATCAACGAGACTCCACCTCGAGTCATTAAAACCGGGCAATTAGCCCATGACTAACTCCAAGTCAAAACCGAGCAAAATGCTCCACGCTTGCTAGACCCATAAGTCGGTCAAAAACGCGTTTAAATAAAGTTTAAGCAAGCAATACTCTTAAATAACATTAGTCCCAAACTCGACACGAGTTAAACGAAAGCGTTTTCCAAAAGGACTCACACCCTTAAAATTCTCAAAATGACACATAACACTTATAAACGCACTTCCCAAATGGTTTACAAAATCATTTACAAAATATTCTCAACGTCAAGATTTTTCATTTCAAAAAGACCGTAAGCAATAAAACTACTATTACCAGGTCGGTAATTACGCAAAAATGGACACGCTCGTCCCACATATGAAAATCATGTTGAAAATCATCTCATTGCAGCTTAATTTACTCACAAAACGTAAGCGAAATAAATAATTTCTTTGAAAATGAACCGTCACGGTTCTAGTATGAATTGACTCATGACATGTATTTAAAGTAACCGCTCGACCTTACACCGGGTGCGACAAAAGCGTGCACATAGTTTCAAAATCAGTCCCACGACGTTTGACCCCCAAAATTCCTCTTTTTCAACATAAAATGTCGTGGCACAGGGTTCGCTAACAAATCTTACGCACGTCGGCTAGTCATACAAACGATAAAACGGTTTACAAATATATTTTTGTTAAAACACAACTGTCTCGTGTAAGTTTCAAACTTAAGATAAAAACCAATCCGTTTCCACCATTTGAAAATATCGACTAAAACCTCATAAAATCTCGAAAGGTGGGGTTCTTTAAATTGATTTCCAAGATTTCCCCAAATGGTCACATAAACAAATAAGATATGCACCACGAGAAATTAAACCCACACGACGCAACATGCCGTAAAACAGAACTTATCTTAACCAACTCACTTAAATAGCTTTATACAGACATCATGGAATGTAACTTTCCGCCTCAACTCTAACATATGTGGAGGAGTTCCAATGTTAAAGTCACAAGCCGTAGCCACTTGCCCAACATTTTAAACACCACAAAACACGGATATCATCTTACCCGTAAGAACCGTTGGAAAAATAAAGAAATGAGACAAATTCTAACAAAGTTTGCACCCCCGTAATAAAACGATTTCATACATTTTCAAAACCATATTTCAAAATCTTGTGCGTGTGCTAAACACTTCCCAAAATTTCAAAACACCATCCATAAAAATGATTTGAAACACAAGAATTTGTTAATGCAATCTATTTCAAAATCACACTTTGTGCATGACTCAGTCGGCATTCTACGCCTCGACTCCTACTCCTCCAAATCTCTCCGATCCACTAACGTCATCCGAACATTTAAACCTCTTAGGCAAGTTGGGAAATTACGCCAAATATTCCCTGCGATCTTTCCTCAAATCAAAGTCGGCTCTATAAGCCTATGATTCTAGCGCAATCATCCATCTTGGCCCGAAACAAACATCATCCTTATCGTCACTCCAAGTGACTAATACTAGAATCGTCCTTCTATTCTAACGACTACTGGATTAGATCCTTCGCCACTACCCTCAACGATCATTTCATCTAAGCAAATCAAGTACACACCTGTACTATTAGATTTAATATGGTTGTTTCTCCTAATGATGGCCATTCTGGGTAGATAACACAACGCGTTAATAGCACATAATAACTCACACTAACAACACTCACGCTCAACTCCTCGGATTCCTCGTGACTTTCCCCGACTCGAGCATTGATCCTGTGCTTCCGGTAGTAGGAGCTCTACTACTACCATCCCCACCTATCATCGCCCGTTCCGAGTCCCATCCCAAGGGGTCCAAGTAGTTCCTCGTCGAAACTAAACGCATATGCCCGCACCGGCATACGTACACACTCTTCCTAGTTCCCTAGGAGTTTCACCCAATTCCACTACCCTCGCCAAGACGAAGTTCCCACTAGTCATGACGAGTCGCCTCGCGAATGCACAGTCGCATACGGTGGAAAACCAGATAGACATTCGAATATAAGATTCCATCCTACAACGGTTGGACTCAAACAAGAGCTGCGCAATAGAACTAAATCCAACATTCTAAGGCTATTCGGTTCCTACCGCATACAACTCATAGTGCATTCACTTAACAACCTATCAAGGCTAGCATAAACTCCTATTAGCAAGCAACAAACATGCAACACAGTGTAATAAGCACCAAGCAATTTAACATACATACCCTTATGTTCTAGAAAGCACTCTAGCACACATACTCATACGTAAACACCCTTCCTAGCTCTCTAGGAATTCCATCTCCTCCCACTACCCTTGCTACTACCGAATCCCTACTAATCATAACGAGTGGCCTCGCAAATACTCGATTATATGCAGTGCGAAATAAATAGACGTTCGGATACAAGACTCTATCCTAGAACGGTTGGACTCAAACAAGAGCTGCGCAATAGAACTAAATCTAATATCCTAAGTCTATAAATCTCTTACTGCATACAACCTAGAGGGCATCCACTTAGTAACCTATCATAATTAGCATGGATTCCTAATAGCAAGTAGTACCACATACAGCATAGTGTCAACAACAGGCAATCTAGCATGCATACCCTATGCCTAGAAAGCAATACAACACTAAGCAATGTACCTTTCCCCCTTGGCTCCGGCTGATTGTACACACTGCGTCCTCGATCACCGTTCCTCAAACGGATTTTTCCTTCTTTTTATTTCCCAAAAACTTTAAAGAAAATTTTATAGCCGCAAACTTGAGATCAAACACACCGAAATGCGTTTGATTCACTCAAGCCGTGCTCTGATACCAAGTTGTAACGTCCCAAAAATTACAAGCAAATTTAAATTTTTAAATAAACATTTCATTTATAACAACTCATTAAATGATCCCAACGTTTCGTTTGCAAACTCATAATTAATATCTTCAAAATAAAAACCAGCGGAATAGACGTTTAATTATTAAAAACCATAAAGCAACCAGCTCTCCTCGCGCGCCAGTGTGTACCCGTCACGCCTTAGAGCCACTCGTACCTGAAACCACAGTTTATTGGGGAAAGGGTAAGCACGAAGCTTAGTGAATTCTACACCATAAGTAACACAGTTATTTCCACACCACCATAAACAGATAATTGCACATAAACAGCATTCAAGTCTACGAACAAATCATAAACCTGCATACTCACACCAACCCACCTAATAGGCATACGTCGGTCCCACCGACCACACGACCATCGTGCAAACGCAACCCGGCACCCCCGGGTTCATACGCCACCCGCGTATACAACCTTCGGTCCCACCGAATTACTACGCCACCCGCGTATGTGACCCTCGGCCCAGCCGAACTCCTACGCCACCCGCGTAGTCACAACAATAAAGGTCCGACTAGACACCCCACTATTTAACCCCGCATCAAAAGCAAATAGAACTACCACATACATACACAACGTAATGTAAAAATAACCGACATTAGTTATAGTGAGAGAACTCACCTCGAATGCGCGCCTAGCTTAACAATACAATTCAAGCTTCACAATTACGGTCACTTCCCAGCACCTAAACGCATGTTAAAACGTGTCAATACGAGACCCGGACCCTACGACACGACACACGCTTAAACCGTCACTAAAACTATTTTCCGTTCTCGCCAAACAGGTCTGTTCGGGACCTGTTTCGACCCATTTAAACCCAGAAAATTCCCAATATTATTTCATGATTAGAAAGTACTCTGAGATAGGGTTTCAAGGACATATTATACGCCTCCTAACGATTTTTCTACAAATTATTATGAATTAAATACGAACGACCACAAAAACTGTCCGTTTTCGGACCAGCCGCGCAAACAGCCCGAAACAGCCTAGCTACGGGCTTAATCAGACTTTCGGCAAAACATGAAAAACCTCCCCAACTCAAATTGGGAACTTTGGGCACCAATTTCACGTCAAAACGAGTTACGAGTGAAAAGTTAAGGCTTTCGCAAGATCAAGGCGGATTCCAGAAATTTTCACATGAAATGACGAATCACCGAACTTGCGACCACTTTTTCGCCCAGCTAGAGACCGAACCAGTTTTCCGCTAAAACACGGAAAACGTGCCCGACCCCGAACTTGAACCGTGGGCGCCAGTTTCGGCTCAAACGGAGTTACGGCGGAAACGTTATAGCCGTCGTAAAAACAGTGGCTACACCATTTTCCACATGAATTGATGATTATAAAAACGACGGTTTTAACGAAACGGCTTAAACGATTAAGTCAAGGCTTAACGGATTCTACGGTGATTATTAATAATACATGGCCACGCACCACCCTCTGCCCTCCGGCAGTGGTGGTCGCCGGCGGCGGCCGGCGGCGCGGTGGTTGTTTTGCCGGAAGAAAAACGAAAAGAAAAGGAAACGAGACGAAGGAAAACGAAACGGAAACGGAACCTTACCTCGTGACGACTACGACGGTGCGACTGCAGAAATACTCCGGTCACTTCTCCTTCGTCGCTGCACTCTCTCTCTTCCTCGGTTTCTCTCTCTCTCCCTCTCGGTTTCTCTCTCTCTCTCTCTTCTTCTCTCTCGGTTCTTTTCTCTTTCTCTTTTGTGGCCGGCAATAACAATGGGAGGGGGGAAGGAAGACTTAGGGTTTCTATTTGTTTTTCCTTTCTCCCTTCTAACCTTGCTTAACACGCAACAAGACACACAACAAACCACAAGGGTTCGGTTATGAATTACATGGGCAAAAACCAAGACTTTTGGCCCTTTAACACTTTTAGTCCTTCAACTACATCCTTCTCGCAAACTAACCCCGTTTTGAAGGGTTTAACAATTGGGTCCAAATCGTCTAACCCCGTTAACGGGAACCACAATAATTCAAACTTAAAAGGAAAAAAAATAAAAGAAATTACATACCGGGATACGGGCTTTACAATGTGGGTTGTCATATCCGATTCCCCATTCTTTGTTAAAATACGTGAACTCTTTGGGTTTGTTCAAAAAAATGGTTTGATCAGTTTGACCCCTTTTGTGGAGTTTGGTTTCAAGATCTAAAATTTTAGCTACATACTCCTTGTGTTGAATTTGAAGATAAGAACATTGATAAGTAATGTCTTCTTTCTCATTCAAGCACTGATCAAACTGACGTTGGAGATCAGATAATCTGGCCCTTAAGTCTTTAGGTGCTAATGAAAGGATTTTGCATCTGTCTTTTAAATCAGCATTTTCAGACTTATACTTCTCAGTTAATTTCATTTGAACATTAAGCTTTTCAGTTATTGAAATAATTTCAAGCTTTTGTTCTTCATTTGTGGCCTTGAGGGAGTTTGCCTTTTCTGTGATGGTTTGCAGTTGAAGTATGAAGTTTTGTAAGCAAGAGTCACATACCTGATTTGCTGTTGCCTTGTCTTCATCCGTAGACGATTGATATCCCATGAAAGCATCAGCACCTTCATAATCTTCCTCATCATCAGATCTGCCTAGCCAGTACTCATTTTCAGCGAACATTACCTCCCCAGCCTCCTTCTGTCTGGCCAGTGCAAGCTTAGCCTCATAATAGTGAGAGTTCTTCACTGTAGGTTGACGGCAGTCTTTAGCGAAGTGACCGAGTTTCCCACAGTTGTAGCATTTCACATGTTCATCTCGCTTCTTCCGGTCACCTTTCTCTGTCTTCTCCTTCTTCTCGGATCTATCTTGCTCTTCTACCTTCTTCTTTCCTTCATACCGGTCCTTATAGTCGTGACGCTTATTGGAGGAGGTGGAGTAGCGTTGACTATTGGGAGCAGGATTCTTGTAAAACTTTTGTTGTTGAAAGGATTTAGTCAGAAGGGCAATAGCTTTCATTAATTCTGATGCTTCATCATCATCATCACCACCGTCTTTCTCGTCTTCAGGTTCTGACTCGGAGGAGCTTTGCTGTGGACCGCGTCTGGATTGACTACTTGAAGCACTACTACCCTGAAGCACTACTACCCGGATGGATGACTTACCCGGAAGAAACTGGTTGTCCGGAAAAATTGGAAGAGTCCGGATGGAACCACAAACGTCCGGACAAAATGAACTTGTCCGGAAACTGCGGCTGTGTTTGTCCGGACACTGCGGCTGTTTACTCAGTTCGGTCGATTTCTCAACTAGGGTTACTCAAAATTGTTCCTGAAAGATTAGAAACAATACCAAACACAAAACTAACACTAACCCAATCGATTTCTAAGCAAAAAGAACACGTTTTGATGGTAAAAAATCGATTTTTATTGAAGAACACTACCAAAAACTTTGATCTTAAATTGCTAAATTGACCAATCAAACGAATGAATTAGGATGTGAAAATTTGCAGAAACACTTATAACGATAATGCTAACACAACCCAATAAGTAAAAACAACCAATTTCGACTGAATCAAATAGTCACGAATTCAAGAATGGTCAGACGGGTAAAAGTCAAACTAACCAGAAATTGATGAATGAAGCTTTGAATCGAATCCGTCTGTCTGCTCTGATACCAATTGTTGAATCCAGATCCGTGCAACAATACAGAAATCGAATATGATATGCAATAAGTAATATGATTTCAACTGGTCATCCCTTTCATTAATCTTTCAGAGAGAATATTGCAATACAGTGTTGAAAGTAAAAGAGATGATTAGCTTGTTTTTCCAAGCTAATCAACATTAAATACAATGGGCCCGTGGTTAACAAGCCCACGGCCCGTTCACTAATAAGCTCTATTTTAATCAAATACAGTTTAACCCTTGAACTTTAAATCAACATTAAAACCTGCTCTAACACTCACTGAGAATGGTTGGATATCTACTATCCACTCCTTCCATGAAAAGCATCATTCGGCTTTTCCACAAAGAAAATTGTTGGGGTTAAACTTGGGAGGTTTGGCTATAGAGCCGTTTTCAGAAAAAATGTTTTGAGAGAAAGCTTCATTTTTGGAAGAAGAAGCAGCCATTGCAGATCAAGTTTATGAATTAAACTTTCTGCTTTGATACCACTTATTAGTCCCAGATGGCGTACAAGAACAGGAACAGGTATTGTAGAAGGGGGGGGTTGAATACAATACACAATTTTTCCACTTTAATTTAATTCTATTATTGAAAATCTTTCAACAAGAATTACACATAGAACACATAGAACAATTAGATTGTTGCGGAAAGAACAGATAAAATCTATTCTAACAATCTTCACAAAGTAATACTGAAAACTAAACAACTTTTAAAACACAAAGATTGAAAGCTATAAAGTTCTAAGAGATAAAGGAGTAGAATACCTTGAGCACAGAGTAATCTTCAAGTCTTTCAAGAGATATTCTGCATGGAGAGGTCTTCATCTTTATATAGTGCCAAGAGTATGTGTAGCATAGGACACTTGTCACTTTGTCATTGAAAAGATAGGTTTGGCTCTCAAAAGTTGATATGTCTTTTCCTACGATACTAGAAAGATTTGATGGAAACAATATTTAAGAATGGGAAATAGGACAAAGGTACCTTTTTCTTCCATACCCAGACATTCTATCTTTGAAGAGAAAACCTTTTAGCATGGACACAAGGGAGGATCCTCCTATTTGAGAATCTCACCGACTTGTTATGGACATGGTAGGTGGAAGTCTTCTTAGGAGTGATGTTATGAGAGAATCCTCCAACTTTTAGGATCCCACCGATTTTTATGGGGACAATCGGTGGGATGCCAACTTTACTTCTTATGATGAAGATCTTCATGGCAAGGAGATAAGGGAGGAAATCTCTTGTTTGGGATCTCACCGATCTTCATGGAGACAATCGGTGGACTATGACTTGTATGTGTTGAGAAAAGATCTTTCACTTCCACAATGAGAGAATCTTCAATCTTGACTTTGGTTGATCTTTGACTTCACCAAACATTTGCTATCTTGTACAAGCCATTACAAAGAACCATCCAAAAATTTTCTAAGTATGGAAAATGTTTTTCAAAGTATGTAAGGAGATCATGAGGTCATCTTCAAATCTTTGATGACCCAACATCTTCCTCTTTCTCTCGTCTCTATTCCTGAATACAATACACAACAGGTATTGTAGAAGGGGGGATTAGGGTCGGCCGGAATATGTCGGGTGATATTTACCAGCCATCTCCTCTTCCTCTTCTTCCTCCTCTGTCTCTTCCTCCTCTTCCTCTTTCTCTCGTCTCTCCTCCCGATTCTCTCCCAGATACACTAAGTCTTCATCGTCATCATCCACAAGGTTTCGTGTGAAAAACGACTGCTCGATAGCGCAAAACTCCAAGAACTTGTCGATTTTTGCTTGAGAGTTAGCGTAGGGCTTCACGTCCTCGAATTTGATATCTGTCGGCAGATAAAAGAAAAGTTAGAGACTAACACACGACACACGGCACATGACAAAAGCTAAAAATCTTACCCGACATATTCCGGTCGGCCCTAATCCAGTCGCTCGCAGGGTCTAATGACGCGACACGCACGAATACGTATATGGTCTTCCACTTGCGGTCATCAACCGCAGTCTTCAAGACCAGGGTGCGATCACCCTTATGCCTAGAAAATAGGCTGTAACGACGACATCCGTCCACCTTGACTTGATAAGCCAAGAGCAGATCGCGCACATTCAGGGGGGATTCCCAATCTTTGGTGAGGCGCTCGATAACTTGTATAACTCACCAAAATTGAGGCATTAATTGGCCCGATGCTAAATCGAACTCGAGCATAAAAGCCTTGGCCAGAGGCGAATAAGGCCATTCGAAACCTATCTTAAAAGGGTATTCGTATATAACGACGAACCCCTCTGGACACATATCAGGACGAGTCTGACCTGCCCTAATCAGTGAAATCCCCGCAGGGATTTTTGCTAATTTCCTAAAGGAGTCAATGTCGTCCTGATCTCTATTGGAGCTCGCTGGTTCGGTCGACATCGCTAAACCTGTTAGCCAAATTTATCGGTCTGAAAAACCCCAAAGATCCCAGTTTTTCTAGGCTTTCTAGCGACAGACATACGACGCATACAAAGACTATGAAGTCGTACCTTATATAGGCTCTCTAAACCTTGAAATGCCTAATTGGTTCGAAGATTTTTGCAGGTTTGAAAAGGATTCGCTGAAAGATGGCAAGAAATTGAGAAGAAATACCTCTATAAACTCTCTGAAAGCGTAAAATGGAAAAGATCCACTGTGGGTCACTATTTATGTAAACGATCGTGTCAGGTCGAGTCACTCGATGAGCGACACGTGGCTTCTCCTTTTCGAAATCTCGATAGATCGTCGACACCTGGCAATTACAGCTGTTAAGCACGATCACACGTCAGCATGACGTCACAATCCTATCCCTTTTTCGATTTCCCCTTTAGTTAGGATCAAACTGATTCAGTTTTCTAACTAACGACTTTCGACACGTGTCACATCTCTTGACATTCCATTGGACGAGGATTTTAAAAGATTTTCTTCTGACAAAAATTTAAAATTTGAAATTTGAAATTGCTTTTCATTTTAAATTTTGGGGGCAAACTGTTTGGGTAAAATTTCACCAGTCTCGACCACGACTATAAAAGGGAAAACATTTATTACACTTTTTCGGGATAAAGATAAAATCATAAACATTTTATCATCTGATCAAAGTTTAAATCAAAAGTTACTCACGACACTCGACCGTCGCACGGAATATTACGACCTCGACCGACTAACATACGATATTATTGTTATGTTTTCACGGTTTAATGCAGGATCAACACCATTAATGACCAACGTTTATAACCGACGAAGATCATTATAAGCATTAAACCCAGCAGCCGTTACGACCGTTACCTGAAGCTTTTATGGAATCATTAAAGCATTCGAAGACTATAAATAAAAAGGTTCCATCATCATTTCGCGCACCTCTGAATCCCTGAATCGACTGCAGGATACGCAAACACTTCCAAAGCAATAATTTTCTCGAGCATACGACGCACGACACTTAGTCTCTATACGCAACACACTTGTTTTCCACGCACGATACTCTTGTTATTTTACATTTCAAGTCTTTATTTCATTTGTGTTGTAATCCATTGTACTTTCGACGCCTGAAACATAGGGACATCGCCCCTGTTTGGCGACCATAGTGCAGGTTTTTTCATCATTGAGGTTTTTCCCGCGTCACCAAATCCCTTGCGTCTCATTTACTTTTTTTGTCTTAATCACATTGATTTGTCGAACGATTTCTATCTTTAGTTGTTAAGCTCCACAATCAACCTTAAGTTATCCTTCTGGACGATTTTTGGCATTAACAGTACGATTGACTGCAATTTGATGACTTTAATATTGGGTCCCCCTCCATGTATATTAAAGTTTAAATGAAGCAGGTCATTTCCATATTTAGGGTATTTGGATTTCATTACATTTTACGTTCGCGTGAGTATTGGTTCGTATCATGTTTTGGTGAAGTCTTTCATTTATATGAACTATTCTCCCATGATTTGTGGGTTGAGTATTATATCGTCAACCGTATTTAAAGATTTTTCATAATATAGATCTATTCACGTGTTGAGTGAGATTGGATTGGATTTCATTTTGGAAAACGCTTTGTACATTTTGGGAACTTTTCTCATAGATTTTGGGTTGGAAAATGAGTCGTTTACATCCTTCTCATAAACTCTTTTGGAAATTATAATCTATGTCGCAAACTTTCATTCAAAGAATTATTTAAATCATGTTATAAACTCTTGAACTCACTAGGTGTTAGCCTAACCCTTTTTATTTGTCGGCATGTGCAAGAGAATCAGGTTGGGAGTACTTCTACTGATAATGCGAGAGGTCGTGTGCTAGTAGTGTGCTCGAGAGGTGAATTGTTTAAGTGAAGCCTTCCACATTCATCTTTGGGATTAGCAACGTGTACTTGGGTTAAGTAACACCCGATGTGGTTTTAGTCCTTGTAATGAATTTTGGGTCATAACTTGTTGAGGTTAATCATAGACTTTGAATTGAGGTATTTCCCGTATTATTTATAGGGAGAAACTCTGTTATTTTGGATGTATTATCGAAATTTTTATTTAGTTGCTCTTTCCCAATTCGAGGGTGTTACAAGTTGGTATCAGAGCTTAAGTTTGAGAAAATTAGGTGTTGATTTTGGATATATAGACTCAAACTAGCATTCTTTTAAGTAAATGAGAGTGAAATTTCACCATTAAGCACTTTAAGATAGGATGTTTTGAGATCGATGGAGTTGCTAGAAACGAGAATCACATCGAGAGTAACAAGGATAAGCATGTACGGTGCATTCATAATGACACCTGGACAGTGTCATGGTAAACCTACTAGTTACATGTGCATACTTGAACTACTTTAATGTGATGACCATTGGGGTAGTGAAGAAGTTTCTAAGCGAGTAGTCGTTGGAATAGATGGACGATTTTAGCATTAGTCACTTGGAGTGACAATAAGCATGATAATTGTATTAAGTGGACCATTTCGGGTCGAAGTTGATGGTTGGATTAGAACCATAGGCTTATTTAATCGACCTTATTTCGAGGAGAAATCATAAGGCTAATCGATGTAACTTTCAATTTTGCCTGAAGATATTTGAGTTTCCGGATGACGATAGTGTGACCGGAGGAATTTGGAGGAGTGTGGTTTGAGACGTTGAGTGCCGACTAAATTCATGCACAAAGTTTATTTTTAAAATAAGTTGCATCAGTTATTTCTTGTGTTTCAAATCCTTATGTGGATTGTGTTACAAAATCTCAGAAAGCGTTTAGCACACACGAGATTTTAAATCATGATTTTGAACATGCATGAAATTATTTTATTGGAGGGATTGCAAACTTGTCGGGACTTGCTTTATTTTATTGTTGTCCAACGTTACTTTCGGATACCGTGATATCCATATTTTAATGATGTTTAAGATGTTGGGCAAGTAACTATGACTTATGACTTTAACATTGGATCTCATCCACATATGTTCAGGTTTGGACGGAAAGTTATCTTCCATTATGTCTATGTAAATCTATTTTGGAGAATTTATTTAATGCGACTTTGTTGAAAAATGTTGTTCATATGGTATTACAACAAAAAGGAATTTTTTGGAACTTTGACATTTTAGTCATGATTTTGCTTATTGCAATTCGATTTTCGGAGCGAAAGGTTTGGTGCCATTTTGTTGACTTGAGGTCATTGAGCCCCATTGAGTTTCATGGAGTTTTGGTCTTACGACGTTTTGTGTCGCGTGAGTGCAATTTCATAATGTGCATACTCCATTTATTATGTGGGAATTTATGAGTTATGTTGAGCATTTTGTCCCACTCGGGTTTTGTTGGGAAATATTATTTTATGCCATAAGACGACCAAAAGGGATGAGTTTTGGAACTTTGGTGTCGCGTAATTTCTCTATCAAAGATTTGTTAGCACATTTTGTTGCAACCTGTTCAATATATGGATTGATTTATACGTGACGTAAGTAATGCATGAAAGAACATCTTGATAGTATTTCATAACAATTTTCTTATGGCGCTTTCGGTTAATTGATTGTTTTATTATCATTTCATGCAAATGCATGGTTTTGATCTAGGATATGCATAACTTGGTAGACATCAATCCTCGACACTTTGATAAATGAATCGTGAATGAAAATGTTTTATTAGATTATTGCACTAGTGGAAGTCATTTGGTCAAAGTATGTTTTAGTGTCGTGGGGATCATGCATGGTTTACGATACGGTACATTTTGAAAACACGAATGGTGATTCGTTGACATTTGGTCAATTTTGGTTTCATGGACATTTTGGAAAATTGTAAACCTTTTTTATACAAGTGATGGGAGATCTGTTGGTTCGGTAGTGCATGACTTTCTTGTACCAGTTTATCTCTTTTTCCTTGTCTTCAGCTGCCTTTCTCATCGATTCTTCAAGTGAACCCAACTCAGACTGTTGAGCTTTAATAGGATCGAAGGCCTTGGCTTTTGCAGCTTCTTCCTTTGCAACTTTCAATGATAAGGCTTTTGAATCATCTAAAGCCTTTTGTGCCAGTCGAGCTTCCTCAATTTCTTGAGGAGTTAAACCCAAGTCAGAGACAACTCCTTGGGAAGGAGGTTTAAGTCTCAAAGATTGTGCATCAGATGGTCTTGCCCCATATTTACCCAACTCCTTTTTCTTCTTCTCTTCTTTCGCCTCATCTTCAGCCGAGAGAATCTTTATACCTTTATCTTTTGGGCCATCGGTCGGTCCAGTTTGCTCCCCCTCAACTAATCTGCCGGTTCCTGCCACCGATGGGATGATACAAGAAATTTTCACCGATTTTTCGGTGTGAGCGATTTCTGCCGATGGGGTCGGTGTTGTTTTGACCCCCGAAGGTATCGGTGTCGGGGATGGAGTTGGTGTCGGTGATGGGATTGAAGTCGGTGATGAGGTCGTTGTTGCTTTAGCCGCCGATGGGATCGGTGTAGGTGATGATATCGGTGTTGCTTTGGCCACCAATTGAGGAATGTTGTCAATAGGAGGTTTGTTGATACCCACAAACTTAGATGGTTCAACACGAATGGTGGAGGTTTTAGGTTTTGTAAAGAAGCGAATGGTTGGGGTGTCGGTAGGATCTGATGGAGGCTTGTTGCTGCCGACATGCCTAACAGAAGGCCTTTGGGGAGCCTTTGTTGGGCTTTTCTTCTCCTCAGCAACAGTCGTAATAGAAATACCCAAGTGTGTGGAAATATTGTCAACCCGCTGATGAATCTGTTGAATGCGAGCCCGATCAATATTATCGAATGAAAAGTCTCCAAGGTCAAGATCCCAATCAAGGTTATCATTGAGAAAATCAACCTTTTTGTGAAGATTATCAAGAGAGTTCTGAATAGAAGAGTTGAGGGACCGATGTTGGGTGTCCCGTTTACGAAGTCTGCAATTTCAGCATCTTTCACTTCGGAGGAGGCTTTGAGTGCAACTAGAGAAATGGCCAAATGAGACTTGGAGGTGGTGAAGTCCTCCAACTTTTGGCTAACACTAGTCATAGAATCGGTGATCGGCCTTAGCAACGACTGAAGAGTAGAGGCAACCAGCTGATGATGTTGATCCTCTAAGACCCGTAACCTGTCATTTGATTGAGCGATCATAGAGATGGAGGTTTGTCTGAACGCCTCAAATTGAGTGCCAACTAACCGACATTGACGAGCGGTTTCTTGAACTTCAGAAATAAGATCACTCGGCAATCGGATATCCGAGTTAGTAGAGGTACCAGCAAGTGGAAGGTGGAATCGGGGAGTAGTAGGAGATAGGGGAGTATGTGGAAGTGACATTTCTTCAGTAATGGTGGTAGAGGATGGTTGATCAGACAAGGGATCGGGGAATAGTATTCTTTGGGGTGATGGGGAAGGTGATGAGCTATCCTTAGATGAAGAACTACTATAGGTTGCATGGGAGTTGGAGTGTCGGGGAGATGGGGAACGACGGTGAGATGGGGATTTCGGTGGAGATGGGGACTTCGGTGGGGTGTCTGTTGGTGAGGTTGTATCGGTGGAGTGATGGTGGTGGTCGGTGATCATGGCGTCGGTTGTAGCGGTGGTTTTCTTTGGCTGTGGAGAGTTGGTATCTTGTAACAAGAAATCCAGAAAGTCCGAGCCCTCCAGAACGACCGCTGGATCGGCCGAACCCTCATTGGGTTGTGCATCATCGATCATAAAATGATCGGGTGTTAGGCTGTGTAGTGTGAAATATGAGCCTTCGAGGGGAGAGACCCCGAAGTCATCTGCACCACCCAAAGAAGTAGGTGATGAGGTAAGATGTGGGTTCTCCTGTGATACAACCGAAGCCTTTGGAGAGGCAACGGAGGAGTCGGTTTGGGGAATAACGGATTCCCGTGGCCTGGATGGGACAACTTCAACAGCCACCGATTTTTGAGAATCGGTAGCTGGTTTATTAGGCTTGGCCGAAGGTATCCGAGATCCTCTTTAGAGGAGATCTCGGAGGGGATTTAGAGTGCTTCCGCTTGTGAGAAGGGGTGGGGACTTGGGTAGCCTCTGAAGGTGACTTCGAAGGCGTGGTCCCGGAAGCGGACACGGAGGTGTCGGTGGCCCTTGATGAATTTTTCTTGGCGCCACCCGACTTAACTCGGGGAAGGGGAGCAGGGGCCATCACGGCTGGAGGGTCCTCCGAAATCACCGGGTGTTCAAACCCAGGGATTTCGGCGTCCCCCCTGTGTAGTTGGGGAGAGTGAGCGAAAGTAGCCATACCTGGTCGTAGTGGTAGATCAGAAGCAATAGCGGCTACGTCAAGAGCTTTTTGGCCAACAATGGGAGCGGACCAGTCATACACAAACTTGGGAGATTTTGACTTCCTATCGGCGTCCAAAGCAGCACCTAGCTTGTGCTGAACAATCATGGATATGAATCGCGGGTAGGCCACATGACACTTTTTCGGGTGTTTGATCACCTCGGTCAGTTCGGTGAAAAAGTACTGGGCGAAATCAGTTTTTCGTTGAAAAATAAGGGCATGTGCAAGAGAGGTAATGTAAGAGGGGGATTGGTCATGGCCACTAGTCTTTCTAGATAGACAGTAGATGATATGGGAGAAGAAAAAATTCCAGATACCTTCTATTTTGCTTCTCACGAGTGTACCAGGTCCTTTAGAGGATTTGGAAGGTTTGTCAGCAGTTTGATGAATGTAGCCAATGGCACTCACCACCTCTGCATGGGAATTTTGCACGTACATGTCTTCATATTCAGAAAATGATGGGATCTTCAAAGCATTACGAACGTCGCCCACGCCAAAAGTGAGGTCGTGATCACCTTCTTCATCAGAGAGGATAGAAGCGTAGATAGATTCGTTGGAGAGATCATAAACACACGTGAGTCAAAATCTTCCAATGAGAATTTTGCTCATCTTGGGATTGCATGTGAAAGCATGTAGAAGAGGAGAACAAGTCAAGAATTTAGCAACAGTAGTAAACTCGGGATGAGCGGGATCAGATTTAAACCTTGCAACATGATTGCAAGGATTAAACTTTAGGTCTTCGAAGCAGGTGGGAGTCTCCTTGACAATCTTGGTGGGTTTGGTTGCTTTGGATGCAGTTGAAGATGCCATTGAAGATGAAAGTTGCAGGTTTGATCTTGAGATAGAGACAGAGGTGATCATGGGAGTTTCAGGGTTTGTGAAAAAGAAATAATGAAGAAGATGGGTGGTTTATATAGAGGTTTTGAATTTGAAAAGACTTTGGGCGGTAACGGTTATGAATGGAAATCGAAAGGGTTTTAGAGTTTAAAGGAATATTAAATGGATTAAAAGAGGTAATCATTTCGGTTTAAAAAGATGTGGCTGTAAAATGGTTTCATACAAATGGGTATGTGAATAGTCAAAGTAAACCTGACACATAGGGTTGTAGGGATGATGTAAACATTGGAGAATGTGTAAGATAATATCAATAAGGATCAGAGGCTATGTCGGTGGGATTATCTCACCGATGAGATAAGGATCGGTGAGAGGAGTCGGTGGGTATAGTGGATTCATGAAGGTGTGGTGTCGATGTAATGTCTCACCGATAAGGGTGGGATTGGTGAGAGAAGGGTCACCGATTGGAAGAACTTGGATGTCAGTGAGAGCAATCGGAGATGGGTGATGTATCGGTGGGATTCGTGTGTCGGTGAACGGTATGGTCCACCGATGAGGAGCCTCGGTGAGAGTATGATTTAGATCTGGATCGAGAGAGTTTTGGTGGGATTACATTTCCACCGATGAGATAGCTGTCGGTGGGAAAGAAATGTAGGATATCGGTGAATCAGTTCCACCGATAAGAAGGATTCGGTGAAAGAGGGGTTCCACCGATGAAAGAGTATCGGTGAGAAGGGTTTGGGTGATATTAGAGAATATCGGTGGGGAGAATCGGTGAGAGGGGTCCACTGATTCGTTTTAAGTATCGGTGAGGAGAGACACCGACCGTTTTTTTTAAGAATCTAAATACAACATGCCAAGTTCTCCTATCAGAAAGTTGAACCTGGCTTCATCCAAGGGTTTGGTGAACAAATCGGCAAGCTGAAGGTCAGTAGGAATGAAGTGCAGCTCAATGTCACCTTTGGAAATGTGGTCCTTGATGAAGTGATATCTGATGTCTATGTGTTTTGATCTTGAGTGTAGAACAGGATTGTTTGCAATAGCTATTGCACTGGGGTTATCACACAGAATTGGAACTTGAGAGTAGACTTGATTGTAGTCCCTTAGTTGATTTTTCATCCACATGATTTGAGCACAGCAACTTCCAGCTACAATATATTCAGCCTCAGCAGTTGAGGTTGACACTGAGTTTTGTTTCTTGTTGGACCAGCAGACTAATGTGCCACCAAGAAGTTGACAGCTGCCTGTGGTACTCTTCCTATCAACTTTGGAACCTGCATAATCTGAATCTGAATACCCAATTAGTTCAAAACATGAGTCTTTGGGATACCAAAGACCCAGATGCAAGGTACCTTTCAGATATCGGAAAATCCGTTTTACAGCAGCCAAATGAGATTCTTTTGGGTTGGCTTGATAACGGGCACAAAGACAGGTAGCAAAGATAATATCAGGTATGCTAGTAGTTAAGTAGAGAAGGGATCCAATCATACCTCGATAATTCGTTACATCAACAGATTTACCATCTGGATCAGCATGAATTTTCAAAGGTGGTGCCATGGGAGTTTTTCATAGGAGAGCTGTTTTTTCAGAAGGTCACGAATATATTTGCTTTGATTTATAGAAATCCCTTCCGAGGTTTGTTTGACCTGAAGGCCTAAAAAGAATGTAAGCTCTCCCATCATGATCATCTCATATTGACTCATCATGAGAGAAGCAAACTCATCACACAGTGATTCATCAGTGGCACCAAAGATGATGTCATCCACATAAATTTAAACAAGAATGAGATTACTTGAGGTCTTCTTGATAAAGAGAGTGTTGTCAATTTTACCTCTGGAGTAACCATTCTTTAGAAGAAAGTGTCATACCAAGCACGTGAAGCTTTCTTGAGACCATAGAGAGCCTTGTCCAATCGATACACATAGTCTGGATGTGTTGGGTCTTCAAATCCAGGTGGTTGTTTCACATAGACTTCCTCAGCAAGTTCCCCGTTGAGAAAGGCACTCTTAACATCCATCTAGAAGACTCTGAAGTTTTGGTAAGCAGCATGAGCCAGAAAGATCCTTATGGCTTCAAGTCTAGCAACAGGAGCAAATGTTTCATCATAATCAATTCCTTCTTCCTGTCGGTATCCTTGAGCAACCAGTCTGACCTTGTTTCTGACAACTGTACCTTTTTCATCCATCTTGTTCCTGAAAACCCACTTGGTTCTAATAATTATCTTCTTTGGAGGTCTGGAACCAATCTCCATACCTTGTTTCTTTTGAATTGAGAAAGTTCTTCTTGCATGGCAGTGATCCAACATAGATCGGTTAGAGCTTCCTCAATTTTCTTAGGCTCAATGATAGATAGAAAATTCACATAGAGACAAATATTTCTAGTCCCCCTTCTTGTTTGGACCCCAACTTGCTGATCACCGATGATTTGGTCAATGGGGTGATCTTTGGTCCATTTGGTGGCAGGAGGTAAGGGAGGTGGAATATTTTGTGTAGATGGTGTTGGAAGATTCTGGTGAAGTGGGATCTGGGATGTCGGTGGAGACATTAGTTTGTTCAATTTCGGTGGTAGGGTGGTTGATTGGGTCAATTTCGGTGGGAGAGGGGATTGGTAAGGAGGAAGGTGACCCAACTTGTTGATTGGAAGAGGAAGGGTCTGAGTGGGTGAAAGGAATAGAAGATGAATCGGTGGGGTTTGCTGTAGGAGCATCACCTATGCATAAAAAGATCCATCTATGTAATTCATCGTCATCATTTGAGAGGGATGATGATCTCAGGTCATCAAATTTGACATGAATGGATTCATCAATGCATTTCCTTCTGAGGTTGTATACACGGTATGCTTTTGAGGATACAGAGTATCCAACAAAAATTCCTTCATCGGCCTTAGGGTCAAATTTCCCAAGGTTGTCACGATCATTTAGAATGAAGCATACACAACCAAAGACATGAAGAAATCCTATATTTGGTTTTCTGCCATGGAAAACTTCATAAGGAGTTTTCATATGTCTTTTGGAGATCACCGATCTGTTTTGGGTAAAGCAAGCAGTGTTAACAGCTTCAGCCCAAAAATAGGTGGGAAAGTTTGATTCACTTAGCATAGATCTGGCAGCTTCACATAGAGTCCACTTTTTTCTTTCTACAACTCCATTCTGTTGAGGAGTTCTCACAGCTGATAAATTTGAGAAATTTCCTTGTCATTGAAGAAGTCTTCCAAGGCACTGTTTCTGAATTCAGTGCCATTGTCACTTCTTATGGATCGAACAAGCCGGCCATTCAAAACTTCATTCTTTTTGACAAATTTGATAATTTCTTCAGTTGCATCACTTTTATACCTGAGGAAAGAAACCCAAGTATATCTTGTAAATTCATCAACAATAACAAGAATGTACCTCTTGCCACCTAGGCTAGGAGTGCTGACTGGTCCACATAGATCTATGTGCAGCATTTGAAGAGGAAGAGTGATGGAGGAGCATTGCTTTGTCTTGAATGAAGTTTTGGTGAGCTTCCCTTTTTCACATGCATCACATAGCTTTTCTTTTACGAAATTCAGCTTCGGCATGCCAGTCATAATATCTTTGTTGGAGATAATGTAACGTTTATGCCACAACCAGTTCCTTTTGGCCGTGTCATCCGACACAAAGCATACATTGGATAAGTCATTTATTTGTCCCATGTCTATGATGTAGACATTTTCCCTCCTTCCAGAAAGAACCACATTCGTGTCTTTATCAACAATTGTACAGATACAAAGTTCAAAGATAACTTTGTATCCCAAATCACATAGCTGACTTATACTTAGGAGATTATGCATGAGGCCTTCAACAAGTGCAACTTTGTTGAAAGTGACAGATCCATTGGTGAGAGTCCCAGAGCCTTTTGTGTAACCTCTAGAGTTGTCTCCGAAAGTTATAGACGGACCTTTTTCAGACACATAGTTAATAAGAAGAGATTTGTTTCCTGTCATGTGACGTGAGCACCCACTATCCAAATACCAGATTTGATGGTGCTCATGAACCTGCAGGCACACACAGATTAGGTTTTTGGTACCCATTTGGTAGTGGGTCATTTGGGCTTAGAGGAGGAAGAGTCCTTAGTCTTGGTTCGGTCAATCCTATCCTTGGGACAGTCTTTTGCAAGATGAAAAGTGTCACCACAGTTGTAACATTTTCTATAGATAAACTTCTTTTTAGATTTTTGCAATTTTTCTTTTCCTTTGCCTTTGACATCAACTTGAATAGCTTTAGGACCAAAGCTGGACATTAGAGGAGGAAAACCCAAAACACTTTTGGTGAGGATGGAATCATTACTCTTAACAAAAGTTTTTGAAAGATCAGGAGATTTTCTTTTCAAAGTTTGTTTGTTGAGTTTGTCACTTTTGAAAATCTTTGAGTCTGAAAGATCAGGAGAAGAGACTTCATCAAGAGTTAAAACTTTCGAAAGATCATGAATGGGTTTTGGAGAATCATTGGAATCTTGTGTCTCAATGTTTTGAACAGAGGAAGAATCTTTGGCTTTTATAAACATTCCAAATTTTAAAGTTTCATTTAAATCATCTGAGTTCAAAGAAACTTAGTCACTTGAGCTTGACTCAAAGGTTCATGATGATTTGTTGGAGCACACGAAGTAGAGGCAAGAGCATGAGAAGAAAGTTCAAAATCCATTTTTCCAAATCCTAGACCAGATTTATTATCACAAGAAATTTGGTCTTGAAAAATTCTCTCAAGATTTTTCGAAGAGCTGGTCCATTTTCTAATAGTCTCTTGCTCTCTTTTTAGTCTTTTGAAAAGCTTGTTTTTCTCTTTGGCGATGATATGATTTATGGTTTTCAAGTCCTTAAGCTCAACTTTGATCTCATCAAACTTTTCAAGTTTAGACATACATATTTCAAGTTGAGAAGAAAGAATTTTAACTTGAGCAGATTTTCTTTTCTTGGCATCTTTGATATTATAAAAATCATTAGTCAAAGATTCATAGGTGTTATTCCAAGATCTATCGAGATTAGAGAGAAATTCTAGAGAGAGAGAGAGTAGAGAGAGAAAGTAGATCTATTATGTCGGCTCTCTTTGTTTACAAGATATGAGTTATGACCAAAAGCTTATGGAATGGTTCTCTCAATTGTTACAAGATTACTCTAGCCACATGCTTATATACCTAAGACTAACAAGGCATTAAGCTAACTTTGACTTTCTACACATGACTAAATACATTGACTTTGACTCTATAAATCAATATTAAATCTTGAAGACATATTTGTCCTAACAATCTCCCCCTTGGATTCAAGATTTAAACATTTGAGAACAGCAGTCTTCGGCTTCTTGAATCTTCAAAATCTTCGGTCTTTATCAGGCTTGTCAAAGTCAAATTGTCACAAAATCTTCAGATGGGGAACTGACGGAGATTTTCTTTCTTTGATCTGGAGAATTTGTTTCTTCACACAAGGCATTTTGATACAATGTAGCGCAAATCTAAGAAAAATAGATCTTCTTGAGAAACCAAGATGATCAATCGATTTTTCCTAAACTCTTGAAGAATTCTCCCCCTTTTTCTTTCTTTGACTTGAGAACTTCAATCTTCAGTAAGGATATTCACCATATAGCACAAGTTTAAGAAAAAGAGATCACAAGATGATCAATCGATTTCTCTTAAACTCTTGAAGAAGAAATCTCCCCCTTTCCTTTCTTGAGACGAAGTCTTCTTTAAACATTTCTCCCCTTGTCATGAAATCGAATCTTTGACTTAAATGCTCTTTGACATGAAATTGAATTAAACATTTCTCCCCCTTTTTCGATGAAAGTGTGCAACATGATCATCGAAAACCTTCTTCAATTTCAGTCACGTCTCTGATTATCACTAACAATCTCCTCCTTAATGAATGACCTTGCTCCCCCTCAAAATAAGAATTCTGGAGCAATTTGTTTTCTCCCCCTGAAAGTATGCATATATTTCATTTAGGCACAGTAGTTGAAAAATTTATTCAAGGAAAATAAAATTCATTGAACTACATTTTATAACTACTACCATTTGATCATTTGAAAACTTTACAAAAGAAATTCAACTTAATGAAATTTAACAGATTTATCAATCAAATGAAATCAAATGCATGTGTTTGGATTCAAATACCAGACAGCATTGCATATCAAGTTAAAAATGTTCAGTTTCAACTCCTTTATTAAATCTATTTGGTGTGCTAGCATGCGAAATATGATCAGCAACAAGCATATGCAATTCTAAAACATATCAGAATACTCTGCTCTACTCACACTTTTTGTCCAAAATCAGAATTTTCACAAATATACAGGTTTATCGCGACTTTGTATTTTCCCCAAGTTTCAAAAGATGTGTGCTCATTGGCATCTTTTGATTTTGTGCACATTGGCATCTTTTGATTTTGTGCTCATTGGCATCTTTTGAATTTGCGCACATTGGCATCTTTTTATCAAAAAGTTTATTAAGAATAAGATACACCGTTAAACATGGCTTTCTATCTGGTTCTATAGCAGGATTTGGGTCAGCGGATCCCAGACCAGTTGGCCTTAGGTGCTAGGTGACGAGCACCCCTTAGAACTTACTTTCCTAAACCAGAAAGGCCACATCGATATATCTTAAACCCATTTGTACCGGTAGAACATGACTTTCTATCTGGTTCTATAGCAGGATTTGGGTCAGCCGATCCCAGACCAGTTGGTCTTAGGGACTAGGTGTCAAGCACCCCTTAGGACTTAATCTCCCAAACCAGATAGGCCACAGGCACAAACTTTCAAACTAAATGATTAGATTTAAAACTTAGAGCATCTCAATCACTTGGTTCTAAAACATAGTGCTTTCCCCATATTTTCGTTTCCATCCATCATTCTAATAAAAAGGCTTTTTGAGCATTATATTCTATATAAATCTAGAATCACATAATTTTGAGCATTCAACATAATTTCATTCATGTTTTGCTGACCTTTCGATTTATGTCAGAAGTGAAAGATGAAACAGATGTAACTCAGATAATACAAAAACGCTTGTAAAATCACCCTTGACACACATTTCATTCATTGAATGAAAGTTGAAAAATATTTCATCTCATTGAATTAAATTTGTAAAGATTCAAACATTCATAGCAGTAGAGATAAAACATAATGCAATGTTACCTTTCACTACGAGATCCTTGAAACAGAAAGATATGACAATTAAGGATATCACCTGTGAAGTATGAGTTCTAAACTGATTTGTTTAGAAGTCTTAGTCTTTGAAGTACGGGTCCTGAACTGAATTGTTCAGAAGCCATTAACTGTGAAATCCGGGTTCTAGACTGATGTGTTTAGAAACCAATCTCTTTACTCCCCCTTAATGGCACAAAAAATCTTCTTCCTAGAGTTCAACGCTTTGCTTCTAAATCTGCAAAAACAGATTAAGTAGATTTTGGTACCCAACGTGTCTTGGGTCCTGGCTTGTTAAGCGGGGCTCTATAGGAAGGAAAATGATAAGTACCATACCAATATTGAACATTATCATTTTTAATAAAATCATTAGTACCACAATAAGAACAACAAAAGTTCTTTTGTGCAAACCTGATTAAATTATTTGCGGAATATATTGAATCAGGTTTAACAAAAGATTTACCTTTCAGTTTAGTGTTCTTGATGGAAACCGATGATTTTGGTACATCTTTTTCAGGAATTGTACCTTTGACTCTCCATTGCATGTTGACTTTCTTGTATGAAGGAAGATCAGCAGATTGATACTTGGAAGAATTATCCACTGAGTGATCATAGAAAAGATTAGACGGTCGAATCGGACTTTCTGAATAGCTTTTGGATTTGTTGAGTGACTTCACTTTGTTTGATAAGTCATTCCGTTCCTTGGTCACGAAATCAAGCTTCTTCTGAATGTCACAATTAACCCTCTTCTCTTTCATGATATCAGTTGATAACACGGCCAAATTCTTTGTGAGCTTACGAATTTCCTGCTGAAATATCTTCCGTTCTCTAGAAAATCCTTCTTTAACGCTTTCTTCATCTTTTCTAGCTCATGACTTTCCTTATCTAGCTCTTGTCTTTCCTTTTCTAATCCTTTTGAAGATCAGATATTTTCTTTGACAGTTTCGCATTCTTCGCTTCAAAGCTTTTCCTTTCCTTTTCATACTCGACCCTTTCCTTCTCCAATTTTTCTTTTTCCAGAAATAAAACTTTCTCAAAATCTGCATTTTGTTTAGAAAGTTTTATGCATCTGAGTTCAAGGGCTTTCTTTTCTTCATTTCCCTTCTTCTCCGTCTTCTCATTCTTTTCAATTTCAGAAACTTTCTGTGAAAGAGACAAAATTTGCTTTTCATAGCTCATTTTGTCATTTGTACGATTCGCTATTTTCCTCTGTTAGCAACTTTTCCGAGTCAGAAAGTCTCTTTGTAACCTCTATAACCTTTTCCTTAAGTTCTTCAGTTTCAGCATTTGATGATTTCTGTTTCGCATCCTCTTTTTCAGCTTTCTTTTCTTCTTCCTTTCTCTTAAAAGCAACTTCAGATCCAAGCATTTGCTTTGTTAACTCGTTCCACATAAGCATTGGATTGTTTTTGAAACATTCAACGCGTTTGAAGATGTGTTGTGGAAGTTTGTAAAGTGCGAAGATCAAGTTGGATGAAGCTTCCTTGTCGGCTTTCATTCTGTTAATCTCTTCTTCTGTATAATCTTTGTCAGTTCTGATCATTGGGCCTTCAGTGAACGATTTTATCATATTTTCACCATTTTCTCTACTTGCAATAAAATCGATGAACGAGACTCTCCATAGTTCAAAATCAGAATCTTTGAACAACACTGGAAGCCGCTTCATGTTTGAAGAATTAAAAAAAATTATATAAATTTTCTTGAAAAACTCTTAAAGTGTATGAAATACACTATAGAAAAAATTTCAGTATAAATTTTTTTCTCAAAATACTCTTTTTTTTCTTTTTTTTAAACAAGTCAGAAACTCGCAAGCAACGGTTGCGAGAAATGAGAAATTCGCAAGCTAAGGTTGCGCAAAGTGAGTATTTCGCAAGTAAGGGTTGCGAAAAGTATGGCTTTTCGGGTCAGTGGGTTGCGAAAAGTATACTTGGATGATGAATGTTGCGAAAAGAAGATGAGTGTTGCGAAAAGTCCAGATCTAGCGAGTTCTTCAAAAATCCAACTGAAATCCTCTGAAATATCAAAATCTCTGAAATCAACCTTCACAGATACTTTTGAAATACTGATACGATCACTTCTTCTTCACAAACGAATGTCTGAAAACCTCTGAATCACAAAAACAGACGATCGAACAGTGAACTTTTCACGAACAGTGCAAAAACCTGAAATTCGCGAAATCGAACCTCAAAACGAACAAATTAGCTCTCGATTCCTGAAAGAAAGATGATCTAAATGATGAACCGAATCCAAATCACTAATATGTAGACCAATTTGATCACAAATCAACAAAATTTGATTAAATTTCAAGAAAACGAGATTTTCTTGAAATATCAAGAAAATCAATCAAATTTTCTTGAAAAATCCTCAAATTCTACTGATTGATCAACAAAATCCTCCTCTTAATCTTGATCCTGCTCTGATACCAATTGTTATTCCAAGATCTATCAAGATTAGAGAGAAATTCTAGAGAGAGAGAGAGAGAGAGTAGAGAGAGAAAGTATATCTATTATGTCGGCTCTCTTTGTTTACAAGATATGAGTTATGACCAAAAGCTTATGGAATGGTTCTCTCAATTGTTACAAGATTACTCTAGCCACATGCTTATATACCTAAGACTAACAAGGCATTAAGCTAACTTTGACTTTCTACACATGACTAAATACATTGACTTTGACTCTATAAATCAAGATTAAATCTTGAAGACATATTTGTCCTAACAATAGGCATCAATGTTTTCAGTTTCAGTCATAGAGTTGAAATGATGTACCTGAGAGTATGATGTCGAGCACCCAGTTGACACCAGAGTCATTGATGAGACTACGTTTTCTGAATCTTCCATTTCCTTAGATATGGCCATGAAACACATGTTGGGAGAATCTATGTCACTATCAGAAGTTGGCTCATCACCCCAATCATGGATTTCAGTCATTAGTCCCTTTCCTTTTCTGAGAAGTCCCTCATTTCTTTCTTTCTCTCTCTTGTACTTAGCTTTGTACTTTTCAGCACGTTCTTGATGTTCTTGAGAAGAGGGTAGACTACTTTTTCTAGGAAAGTTTGACTTGGAGGAGTTGTTTTTGGGTTTCTCATATTTTGAAGAAAATTTGTCAGAGGAGGTGGTCCTAGTTCTTTCTACACGTTTACTTCTGCATTCAGATGCAAAGTGTCCTTTCTTACCACAATTAAAGCACTTCTCATTTGACTTGTCAGAAGAGGGAGTTTTTGTGGAAGAGAAGGGTTTTCTGAAAATTCTAGGTTTGCTAGAAGGACGAGACTTGTTCTTGAATCCAGCCATCATTGCCATTTCATCAGTTATCTGCTCAACCGAGGTTTCCTCACCTTCATCATTGGCATCACTTAGATATTCCTCCGTTTGGTGGGTAGCGTCATTCTGGCTGTCATTGTCAGAATCTGATGATGGGTAGGTGATGCGAGGAACACATTGAGTTTTCTTGGAAGTATCACTGACAAGGGCTATAGAAGAGCCCTTTATCTCTTTAATGATAGGCTTCCTTTGCAGTTTAGTTTGTTCGAAGTTAAAGAGAGTTCCATACAAAACAGTTAAAGGCATGTATTCAAGATCCTTGGTTGTCTTGATATAAGTACATATGTTCTCCCAGAAGTCAGGAAGACAATCCATGAACTTGCATAAGACTTCCTCATTATCATAAACTCTGTCCAATAACTTCAAATCATTTAGAAGGTTGTTGAAGCGATTATAATAGTTAGAAAGAGATTCTCCTTTCTCATGAGCAAATAGCTCATATTTACTGATGAGAGCAATCTTTTTGCTCTTCTTAACTTCCTTTGTACCTTCGTACAGAACACACAGAGTGGTCCACATTTCTTTAGTTGTTTCAAAGTTTACTAAAGAGTGATAGACATCATCAGGAAGAGAGAGTGCAATAATTGCCCTGACCTTAGAGTCAAGAGAAACCAGATGTTTTTCTTCATCAGTGTATTTTTTTGGGTTTTTTTAGAATACTACGACCAGTAGCTTTGGATTTTTCTTCATCAGAGGAATCATCAGAATCATCTTTATCATTAGTTTCTTTTCCAGCCCTCTGCGTTTCATAGTGAGCCCAGGCTCTAGGGATAATGGGTCCCTCTTTGAGAATGGTTAGATATCTAGTATCCACTCCTTCCATGAATAGCATCATATGGCTTTTCTAGAGAGAAAAGTTGATGGGGTTAAACTTTGGAGGTTTGGCTATAGAGCCATTTTCAGAAAAATTGTTTTGAAAAGAAATTTCATTGTTTGAAGAGGAGGCAGCCATTGCAGATCAAGTTTATGAGTTAAATTTTCTGCTTTGATACCACTTGTTAGTCCCTAATGGCTAGCACAAGTATTGTAGAAGGGGGGGGGGGTTGAATACAATACACAAAAATTACTTAATTAATTCTATTATTGAAAAACTTCAACTAAGAATTACACATAGAAACTATAGATTGTTGCGGAAAGAACAAATGAACTATTCTAACAATCTTTCACAAAGCAAACACAAATAACAAAACAACTTTAACACACAAAGATCAAAGCTATAAAGTTCTTAAAGAGATGAAGCAATCTTGCATTGAGAGAATTCTTCAGAAAGCGTAGTTTGCATGGATATCTTCTTCCTCCTTTTATAGTGCATGAAGCATTAAATGCTTAGGACACTTGTCATCAGGAGATTCAATTGTAGGTGTTGACTTCTGAAAAGTTGATGTGTCCTTTTCACCTTTTTCCTTGGTACTAGGAAGAATACCCATGTTGATTGAGATTTTATCTGATAATGGATAAAACGACAAATAGTCACTTTTACCTGGCAATAGATATTGTCCCATAATAAATGATCTTCTCTTTTTGTCTTCCAAGAAGCATTCCACCGATTTGGATTTTGAGGTTGGTGAGAATCCTTGAAAATAACTAATCATGAGAAGCACCATGTTCCCACCGATTTGAGCTTCGCATCGGTGGGACTTGTTGACCGATCATAGGAGAGATCGGTGGGTGAGTGTCCATCGATTTTCATAAAGACCATCGGTGGACAATGACTTGATATTGTTGAGAAGACTATCCTTCACTTCTACAATGAGAACATCTTCAAGCTTGATTTCGGTTGGTCTTCGACTTCACCGAACATTTGTTGTCTTGTCTAAGTCATTACAAAGAACCAAAGATAAATATTCTAAGTAGGATTTTAGGTGGAAAATTGGTGGGTCAATTTCAAATCTTTGGTGACCCAACAGCCCCAAAATACATCTGCAATCAACCCGTACATTACAAGGTTTGCGGAAACAACCTATACACAACTGAGAAATTTCTAAACAAAGTCTTGATTTAAAAGTAAAGTAACGAAACGATCTTATATTCCTTGCCTCAAGCTTAGACCTTATCCTTGCCTTTGCCCGAACCTCCTACTGAATGCTTTCCTGAAAATGGGTTTAGTTTTGAAAACCGAGGGTTAGACCATAAGGTCTAGTGAGGTCCTTATAGAACAACTTTCGCGCCATAACAATATATAAAGCAGTTTATAAACATTCATAAACATTTTAGTGCATTAAAACAATGAACTTTCATCAACAAGAGACTACACATGAAATGGCACACTGAAGTCCCGCACCCTGGTGACAACGTGTCAGTCTTACACTGCCTTACTGGAACACACCCTCGATGGCATAAACGGGACACACACCCCGACTTAGCTGTATCGTGTCCACTTTCAAATGTATGCATACGGAAAACTCAACCTTCTTACGACATAACAAACATGCAACTTCATATAGACAATAAATCATGCACTTTCTTAACATCTCATGCGTAAAGAAAATAGTATACGGATCAACTCATTTTTAGTTAGAAAAACTCACCTGCTGTCCTCGCTTAATTCTTCTTACTTTGCCTCAAATACCAAAATTGTGCACCTACGGTTTAAAATGCAAAGCGAGAGTGATAAGTCACCCGATTAACCCTCACGGTTACCGCTAAACGACAAATCTAAACACTTCCCGAGCATCGCTGAACTAACTGAACCCAAAAGGCTGGTTTCCGTGTACAAACGTCCGGACTACTCACTTCCTGATGCGGACATCCGGATTACCCACTTCCGGATTATCCAATTTCGGATCTCTCAATTCTGGACGCTCACTTCCAGACCACCTATTACCGGACCGCTTAGCCGGATCTCTCTTGCCGGAAAACCCACTCGGAAAACTTCTTCCGGAAGTATTCTTTCGGACATTTCCTATCGGAAATCTCTTCCGGAAATCCACCCATACTTGCACAAATGGTCCCTTAACAATTTACAAATTACAAAACAACTCCTAGACTTTCTTTATTGCCAACATATTTTGGGTTATTACAATCTCCCCACCTTAACAGAATACCGCCCCGACATTCTTGAAAGCAACAAACGAGAATAACTACTACCAAACTGATTTCAAATTCTTCAAGCACATCAATGCCTTTAGGGAACTCCCAAAAGACTTTTCACTAGGCCAACCGCTTTACTGCTCAAAATTTACTATTTGTTCCCACTTGGAACAATATTTCAAACCAAAACATTAACACAAACAAATCCCCATGCTTTAGCTGCACACTTTGATTAAATTCACCAAACACATGATCTCCTGTATAATCTTAATCTCAATCTCAATCAACAATCAAGTCAAAATCATCCACAATTTTAGGACACCAGATCATCACAAAAAATACTAAATGCTTCAAAATACAACGCATTTCTCGATATAATTAAATCATAATCTTAAATTCAATACCAAGAATCATTAACCAGCCGAATCTGACATTTTCATCACTGCCAAATGAAACAAAATAAACTTATCCATAAATACAACGCAACCAATAAGAATAGGAATCCTCTTAAGGAAATCATTAAATACTACTAAACCCTTCACTTCTCATTTCAACATAAGCATATAATTACCTATAAATCGCGACACTTTAATCTATTTCATTTTTTAACCTTACCTTCTCATCAAAACATTCCATCCCAAAAATTCAAATTATAACACATTTTGCAATAACAATCTAATGTTATCACTTAACATAACCACAAAAATCGATGAAAAATCAAAAGCTTACACATCTATATTGGCATACAACACCAACTGCATAATCAACTAACGATCACATCACAATAATCATCATGACAAGCTTTGTACATTCATTCGACAATACTTTCTTCACACTAGCTAATACATCAACATTAAATTAAAATAAAATCATATCACGACTTAAATTTTCTCAAATCTACGCAAAACACAATCTCAAATATGTCAATCATCCCATGGACACCACAAACGTAACTCATAGCGACACCCATCGAATAATATCAACACAAATTTCTTCCTTAACATAACGACAAACCCGTTAGCCTATCAATTTCTTACACCTTTGATTTAGCATGAAAAAAAATATCAAACACAAAGTCTTAAATATTTATTTCTCTTAAACCACTCCATAAAGGAAGCTCTTCAACAACGGTCTCTCATCACATGACCGCCAAAATTTCCATATAATCGCATGATAATTCTAACCCATAAAACCTCACCCCAAAATCCATCACAATACCACCAAGATATTTCTTTCCATTAATCATAACACTAACAATATAAAGATTTTTCACATCTTAAATTTTCAAATCTAAAGAAAGTATTAGGTAAACACCTAATTCCCTTAAACCACTTTTCTAAACCAAGAAAAATTCACAAACATCAAGTTCTTATCATATTGATGATAAAATCATCAAATATTGCCCCTTAGTTTAAGTCTAGGCTAACATAACCTAGTTCACTTAAAGTAAAGCTCTGATACCATCTGTAACGACCCGGTTTCCAAATTTAACCACAATAACATAAAACCATCTGAATATGATTAAAAAAGAATCGACTAAAATAATCTTCCCAGAATCATCTTCAATACAACAACGGTAAAAATATTTCTAACCGCAGTAGTAAATTATAACCATAGATTCATATCCTTACCGATATATGATCACCCAAACTGATAACAAAATATAAACAACCTGATCAATACTAGCGAACCGGTAATTGAATCCACTTTCAAATGCTTTTTCCAAAGCTAGCGATCCCAACATAAATTCACCTGAAAATGCCTTAATTTTAAAAACGAGGGCTAGACCAAAAAGATCTAGTGAGAAATATTTGTCGCATAAAAAATCAGTAAAATCACTTTGACATAATGCCATAAATCATTTATTCATAAAGTAGGCTCTCAGGTACGGGTGTAAATAGGTCAGGTTGGGTTGGGTTCGGGTTCAACCCATTTATTAATTGGGTTGAAAACCTCAACCCAACCCAACCTGTTTAAGTAAATGGGTTGATATTTTCAACCCAACCCAACCCAACCTGGTACTTAAATGGGTTGATAGCGGGTTGACTTGTTTATGATTTTCTCAACCCAACCTGTTTAATAAATGGGTTGAACCTGGGTTGACCCATTTAATTTTAAAACTTTAAATAAAATAAAAAATGGCTAAAACATGATTCCATGACAAATACACAAGTTACAACCACAAAACCAAATAAATTGTTCAAAATTTTAATAAAACACAACCATAATATGAAATAAATTGTTCAAAGTTTCATTAACACAACCATAATGTCAAACAAATAAGTTTGTAGGTCTGGTGTCGATCTCTTGGCTGGAACTGGAAGGAAGTATCAGCTAGGATTTAGAGAGTTTAGACTTTGAAAGTTTGAACGATGGAATATTGAAAGGGAAGGACCGAAGGAGTTCTGTTTAGACTTTAGCGGAATCATATTTAGATTTTTTGTTAACTTTTTAATTATTAGTTATAACTAAATAATGATAATAAATTAAAAACAAGTCATAAATGGGTTACAAACAGGTTGTAAATGGGTTGAAAGCATGTTGTAAATGGGTTAAAAACATGTTGTAAATGGGTTGAAATCAGGTTGTAAATGAGTTGAAATAAGGTTGGAAACAGGTCAAAATTTTCAACCCAACCCAACCCATTTATTAATTGGGTTAGGCGGGTTGACCCATTTAACTTAATTGGGTTGAAAATCTCAACCCAACCTGCTACTATTGGGTTCGGTTCGGGTTGGGTTGGCGGGTTGGGTCACTTTTTGCCACCCCTACTCTCAGGCACTACGGACTAGTTAATCATAAATTGGCACTCAAGCACAACATCTCTCCCAGGTAACTAACCACAACAATCTCCATAATTCAACCGCACACACCTCGATAAGATCGCAATCAATATCGGTTGTGGCCCAACACACGAAACAAATTTGTGGGCACTATATATGTAACCCCTTGTGTTCGGACAATCACAGTCCTGACATACCCGGCTTCTGTTGTGAAAGTCCATTTATCCCAAGAATTTATCTTTAAGCCACATGTGTTAATAATAAACAACGCGTAATAAAACACTGCATCACAATTTACGGTAATATTTCATTCATACCAATTTGGTATAACATCGAAATAACAACCATTTTGTAATATATGCATTTCGGATCGAAAATGGTTAAAAAGAAAACTCATCTTTTGATTCAAATATTTCACCCCGAGTCTTAACACTTAAAAAATCCCACACCCAACTCCTGATAAGAGAAATTGCCTAAAACTTATAACTTGCTAACCATGATCTTTCTCCATCGCCTTTCTCTCCAAAACATATATATAGAAATGAAATTGAAGCTGAAAGGATGAAGAAAGGAAAGAGGCGGAAGAAGGATAAGGAAAAAAAAATTATATCTCCATACTTGCACAAATGGTCCCTTAGCAATTGACAAATTACAAAACAACCCCTAGACTTTATTTATTGCCAAACATCATATTTTGGGTTATTCCATAGTCGATCTATGACTTTGGTGTTTTAGTTAAAGATGTTCGGGGAATAATGAAAACCGCATATATTAAATCTGTTAATGTTCTTATTGTCGGAGCTTTAGATCCTTGTTCGGTATTTTGGGATGTGGTGGTTGACCATGAGAGATTATATCTGGGATGAAGTTAGAAGTTGCCAATATGCTTCTAATAGTAGTATGTTAATAAGCGTAGGGGTGTAAATATGTTAGGTTGGGTTGGGTTGGGTTCGGGTTCAACCCATTTATTAATTGGGTGAAAACCTCAACCCAACCCAACCTGTTTAAGTAAATGGGTTGAGATTTTCAACCCAACCCAACCTGGT